>JBBPBQ010020322.1:10350875-10369291 GCA_037974755.1 Cicer yamashitae
ATAAATAAATAAATAAATAAAAGTTTAAGAGAATTGGGAGACCATTTAATGCATTCATTGATTAATAATTTCTTTATATAAAATTATAAACGCATTGAATGGATCAAAATTATTTTTGGTTAAAATTGGATCTAATATTTCATGAATTATAAAAAATTGTATAACATCACAGAATAAATAATTGGGAAATACATTTACTAGTCAATTAAATATTTCATCATAAAAATATATGTAAAGTTATCTATTATCAATATAAAAAAGAATGTGCTATAAAAATTATAATATTGTTTATGTAAAATTTGTTCTTTTTGTTTTATTTAAAAATAAAATGTTAAGATATCTGATTTTTTAATCAATATATCTTCTTTTTCGAAAAACTTAATCAAAATGTCTCATTTGAAAAAAATATACTAAGGAATAATTTTTTTTGCTCAGTAGGAGGTCACATCCCAAAAATGCGACCATGTATTACAGTGTTATTTTTTTTTCCGTTTTAACAATTTGAATAATTGTTAATTTAATTAATAAAATTTTATATTAATAAAATCAAATAAAATAATATATTAATGTAAAAAAATACTGCACACAAAAAAAAATACACAAAAAGCTGCAAGAAAAATTAAAAATTCTAAAACTTCTTATAAAATCTGGAGAAAACAATACAAATAAAACTGCATTAAAAAGTACAATTGAAACATAATTATTATCTATATAATTGATCTATAAAGTAACAAAATTAACGAATATATCAACGGGACAATAATGTAATTACACACACAAATTTTGAAGTTTCTCTACAATTACATATGTGATAAATATAAAAAATGATGGGATAAATATTTGTTGGTCTTTTATTTATTTTTCTTTCTTTCTTCCAATTTCAAAAACTATTAAAAAATATGGAACAAATATTTATAAGTGACAAATATAAAAACTACATAGAACAAATATTGTCAATAATAAATATAAAAATTATAGTACAAATACTTGTCGTTATTACATTAAAAAACACGGGATAAATATTTATCATTGATAAATATTAAAAAAAATATAGGACATATATTTATCAACGAAAAATTTGGATAAATATTTTTCTCTAATACACAAAAAAATGTTGTTAGTGATAAATATAAAAATTATGGAGCAAATATTTGCCACTAATACTAAAAAACACATGACAAATATTTATCATTGATAAATATTAAAAAAAAAATTGGTCAATTTTTTGACATTAATAAATATAAAAAATATTGAATAGAAATTTGTCATTGATATATAAAATAAAATTTTTTGTTTAAAATCTACACGTGACACATGTAAAATATCAACGATGTATCACTCGTGCAATAAAACAAATTTCTTGCTGGTTTCTATCTAAAAACATGTAATGTCCATTATGTGTCACTTGTGTGATAAGAGTTTAGTCTTATAATTTCAAGAGACAAACTTCAAATTCTCTCAAATGTATAATTTGAAATGAAATATATTATTTTTATTAGAAGAACATATGAAAGTATAATTTAAATGTTATTTAGGTGAAAATGATTGTAATTTTCTATATTTCGGTTTAATGTTGATATAAAATAATTTTATCATATTTACATATTTTATATTAGCTATTTATATATTTTTGACAGAATTAATTATTATTATTATATTAATTATTAGTATATTTAAATATATATATATATATCATTAAATGTATATATAGTTTTTAGCTTAAACAACTTTTTAAATAGTTTTCTCCATTCTTAATGATAATTTTATTGAATTAACTTTATCTAGTTTTAATTATTTATCATTATAAAAAATATAAATTAGAAGATATTACTTTTGAATGTTGTATGTGGTATTAATCAGAGTACAATTAAAAACAAAAATAATTAATATCACATTAAAAATTTAAAATTGACACTAATTTTTTTTCAAAAGTCAAATATTTTAAATTTTATTAAAATTAAATAGTTAATTAAATAAACAATATATATACACATAAATAATATTCAAGGTAGGGCTCATGCTTGCCCCTCCCTAGATCTGTCCCTACTTTTGTCTTTTTTACTTAATTAATTTTAATATATTTTTCCATTAATTTTTCATAAAAAAATGTAATTATATATATATATATATATATATATATATATTTATTGTAAAGCATAATTTTCTATATTTAGTTTTAATGTTGACATTAAATAATTTATATCATATTTATATTGTTTTATATTAATTATTTTTATTTTCTCAACATCAATTATTATTATATTTAATGATATAAATAAATATCATTAAATGCATTTATGGTATTTGGTTCAAACAATTTTTTAATTAACTTTCTCTTTACATTATATTTTTCTACATAATTCCATCAAACTCTTAGTCACCAAGAGTCTTATAAAAAGCCACTAAAGAATATAACTTATGGTATCAGATTTTCACTCAAATATCTAGTAAGAATGTCACATTTTTCATTGCAGACTCTTATTTTCTTTTGTCTTGTTCACTTCATTGCTATTTCTCATGCTCTAAGTAATGGTTTTAGTGTCGAACTCATTCACCGCGACTCTCCAAAATCACCACTCTACCACCCTACTGAAACTAATTTACAAAGAGTTTTCAATGTTGTGCGTCGCTCCATCAATCGTGTCAATCATTTGAACAAAAAAATTTCACTCACTTCAAACAAACCTATATCGACTTCAACCCCAGATTTAGGTGAGTATCTCATGAGTTATTCAGTTGGCACTCCGCCATTTAAGGTCTATGGTATTATCGATACAGGCAGTGATTTTGTTTGGCTTCAATGCAAATCTTGTAATATATGTTACAGTCAAACATCTCCTATATTTAATCCTTCAAAATCTTCGAGTTACAAAAACATTAGTTGCTCTTCTAGAACATGTAAATCTGTTGAACAAACAACTTGTTCTAATGATAAGAATATTTGTGAATATACCCAACAATATGGTGATGGGTCAAAGTCAACAGGAGATGTAAGTTTGGAGACTTTAACATTAGATTCTACCATTGGATCTAGTGTCTCATTTCCTAAAATTGTTATCGGATGTGGGCACACAAATACAGTGTCGTTTAAAGGTCAAAGCTCTGGTATAGTTGGTCTTGGAAATGGACATATGTCGCTTATAAAACAATTAGGCTCTTCGATTGATGGAAAATTCTCTTATTGCTTGATTCCTTTTTATGGTGAGTTTAGTCAGTCTAACTCATCTAGCAAACTCAACTTTGGAGATGCCGCTGCTGTTTCTGGTGAAGGTGTTGTTTCAACTCCCTTAGTCAAACTCAATGGTGAATTAAATGACTTGTACTTCGTAACATTGGAAGCATTTAGTGTGGGAAACAAAAGAATAAGTTTTGGAGGATCCAAATTTGGAAGAACAAATGCTACCACAAAGACTATCACAATTGACAGTGGTACACCGTTGACTATTTTGCCACATCGTTTTTACATTCAAGTGAGAGAAGCTGTGGCAGAAATAGTTAAACTAAAGCATGTAGAGTTTCCTAATCTTCCGTTAAGTCTTTGCTACAATACCACATTGAAACAATTAAATGTTCCTGTAATTACTGCACATTTTAGTGGCGGAGATGTAAAGTTAGATTCTAATAGCACCTTTATTCCAATTGGTAATGGGGTTATGTGCTTTGCTTTCCTCCCATCCCAAGGGTTTGCACTTTTTGGGAACATTCTCCAACATAACTTGTTGATTGGCTTTGACGTCAAGAAAAATGTTATCTCTTTTAAGCCTAGTGACTGTACCAAGCACTGATTGAATGTAGACCTATTTACTTAATTTTATAGATCAATTATTAATAAAGTTTTATTTTGTTTGACATCTCTTTAAGAAACAACTATCCATTGTACATTGCATTATAGACATTCATAAAGGTCTATGATTTTTATAACTTAATTTTTTTCTTATATATATTTTTTGCAAAATTTAGAAAAATATTCATGAATTATAGATTATTTTGTATTTGAAAATATATTCATTTTTTTATTCAATATACATACAATAATAATTCTTTAATAGCATATAATGATTTCATTATATTTAAATTAACCTTATTAAAAACAATCATCAACAATAGAAAATTTGAATAATAATTACTTTCTATGTTATTAAATAATGTTTTCGTTAAAATATGTCACTGAATAATGTTAATACTTACGTATAAAAATGTATATCATATTTATACCCAAAAAAATCATATTAATTATCAATTTATTTAAATATTTTTCCTAATTTTTTGCATTTGACTGACAATTGACACTAAATATTATGAGGTTAATCTTACTACTTAGCACTTTAATAATATGTATAAATATTTTAAAATTAGGAGCTTAATTTTATATTTGATCCCTTACATTTATGTTTTATCTTTTATTAAGTTTTGACTTAACAACATAAAAACTTGTTGGGTGTCTAATGAAAATATGACGTGGTTGCTCATATTTTAATTTAATTTTATATTTGATCTTTTATGTTTATTTTATGTTTCATTTTGATTTTTTATATTTTAAAAGTTTAATTTGATCCCTTAGGTTAATCTCCTATATATATTGAATATATTATACATAAGATTATACATATATTAATTTAAAAGTATGTTGGGACTTTTCTATAATTTGATTAATGTAAAGACATATCTCTACCCTTTGACGAGACATAATTAACTAATTTATTAATTTTAATTCATCTTCTAATGACTACTACTACCACCCGTTTATCTTCTTCCTTTATAACAAGCTTATTAAATCTTTAGATATACGACTCTTTGAACATTATCCACTGTAGTACTCACAATCTAGTTTACAAATATGTTTAACTATAAAAAAAAGTGAAAAACTATAACACTTTATCTATTATTATTATTACAATTATTTATTAGAGAAATAGTTAGATTAATTGGTGACATTGATGTTCCAAAATATGAAATTTTAGAAGCTTAACAGAAAAGATCAACAAATCACAATGTTATACTAACATAACAGATCAACTTGTAATTTTTAAAATATAGGAGACCAAATTAAAACCATAAACAAATATAAAAGACCAAATATAAAATTAAGTCAATATATTAATTGTTACATCAAATTATCGTTTGATCCATCATGAATTTTCTCGGTGTTCGATCAAAACTTCACAAAAGAGACCAAGTTAACCTAACGTTATTAAAGTAAGGAATCAACTTGAAACTTTTAATATATACGAGACTAAAATGAAATCTATATTTGCTGGAAAAATAAAGATTAAAAAAAGATTAAAGTTCTATTGCACATAATGAAAATAAAATCCTCTTAATTTTATAAAGGTATAAATATATTTTTGGTCCTTGTAAATATAACAGTTTTAGTCCTATAAAATTTTTTGTTTGAATTTAATCCCTGCAATATCATAAAACTTTATTTTTGGTCCTTAACGTCAAGTGGACGTTACAAAAACATGAGTTGACAAAGGAAAATATGTTTTGTCCCTGCAAATATAATACTATTCAGTTTTAGTCCCTTAAATAAAGTTTTCTGATATTGCAGGGATGAAATTCAAAAACAAAATTTATAGGAAAATTTAATCATTTTGTCCCCGTAAAAGTAACAACATTTCTGTCAAACATTTCATCAAACACGTTATGTGCATCTCTTAACCCTGTCAAAACCTTCGAATACGAATCGACAAGAGACATTTGAACAACTGAGTAATATAAATAAATAAAAATTTAATCATTTTGAAGTCTTTACGGGTTAATTTTTTTTTATTTTGTTAATCCTTTAAATAGTTAATTTTCAAAGACGATGATTAATCACCGCGTTCCAAGCCGAAACATCTCGTTCAACCATTTCATCAAACACCTTCAAACTACTCCCAACATCACCAACTCTCAAATACCCAGAAACCAAAACAGTAAAAGAAACAACATTTCTGTCAGACATTTCATCAAACACCTTATGTGCATCCCCTAACCCCCTCAAAACCTTCAAATATGATTCGACAAGAGACGTTTAAACAACTGGATAATATAAAAAAAAATTAATCCTTTTTAAGCCTTTACAGGTTAATTTTCTATTTTGTTAATCCTTTAAATATTTAACTTTCAAAGATGAGGTTGATATTTTTTTTGAGATAATAAAGTGAAAAGATGAGGTTGGAGGTAGAGTTATTGATAGAAAAAAATGAGTTAGGTGAGGTATGAATAATGAAGGGAAATAGATTGAGTTGGGTGAGGGAAAATATGAATTGTTGGGTTGATGAAGATGATAAAACTCACTTTCTAGATTTGCGATTGATGGTGATGAATACGTTGAAATCCAAATAAAAAATTTTATAGGGAATAAAACTGAACAGTGTTATATTTGCAGGGACAAAAAACATATTTTCCTTTGTCAACTCACGTTTTTTGTAACGTCCACTTGACGTTAAGAACCAAAAATAAAGTTTTCTGATATTGCAGGATAAAATCCAAACAAAATTTTTTAGAGGACTAAAACTAAAAACTGTTATATTTACCAGAATCAAAAACATATTTAAATCTTTTATAAAACCATTTGAAATCATATTTGATAGAATCAAAATTCATAAAATCTTATAATTCTATATTTAATACTATACACTACAAAATATCTCACCACAAAAGAAAATGAATGTAATTTTTTCTTTGTCAATTTTTATATATATAGGAGCATATGAAGTGATAGGGATTTTTAATGTGAGAAATGAGAGGATTAAATGGTAGCCCTTGGATTAAAATGTATGGTTGGGATTTAATTCACTTTTTAGTGACTCATGTGACATTTTTTGTTTAATGCTTCTCTCATCTTTGCGCGACTTTTCATCTTTCTACTTCTCTAGTTTCACCTTCTTCGTGTCTACTCGCCTTATTGTCTATGTTTTTTTACATTCTTCTTGTCTACTTAGGTTGAGATTTACATCACCTATTTTCTTTACTACTTGGCTTATTTTCTATGTTGTTTATTTTCTCTCCTTTTCATGGACAAAGTAGTAAAGAAAATATGTGATTTAAATTCCAACCTAAGCAGACAAGAAGAATGTGAGACAACGTATAATATAAGGCAAGTAGACACGAAGAAGGTGAAATGAGGGAAGCAGAAAGATGAAAAGTCGCACACAATCATTGAGAATGAATTTTTGTAAAAGTTTAGAACACATAAAAAGAAATGAATGAATGAAAAATTCTCTCAATAGAGAGTTATTATAATTGATGTAAATCACTCAAAGTGCTTCATACATTTGAATTAATATAGGACTTGAATTCTAGAAACAGATTTTGTGTCAATTCAGACACAAACTGGAATTGATGTAAATCAATTCGATATTGACAAGAGCTCTTTCATCCATAAGAGGTACATGATGAGGTGTAAAAATATTTATGAACTTCAACGACAGCTTGCCAAAAAATTGAGAAGGGTGTTAACGTAACTACTTAGAGAGACATAAGAAAAATACTCAAAGCCTGAAGAGACAGAACAAATAATACGTGTATGCTATTGTTTAAATAGTGGATTAAGTTTTGTACTGACACAAAATTTCTCTATTGGGAGAGGACTAGATATATCAATAGTCTGATATGAATTAGTATAAAAGTTTGTGTTTTCTCCGTGTTTCTACTTTGTTATTTTAATCCAAGTTCTTTATGATTCAACTTTATTTTCACTGAAAATATTTTATAATCATAAGTTGAATGATTTGATAAAGAACATATCTTTTGGTTAAACAACTTAAAAAATTTTCAGAAATGACAAAATATAATTCAAACCTCATTTCTTGTATTTTTCAACACCTTCATAGAGAACTCCTTCACAAAATGATACTTTCAAAATTCAAATTTAAAAACATATAACATGAACATTGAAATTTTGGTAATTTTAGATAAATATTTTAAAAATTTATAAATTAAACTCCTATTATTGATCAGACATTTTCTTAGACAAATTTACTCTTAACAATTGAGTTTTTAAAAATTTAAACTTCAATCAACATCATATTTATATAGAACTCCTTTTAACAAAACAATGTTTTCAAAGTAAAAAATTTTAAAAAATAAATAATTGTTAATATGAGATATTAAATGGATGTAATTTATCATTTATTAATATAAACAATACTATTTTATCAAAATAAATAATTGGTAATATGAAATAAACAATACTATAATATCAAGTACTATTTTTTATCCGAATATGTAGTCCAGTAGTAAGGATTGAAAAAATTTCATAAAGAGATCGTAGATTTTTTTTAAATTAAATAATAAGAAATGTGTTTATTGCACTAGGTTAATATAATAATTAATAGTTGTTTAATCATAGTTTGCACTAGGTTATATTTTTTTAGGAAAGGTTGTATAAATATAATATTGTTATCTGAGTTGAATTTTCTTTTCTTCTTATACCGTGATTTTATTTCATTGGTTTTCTTATTAAAGTTTTTAATAAAACCTTTGCTTATTGTTTTTCCTGTGTGTTTTCTTGAATTTTGTATAATGCCTCAAGTATGTTTCTTTGTTTCTTTCTTTCTTTTTTTTATTAAATATTTTGTGGTGCAGTTATTTCAGGGGTTAGGACTTAGGAGTGACAGTATCGTTGGGATATCTTCCCCTTTTACTCCCGCACCTTACTGACCTTAAAAAAACAATTATATTTTTAACAATTACACACATTACAAGGATTTGTAATTTCTAAATAAATTATTTAATAAATTTATCCTTTGATAAAAGTTTTAAGTTACAAAATTTATAACAAATTTTTTTATATTATTATGTATGTATATATATATATACGTATTTAATTTGGAATATTTATCATATATTTTAAAAATTCACTCAATAAAAATTGTTATAAATTATTGATAAATAACTTCGACAAACGGGAATTATATCACTTAGAAATAATAATTAAAGGAAACCTATATTAATTTCGCTAAAAAGTTAAATTTGATAAACTAATAAATTTAATCAAATAAATAAATAAAAAAATTAAAAGAATGGAGAGGCCATTTAATGCATTAATTAATTAATAATTTCTTTATGTAAATACATTGAATGTCGCGAACTAAAAATTATTGTTATTAAATAAATGAGAAATATATTTACTAGTCTATTAAATATTTCATCATAAAAATATATTTAAATTTATTTCAATCGAAAAACATGTAATATGCATTAGGTGTAATATTAAAGTGGTATTAAATAAGTTGAAATTAAATTAAAATTATAGGTAATGATAATTTTTCACATTATTATATAAATTTTTTTAACACATCATTTAAATTAAACTTTTAAGTCATAGTTCAACTAATTAAGATTAGTATTGTTAAATTTGACGTCATGTTCAATTGAAACCTTATAATTATTTGGGTTAATTATGATGATATTTATTATATTTTTTGAGATAAAATAAAATTAGTGTCACATTGTCAATGTTGAAGCTCAAATTTAGAGGATCAAGTATCAACATTTTTTAAAATGACGAAAAGGAAAAATTAGGTGACCAAAATGCATTTTAGCCTAAAGTTATTTATATGTAAGAACATGTAAAATTCATTAAGTGTCGATTCAATTCAATAGTAAGACTTTAGTTTTATAAATGTAATATAGTTCTTTGTCAATTTTAGTCTCAAAGGATGTACTTCAAATTTCCTCGAATATAATGTAATATAGTTCTTTGTGCCAACTTAATTAATAATAGCTCCATCTTTCCTAATTTTATTTTTTTTTAAAATCTAAAAACATTTAATAATATATATAACGGTGAACCTAGTCCACTAGAAATTAATATAAAACAAGGAAACTATTTAATATATTTGTCATTGAGTATTTTATTAATTATAAAATCAAACAATTTTATATATATATATATATATATATATATGAAGTATATCAAATAAGAGGAGTGTTATAATGAAAGAACGAAATGGGTATATATTAACAATACAAACTATAACCACGATTAAGAGTTATTTAAGTAGCACATGATCACTTAAAAAAGTCACATGACTTTTTCTTTCAATTTTAACGATCCAAATATGGTTATGTGGTTAAAATTTAAAAATCTCTCTATTTGATTGTAAAACTTCTCTCGTTTGATATGCTATATATATATATATATATATATAATTCAAAAGCATAATTTTCTATATTTAGGTTTAATGCTGACATAAAATAATTTTAATCATATTCGTATCTTTTTGTATTAATTATTTTTTTGTCAACATCAATTATTATAATATTTAATAATATAAATAAATATCATTAAATGTATTTATGGTATTTAGTTCAAACAACTTTTTAATTAATTATCTCTCGTTCTTATCTGTCTATTTACATTACTTTTTTCTACACAATTCCATCAAATCTCACTCGTCGAGAGTTTTATAAAAGCCACTAAAAACTTAACTTATGGTATCAAACTTTCATCCAAATATCTAGTAAAAATGTCACATTTTTCATTTGAGACTCTTATTTTTTTTTGTCTTTTTTACTTCATTGCTCTTTCTCATGCTCTTAATAATGGTTTTAGTGTTGAACTCATCCACCGCGACTCTTCAAAATCACCACTCTACCACCCCACTGAAACTAATTCTCAAAGAGTTTTTAATGTTGTGCGTCGTTCCATCAATCGTGTCAATTATTTGAACAAAGAATTTCCACTCACTACAAATAAACCTATATCAACTTCAACTCCAGATTTAGGTGAGTATCTCATGAGTTATTCAGTTGGTACTCCGCCATCTAAGGTATACGGTATTATTGATACAGGTAGTAATTTTGTTTGGCTTCAATGCAAGCCTTGTAATATATGTTATAACCAAACATCTCCTATATTTAATCCTTCAAAATCTTCAAGTTACAAAAACATTCTTTGTTCTTCTAGAACATGTAAATCTATAGAACAAACAACTTGTTCATATGATAAAAATGTTTGTGAATATACCCAACAATATGGTGATGGGTCAAAGTCAACAGGAGATGTAAGTTTGGAGACTTTAACGTTGGATTCTACCACCGGATCTAGTGTCTCATTTCCTAAAACTGTTATCGGATGTGGACATACAAATACAGTTTCGTTTAAAGGTCAAACCTCTGGTATAGTTGGATTTGGAAGTGGACCTTTGTCGCTTATAAATCAATTAGGCTCTTCAGCTGATGGAAAATTCTCTTACTGCTTGATTCCTTTTCATGGCGAGTTTAGTAAGTCTAGTCCATCTAGCAAACTCAACTTTGGAGATGTTGCTGTTGTTTCCGGTGAAGGTGTTGTTTCAACTCCCTTAGTCAAACTCAATGGTGATGGGGAAGGCATGTATTTCCTAACATTGGAAGCATTTAGTGTGGGAAACAAAAGAATAAAGTTTGGAGGGTCGAATTTCGGAAAAACAAATGGTTCTACACATGAAATCGCAATTGACTCTGGTACACCAATAACAATTTTGCCTCAACTTGTTTACATCCAATTGAGATCAGCTGTGGCAGAAGTAGTTAAACTGAAACGTGTAGAGTTTCCTAGTATTCCATTAAACCTATGCTACAATACCACATCGAAACAAGCAAATTTTCCTACAATTACTGCACATTTTAGTGGTGCAGATGTCAAGTTGGATTCTAATAGTACCTTTTTTCCAATTCGTGAAGGGATTATGTGCTTTGCTTTCATCCCATCGCAAGGTTTTGCAGTTTTTGGGAACATTTTGCAGCATAACTTGTTGGTTGGCTATGATCTCAAAAGCAATATTGTCTCTTTTAAGCCTACTGATTGTACCAAACACTAATTGAACGTAAATGTGGTTTGCCTAATTTAATTGGCCAATTATTAATAAAATTTGCATTTTATTGGACATCTCTTTAATAAATAACTTTTCATTGTGCATTACATTATATATATTCACTGGAGATCTATGACTTGTATTTCTTAAAAAATTTATATAAATACTCATATGAATTATAGATTATTTTTATATTTCAAAATAAATTTATGTTTTCTTCAATATACATACAATAATTATTATTTGATTGTGTGATTTTATTATTATATTTAAATTAACCTTATTGAAAACAATGATCAACAAATAAATCTAATAATTATTATTTGATTGTGTGATTTTATTATTATATTTAAATTAACCTTATTGAAAACAATGATCAACAAATAAATCTTAGTAAGCACGAGAAAAAACTATACACGACAATAGATAATTTTACAGGTTAATTTTTTGTAGTTCACTAGATTGGAAGGTCAATATTGTACCAAACAAACATTTTTGTATTAACTTAGATATGTATTAACTTACATGTCAATATACTGAAAATTAGTAGAAATTTTTTTGATTCATTTGTTACCATTTAAAAAAAGTAATTTTGACATCCACCAATTTAGATATTTATTATTAGAGATTTTATGAAGAACTTCTCAAAATAGCTTTTCATTTTAATCATTTTTTAAAATTTCATTATCTAAAAAAATTGTAGAAAATAGTTGAAATACTTAAAATCGTATTTTAAGATAAACTATTTAAACCAATTTTTTATTAAAATTTTTATTTTTAAATTTTTTTTTTTAAAATGTTATAACAAAATGATAAAATAGTGTAAAAATTATTTTTAAAAAGTTCTTTAAACAAATGGACCTATAATGTAAATGTTAATAAATAAAATAAAGGAGAAAAATGTAGAGAGATAAGAGGGAGAGAGATATAGATGACAAGAGAGATAGGAGAGAGAGGGAGAAGTGATTGGGATAGAGTATAGAGAGACTCCGATAGAGTATAGAGGGATAAGAGGGAGAAAGAGGGGGGGAGAGGGGGAGTGAGGCATAAGGGAGTAGAAATGGATAATAAATAACATTTTTAGTTGAAAAAAAAAAAGTATTTTAGTATTTTTTGATAGTTTGTATTTGAGAAAAAAAGTTGTTCCATAGTTTAGATTTGTTTTGGCAATACCAAAAAATGAGGTTATAACGTATCATTTTACTTCTAATTTTATTCTTACTATTGTAACTAAATTCCTTTCCCTTTGTAATTTATTTATTATAATTTAAAATAAATAATTTTAAAAATTTAAAATAATATTTTTTATAATTTAAAATAATTTTAATAAATAATAATTTAAAGTAAACAATTTATTTATTATAATTTTAAATTATTTATAAATAATTTAAATATTATAATTATTAATATTGTAAAGTAAATTATTTATTTATTTATTTATTTTAATTTTAAAAAAATAGATAATAAATTAAAAATATTTCAGATAGATAAATTTTAAATTAATAAAAAAAATAAATTTAAATGATTACTTTTAAAATATTTAAGGGTTAATTGATAAAATTTATTTTTAAGTAAGAATGTCATTTTATGTCATTTTAAACTAATTGCACCGTTAATTTTACCAAACACTTCAATTAGCTTAATGGCTATCCACTATAAGCTATAGACTAATTTTACCGAACATAGTTTTAGTGTGAGATATAAATATATTTTTTTGTCTAGTCCCTTGATGCTAGCTAATGCTTACAAACTGTTTCGCTAGCATTTCTAGCCTTGAAAAATTTCTTCAATATTTTCAAGTGTTAAGCAATCTTGTGACTTAAATAATCATAAGTGACAATAATATTATGATATATCATATTAATCATCAATTTATTTAAATATTTTTACATTTGATTGATTATTGACACTATATACAATGAGGTGATTTTAATACTTTTTCGTACATATAAATATTTTAAATTTAATATTTGATATTCTGGTATGAAATTAATCAAAATTATATCAAAATAAAGAAAAATAGAGAAATGAACAACAAAGAACGAGAGAGTAAGAGTAATATTATACTCTTCAATATCTATTGTTTACAATATGTCATGAGTCATATGGCATAGATCTTGTAACTTAGAAGTACATGAATAATTTATCATAATGATTCATTAACAATTCATTAATATTAAGAGTTCCACTATCATTAAAGATTAAGACTTTAACTCATATAAATTAAAAGGGACATCCACCAAATATTCATAACACATTCCTTAATATATATTAATTTAAAATGTTAACTCTTTTTAAAGGCTAAATACCACCCGTGGTCCCTTAACTTAATTTCAGTTAACGATTTAGTCATTTATCTAATTTTTTTTCCCGAGTTGGTCCTTTATGTTTTTAAATAATTTTAGCGTTACCCTTTAAGTGGAGTTCCGTTAAGAAAAAGTTAAAAAAATCCTCCTCCCTGTTCAGAAAAAGTTACCCTTTATGTTTTGGAAATCTTTCAGAAAAATGTTCAAAGTTTGTTCTAAGTTTGGTAGTAGGATTGATTCGTTAAAACTGAAGCTATGAGATATTTATACTCCATAGACATCACTTCGATCAGTGGCAATCGTTCCTAGAGGTTTGAAGAACATATGCAATGATCCAGATGAGAGATTTTTTAACTTTTTCTTAACGTAACCCCACTTAAAAGGTAACGCTGAAATTGTTTAAAAACATAAAGGATCAAATCGGATAAAAAAGAAAAAGATAAAGGACTAAATCGTTAACCGAAATTAAGTTAAGGGACCACGGGTGGTATTTAGCCTTTTTTATATTATGACTAACGAAGAGTGTTCGACCAAATAACATTTCCTTCCCCAAGATTTTGATGCTTTTCGACTATATAACAAGTATCGTTGCATTTGACTAATTATTTACACTATACGTTACAAAGTCTTTGACACAATAGAAATAATTTTTTTTGAAATATAGCTAAGGAGAGACTTTCTATTATCATCTGTCGAAGACAATTTGTCTTGTTTGAATGATTCCAAATTTGAATGCAAATTTAGATCCTCCAAATATATCTAAGGAGGTTACTGTTGTCTAAGGGCGCACCACCTGTTAAGTTGAATGATTTGTGTGAAAAGCTGTTGAAATTATGGAGTCTTTTGGAAAGACAATGAGTAATTTCTTTAGAAAAATGATTTTATGAATTTGAATTATCCTCTATTGAAGATCTTCGAAGTGTTCGTTTGACGAGTTCTTGGAATTTAAAATCAGGTTATCTTAAACGTTTTCTTGGACTCCAAATTTTAATCATTTTAATAATAAGCAGACTATTGTGCAATGTTGGGTCGTTGATAGGTTTGACTCAAGATTATTAGAGGCCTAAAATTATTTAATAGCTGCAAAATTCCGTTTAGATTGAACACTTGAGCAAGCAACGATGATCAAGAAGAGATTGTTTGAGGGAGAGGTTGTGAATCCATAATAATTAACTCACACAGCTGCGAGGTCTCGAGTTCGAACCCAGAACAAAACGTCCAACCTAACAATATTAGCATTTTCCAGTTGACCTAGGACTTAAAGACAATTTGAGATTTTTTTTCCTTTTAGGGACTATTTGATTTGAGATAATTGAGTGAGAAAGGAAAGACAACAATCACATATTTGGATTTGTGCCAATGTATGGAGAATTAATGGATCTTTCTTCAACAAAAAATATCGATGGATTTTTCCTTTAACTAGCTAAAGTGATCCACATAGTTAAAATAAAATAAACACGAGTCTATTAATCTAGGTTTAACTGACAAATATCGATATTGTTAAGTTGGACGTCTTGTCCCGAGTTTAAATCTGAGACCTCGCAAAAGTTTGAGTTAATTATGGTGATATTTACTATCTTATCTAACAAAAAAAAAACTATAAAAAAAGCATAGAACTAAAATACAAATTGAGATGAAGATCAATCACCTAAATGAAAGGAAATAATGCTTAAAGAAGAAAACAAAGAATCCACTACAACTCAGTCAAACGAGAGAGAAGAGTGGCACTTATTAAAGCAATCAGCACACCGATTGACCTCTCTAAAATACATGAATGACTAAAGTTCTCTTTAATCTGAATGCTGAAAAAGATAATTAACCTCTTGGAGAAGAGGTTGGATATGCATATTTGAAACAATCTTGATTGGATCATATTGACCACCACTTCAGAGTCTAATTAAAAAATAACTAAAAAAATGTTTAGTTATTGTGCAAGCTTGATGATATCTAGTCTTAACACTCACATTTTAGCCCAAAATCTAAAGTAAAAACCAATTCTGCTGTAAAAATCTTTGACAAATCTATCAATTGCATCTCAAACAAGATCTACCACAGGCAGAGCTACCAAAAGAAGCTCTAAAAGAACCATCCACATTAACTTTGAACCAACCTTCAGAAGGATTAGTCCAACCAACATCTATATCCTGACTACATGAGGGACGTTGAGATTTATGTTGAAGAAAGACTTTCTCAATGGACTATTTCTTACTAAGAGCCTTATAAATCAATGTTTTGTATAAGGATGAGATTGCGGAAAAAAAACTAGACTATTGTGATCCTTCCAAATTTCGTATACATCCACACTAAAGAAAGTAATCCATTGAGATTGAACTCAACCAGTATTATTGCTAGATAAAGTCCAATCTAACCAATTATACAGACCAAGACTAAAAAACTTATTCCAATGATTCGGGTTAATGAGATCATTGCAAAAACCTTTAACTTTATCATGGTCTCTTAACATATGCATAATGGTTTCTAGACAGCCACGACAATGTGGGATATGATTATTAGTTGAAATCCCTCTAGAATGTCTTTCATCATTAATAAAGTGACTATTGTGAGTCAACTTCTACAAAAAAAGCTCTATAACAATAAGAGTCATTCCAACTCCAAATATAATTAAAAAGAATGGGATCATAAGAGATTGCGATATTTTGTTGAGAATAGAAGAGCTCGTAAGCAATTTTTGAAGTAAAATGACCATCAAGGGTAAGATTCCAACAAAGAAAGTCGCGTCTTCTTGGAGCTAGGCGTTTAATAGCCACATTCATGTCACAAATCTCCCTTGGATCATACCTCTTAATCTTGTCTTAATTCAAACTATTTATGTACTATAATTAAAAACTATAAATCATATTCCCCATTTGGAATGACACTAAATAAGGGGTCAGGAGGTTGGAGTAACCTCTAATCCAAGAGACTTTCCCAAAAATAGTGTATTATGGTCATCTTAAATAACCCGAGTGATTTTTTCGTCGATATCCTCCCAAACATTTATTATAGCTTTCCAAGTAGAAGAAGAATTAGCACGAAAACTCACATAAGGAATTATGAAAGAGTTACAAGCTACTTAGCTCTCATAATCTTTACCCACAATTTATTGAGATATACAATAAATTGCCAACTTAATTTCATCATGTATATGATTCAAAGGAAGCAAACAAAGTAACTATCATGTTTTTTTTTTTTTTTTTTAATTTGGTAATCTAATAGAAAAAATACACAATTTACTGAGCTTTGGTCTATCATTGTTTTTTAAATTTTCATAATCAAGTATGAAAGTTAACATCTTCATAGATCTATAACTATAAGCCAAAGAAGGATAAAAGACACAAACAATAGTGGAAAATAATCTATAGTCGAACGATAAAACCTAAAACAACTCTAAAATGTTTGAATCACAATATTTCAATGAGAAAAATTTATGCGAAATTTGAGAGAGAAATACCAACAAATTTGAAAAAGAAGAGCGAACTGGTTGAAAATGATGAAGAATGATGAAGAATGAATCAACGTTAAAGATGATGAAGAGAAACAATAGCAAGAACCACTTGAGAAAGAAGTAGGGTTTGGAATATGATTCACATGAATACTTAATAGAAAGAAAAATTGAAAGTTGTTAATATTACAAAAATGCCACTGCTCTTTTGGCTTTTCATTTTCAGTTTTTGAAAATGGTAAGGAAGAAAAGAACTTTTTTTTTTAGAAACGGGATGTTTTTTGAAAATGTTTTCGAAACCCCAAATAAACATATTTCTTTGATTAATTTATGTTTTTGATAGAAATGGAAACAAGAAATTTAATGTTATTATCTTTAAAATTTTATACAACATTAAAATTTATAAATTTTAGTTTTATTTTCTATTTTCTTGTATATTGATTTTGTTACTTTTTTTATATTGGGATGGGAAAAAAAAAAATCTATTAATAGTCACAAATAATATTCGTGGAGGAAGAGGAAAAATAATATTAATAATCGTATCAAATCATGGTTATTATACAATAGTTTTGAGTGGGAGTTGAGCTCCATCTATTGAGTTTATAAACTCAAACTCTTATCATTAAATCAACATTTTATTGGTAAAATTATTCACTTAATAATTAGTTATTATATATCTCTAAACTTCACTTTATAATGACAAATATTTTATATTATATATAGTTTTTTTATTTAAATGTATTTTTTGACAATAGTTTTATCAAGACACCTCCAAATTTTGTTGGACTTTTTTTCGAACAAAATTACTCATTAGAATATAGTTTTTTCACATAAAAATTGAGAAAATGTTTTTTCAAAATTTAAACTTAAATAATCTCAACC
>JBBPBQ010020322.1:10369521-10379904 GCA_037974755.1 Cicer yamashitae
GAACATTTTTATAGACAAATTTACATTTAACAATTCAGTTTTTTAAAGTTTAAACTTAAATCAACAACATATTTACATGGAATTCCTTAAAACCACAATGTTTTCAAAATTTAAAATTTTTACAAAATAAATAATTATTAATATAAGATATTAAATAGATGTAATGTATTATACAAATAATACTATATAATGTCCCGCTAGTTTTCCATTTTTCTTTTTCCTTACAATATATTTTAATGTTTTTCAAGCTTAGAATATTTAATAGTTTCTTTTTGGTATTAAATTTTATGGTTGTTTTACATATAGTTTATCTTAGGTTATATTTTTTTTAGGAAAGGTTGTGTTATATTGTTATTTGCATTGCAGTTTTTTCTTTAGCCGTAATGTTAATTCATTGGATTTTTTTTTATAAGACTTTTAATAAAGAGTTTTCCAAATTTGTTTCTATTTCCTATTTCTTTTAATAAATATATATTGTATAGTATGCTTTTGATGTTGTAATTACTACTAGGCTAAATTAGAGATACAAGGGATTCAAGTGTTTCTAGACAATTCTTATAAGAGGGTATTACGATGAGAACACCGAGTAAAAACACATATTATTTAATAAACTTTTTCTCTTTATACAATACAAGGATTTTTTTTTTCATAAGTTTCACACGTGATCATGTATATCTGAGTGACTTCTCGCACTTCATAGTATAGAAAAACGTGATGTCATTAGAGTTTCTGATTGTTGCAGGAAATGTTGGACAATTCTTGTATGAAATGTAAGGATCATACAATTAGTTGATGTCTTGAATCTTCACATTTGTTCTTTTTCTTTCTTAGCTTTGTGATAATCAAGTGTATCTTGATCATTAAGACAGAAAAATCAAAGGATGTGTATATCTGATGATCACTCACTTTTGTTGTTGGATATTTAAATCAGAGCATAACTTCCATAAGAGGATGACAAATAATTTAACTTGGGTCAACTGAGAGATATTGAATGTTGACTTCTTAGAGTATTAACCAGAGAATCAAAAGAATCTTTAAATGTGTTCATCAGATGCAGCCAAATCAATATAGGCGTTAAGACACATTGATCAGAGTCTTGAGAGGCGTGTTGACCCGAGTCTTAAGACGATCATATGGTGGAGGAGTGAAAAAACGTCTTTTGATCATACAATTACAATCAAAGCTTGTGTTAGAAATTATGCACACATAAAAAATACATTAAAACATAAATTGTTCTCACACATGTTTTATTATCATCAAAACAAGAAATAAAAAGTCAATGTTCTTCAAACCAACTTGATTCTAACACCGCCAACTCATTCAATGAATTTATCTTTTTAACAACTCGCTCAATATATGTATCGAGCATGCCAAACACCTCCTTATTCCATATCTCTAATTTTCCTGTCAACAATTTTATCTTTCCTACTAGAGATTGAACCTTCCAACCTTCCAACCTTCCAAATAAAAAGAGGCCCAATATTCTCTAATAAATCTCAAACAATCGATATGTTCAAACCAACAATCGTTGAATTTGAATTCAATAATGAGTTCCATGTCCATGATGAAGTAAGTAACATTGTTGAAATCACATACTATAATCCATTCCCCTTCTTCAAAGTTTGCTTTTAAATTCAATAATGTCTCCCACAATCTTCTTTTTCCAGCAATGCCATATTCTAAATAGATGTTTACAACATATAATGTGCTCGGGTGTTGATCAACACAAAGACCTAGAAAACCTTCTAAAAACAAAAAATTGATAACTACAATCACAATCAGAGCCCAATCACAATCATCACCTCCCCAAATACTCATTATATCATATAGACGAAACAGTTGAGGAGAATTCATAGCACTGCTCACTGATTGGTGATGGACATTTGATGGATGTACTTCTATCATTATTAGAAAACTTTTTCCTTGTACTCCACACTTATACCCCTACATTTTACATTTTATATAAAATATCTATTTTATCTTTTCTGTTTTTTTCAAAAAAAATAATTTTTTTACCCCATTAAATTCAATTTGGGTTCCGAAAAACTTTAAAAAAAAAAAAAGTTTTTTCGAAATTCATATATTTCAAAAATTTGAACTTTGTATACCGAAAAAATTTTAAATTTTTTTTCAAGTTTTCTGGTACACAATGTGTTTTAGTAGAGTTTATGTTTAAACCCTAATCTGTACTGGAAGTACACGTTTTGTGTATCGGAAATTTTTTTTTAAATTTTCTGATACACAAATGTATTTTTGAACTTTATATACAGAAAAACTTAAAAAACATTCTCCAAAGGTAAAAAAAAATTATTGTTATTATCTTTCAAAAATAAAAGAAATAATTTGTATACTATGTGGTGTATGAGTGTGAGGATACACGGTAAAACTTTCTTATTCTTACCACGTAGTGGGCCAATGATCCACCAACATCAACAACCCATTGTTTTTCCTTTTAATGAGACATTTACTTATTGTTTTTCCTGTTTGTTTTCTTGAATTTTGTATAGTTCCTCCGAGTTTGTTTCTTTTTTCTTTTTTATTAAATATTTTGTGGTGCTGTTATTTTTTTGGAGTTAGGAGTGCAAATATCGTTGAGATACTTTTTTCTTTTATTTTCGCACTTAAGTGATTTTTAAAAAATAGAGGAAATACCACCCGTGGTCCTTTAACTTAACTTCAGTTAACAATTTAGTCATATCTTTTTTGTCCTGACATGGTCTTTTATGTTTTTAAATAATTTCAGCGTTACCCTTTAAGTGGAGTTCCGTTAAGAAAAAGTTAAAAAATCCGTCCTCCGTTTTCAAAAAAAGTTACCCTTTATGTTTTGGAAATATTTTTGAAAAATGTTCAAAAGTTTGTTCTAAGTTTGGTAGTAGGATTGATTCGTTAAAATTGAAGCTATGAGATATTTATACTCCATAGACGTCACTTCGACCAGTGACAATCGTTCCTAGAGGTTTGATGAACATATGCAATGATCTAGATAAGTGATTTTTTAACTTTTTCTTAACGGAACCCCACTTAAAGGGTAACACTGAAATTATTTAAAAAACATAAAGGATCAAATCGGAAAAAAAACAAACAAATAAATAAATAAATGACTAAATCGTTAACCGAAATTAAGTTAAGGGTTCACTGGTATTTAGCCTAAAAAATATATATTTTTAACAATTGCGTACATTATAAGGATTTGTAATTTCTAAAAGAAATTATTTAGTAAATTTATCTTTTAATAAAAAAATTTAAATTTATAAAATTAATAATAATTTTTTTTTTATATTATATATACTAAATCTATACCGGTGCAAACAATTTTAACGATTGCATGTTAAGTTGATATAAGTAATAACAATATTTGTTTTCAACTAAAATGTGAAGCAAAATACAAACCAATAAAATGAAAACGATTTTCATAAAATTGCTATTCATTTATTTGGCTTTGAAACATTACTTTATAAAATACATTCGAAATGATACTTATTTGTTTGTTTGTTTTTTAAATAAGAAGTCATGTTTGTTTATAGTCATTGCAAATGAAATAAAAAAAAAAACTGTATTTGATGAAATTTAAATTGACTTCTTGAAATATAAGGTGTCAATGACAATTTAAATACTTTATTTCAATCATTTCTTCCATATATAACTAATACCCGTGCGATACAAGGAACATATTATGTATGATTAATAATTTTTGTTATTTAAAATTTGAACATTTAAAAAATTATAAGATTTTTTAAAAAAAAATACCAATAGTTAAAATCTCATGGAATTGTTTCAAGTGGTTATTAATTCCAATCTCATGGAATTGTTTCAAATGGTTATTAATTCCAATTTTATTTCAAATATATAATTTTAATGCTAAATAGATTTTCATCCCAACACTAATGTGTTTTAATTTAAGAATATTCTTCAACAAAGTTATAATGTATAGGGGACTACACACAATAATATATAAAAAAATAAATTAAATTTTTTATTAATCCACTTCAACTCCAGATTCAGGTGAGTATCTCATGAGTTATTCAGTTGGTACTCCGTCATTTAAAGTCTATGGTATTATTGATACAGGTAGTGATTTTGTTTGGCTTCAATGCAAGCCTTGTAATATATGTTACAATCAAACATCTCCTATATTTAATCCTTCAAAATCTTCATGTTACAAAAACATCCGTTGCTCTTCTAGAACATGTAAATCTGTTGAACAAACAACTTGTTCTAATGATAAAAATGTTTGTGAATATACCCAACAATATGTTGATGGGTCAAAGTCAATAGGGGATGTAAGTTTGGAGACTTTAACATTAGATTCTACCACTGGATCTAGTGTCTCATTTCCTAAAACTGTTATCAGATGTGGACACACAAATACACTATCGTTTAAAGGTCAAACCTCTGGTATAGTTGGTCTTGGATTTGGACATATGTCGCTTATAAAACAATTAGACTCTTCAATTGATGGAAGATTCTCTTATTGCCTAATTCCTTTTTATGGTAAGTTTAGTCAGTCTAACTCATCTAGCAAACTCAACTTTGGAGATGCTGCTATTGTTTCTGGTGAAGGTGTTGTTTCAACTCCCTTAGTCAAACTCAATGGTGAATTAAATGACTTGTACATTGGAAGCATTTAGTGTGGGAAACAAAAGAATAAGTTTTGGAGGGTGCAAGTTTGGAAGAACAAATGCTACTACAAAAACTATCACAATTGACAATGGTACACCATTGACTTTTTTGCCACATCGTTTTTACATTCAATTGAGAGCAGCTGTGGCAGAAGTGGTTAAACAAAAGCGTGTAGAGTTTCCTAATCTTCCATTAAACCTTTGCTACAATACCACATTGAAACAATTAAATGCTCCTGTAATTACGGCACATTTTAGTGGCGGAGATGTAAAGTTAGATTCTAATAGCACCTTTATTACAATTGGCAATGGGGTTATGTGCTTTGCTTTCCTCCCATCCCAAGTCTACTGATTGTACCAAACACTTATTGATATGTTACCTAACTTACTAGATCAATTATTAATAAACTTTCCATTTTGTTTGAAATCTCTTTAAGAAAGAACTATCCATTGTACATTACATTATAGACGTTCACAAGAGGTCTATGATTTTTATAATCGAATTTTTTTCTTATATATATTTCTTGCAAAATATAGAAAAATACTCACGAATTATAGATTATTTTTGTATTTCAAAATATATTGACATTTTATTCAATATACATACAATAATAATTCTTTAATAGCATATAATGATTTTATTATATTTAAATTAACTTTATTGAAAATAATGATCAACAATGTAAAATGTGAATAATAATTACTTACTATGTTATTAAAATAATGTTTTCGTAAAAATATGTTAGTGAATAATGTTAATACTTACTTACATATAAAAATGTATATCATATTTATATCCAAAAAAATCATATTAATTATCAATTTATTTAAATATTTTTCCAATATGTTAGTGAATAATGTTAATACTTACTTGTGCTTTATAGGGCTTTGTACAATACATATTCAGAATTTGAAAATGTCAACTGTTGGTGTTGGTGTCGGTGTCATGGGCTATATTGGTAACGAGGTATCTCTTTCTGCTAAATTTTCCATCTTTATGAGTAGCTAAGAATATGAGAAATGTTATGAGATGGTGAGAAACTTTATGTTATCTTGAATTTTCAGGGATCAATATCAGTGAGAATGTCTATCTATCAGACACTTTTTTGCTTTATATCAGTTATATGTCTATGAATCTCATGGTGGCCTATTATCCTCTCTCAGATTTAACCTCTATTATTAATAGTTAACTTATTTGTGTATTTGTGAGTACACTGATGGCTTGTTTTTTTTGGCAGAATCCTAAATCAAAATAGTTAACTTGTTTATCATTATGTGTACTTTTATAATTTTCCTCTCACTGGTGGCTTCTTTCTTTCGGCAGCCTGAATCAAGATTTTCTCCAGCACAGAAGGCAATTGTGCTTGTTTTCTGCAGGTCTGTTGAGGGTTGTGTTGAGAAGGTGCTAGACTTGCAATCAAGAAAGGAGTCATTTATCACTGCACAGCTAGTAGTCCCATCCAACCAAGTAGGTGTTTTGTTGGAGAAAAGGAGGAGTAATAGTCCAAGAAATGCGGGGACTAGCATCAGAATAGTTGGGAATGGTCAGGTTCCAAAGTGTGCATCATATTATGATCAAGTGGTACACGTGTGGAGATGATTCATTATTTGTATTTACAATCAATAGAAGCTGAAGAATGCTTTATATTTTCTCAGCATGTCATTTTGTGTATTATGTGTAGAATGCTTCATATGATATGTGAGTTCGTGTTTGTTTCCTAGACTAGCTAGACTTTGCTTGATGCTTCATTGATATTATCTCTGCATGTCATTTTGTGTATTTTGTGTATTATATGTATTCAAATTACAATTAGCAGCAGATATATCCGACGTTATGTTGACGTAGCGTCGGTCAGACCGACGCTACATTAATAAAGTTAACTGTTATTTAATTTTTACGTTTATAGTTGACTGTAGCGTCGGACACACCGACGCTACCTGTTGACGTTAGCGACGGCCCATCCGACGTAACAGAATTTTTTAAAAATATCGTGTCAAGGATATACACTAATGGCTGATGTTCTATTTTACCGATAGCGTCGACTTAGAGTAGGTTAGACCGACGCTATATTAGCGTCAGATGGTATTTGACCGACGCTATATATTAGCTTCGACCGTTTTAGCCTAGGCTAGACATCGACGCTAATCGGACGCTAAACCAACGTTAGCGTTGACTTTTTGCCTATTAGCGTGGGCTTTTGGCTGACGCTAAAATCAGTTTTTCTAGTGATGTACTCTGTGTAATTGTTAAAAATATAATTGTTTTTTTAAGGTTAGTGAAGTGCGGGAGTAAAAGGGGAAGATATCCTAATTATACTGTCACTCCTAACCCCTAAAATAACAGCACCACAAAATATTTAACTCAATAATTCACTCAATAAAAATTGTTATAAATTTATTATAGATAAATTAGTTCAACAAACGGGTATTACATCATTTAGAAATAATAATTAAAGGAAACCTACATGATTTTCACCAAAAAGTAAAATTTGAAAAACTAATAAATTTAGTCAAATAAATAAATAAAAAATTAAAAGAATTGAGAGGCCATTGAATGCATTAATTAATTGATAATTTCTTTATGTAAATACATTGAATGTCACTAACTGAAAATTATTATTATTAAATAAATGAGAAATATATTTACTAGTCTATTAAATATTTCATTATAAAAATATATTTAAATTTATTTCTATCGAAAAGCATGTAATATCCATTAGGTATAATATTAAAGTGGTATTAAGTAATTTAAAATTATAGGTTACAATAATTTTTCACATCATTATTTAATTTTTTTTTACACATCATTTAAATTATTGTTCTTAAGTCATAGTCCAATTGTTTAATACCGATATTGTTAGGTTTGACGAGTAGGAGACTTATAATTGTTTGAGTTAACTACGGTGATATTTACTATATTTTTTGAGATAACAAATAAAATTATTGTCACACCACCAATTTTAAAGCTCAAATTAAGAGGATCAAATGTCAATATTTTCGAAGATGACGAAACCAAAGAATGACGAGACTAAAGGAGAAAAATATAGCGACTAAACTACATTTTAACCTAAAGTTATTTCTATGTAAAAACATGTAACATTCATTAAGTGTCAATTTAATGATAAAAGTTTAGTTTTATAAATGTAATATAGTTTTTTTTTACAATTTTAGCCTCAAAAGCCGGCTTCGGAAATAATTGTATTATAGTTCTTTGTGCCACCGTAATTAATAATAGCTCCATCTTTCCTAATTTATTTTAAAATAAATCTAAAAACATTTAATAATATATATATCAATAAAACAAGGAAACTAGTATATTTAAAAGTGAACCTTGTCCACTAGAAATTAATATAAAATATAATATAAAACAAGGAAACTATTTAATATATTTGTCATTGACTATTTCATTAATTAAAAAATCAAACAATTATATATATATATAATATATATATATATATATATAATTCATAAGCATATTTTCTATATTTAGGTTTAATGCTGACATAAAATAATTTTAATCATATCTATATCTTTTTGTATTAATCATTGACTGTTTCATTAATTAAAAAATCAAACAATTATATATATATATATATATATATAATTCATAAGCATATTTTCTATATTTAGGTTTAATGCTGACATAAAATAATTTTAATCATATCTATATCTTTTTGTATTAATTATTATTTATTATTTTTTTGTCAACATCAATTATTATAATATTTAATAATATAAATAAATATCATTAAATGCATTTATAGTATTTAGTTCAAATAACATCTTAGTTAATTTTCTCTCGTTCTTATCTGTTTATTTACGTTATTTTTTTCTACACAATTCTATCAAACTCTCACTCATCAAGAGTTTTATAAAAGCCACTAAAGAACTTAACTTATGGTATCAAATCTTCATCCAAATATCAAGTGAAAATGTCACATTTTTCATTTCAGACTCTTATTTTCTTTTGTCTTTTTTACTTCATTGCTCTTTCTTATGCTCTTAAAAATGGTTTCAGTGTTGAACTCATCCACCGCGACTCTTCAAAATCACCACTCTACCACCCCACTAAAACTAATTTACAAAGAGTTTTCAATGTTGTGCGTCGTTCCATCAATCGTGTCAATTATTTGAACAAAGAATTTTCACTGACTACAAACAAACCTATTTCAACTTCAACTCCAGATTTAGCTGAGTATCTCATGAGTTATTCAATTGGTACTCCACCATTAAAGGTATATGGTATTATTGATACAGGTAGTAATTTTGTTTGGCTTCAATGCAAGCCTTGTAATATATGTTACAACCAAACATCTCCTATATTTAATCCTTCAAAATCTTCAAGTTACAAAAACATTCTTTGTTCTTCTAGAACATGTAAATCTATAGAACAAACAACTTGTTTATATGGTGAAAATGTTTGTGAATATACCCAACAATATGGTGATGGGTCAAAGTCAACAGGAGATGTAAGTTTGGAGACTTTAACATTGGATTCTACCACCGGATCTAGTGTCTCATTTCCTAAAACTGTTATCGGATGTGGACATACAAATACAGTTTCGTTTAAAGGTCAAACCTCTGGTATAGTTGGATTTGGAAGTGGACCTTTGTCGCTTATAAATCAATTAGGCTCTTCAGCTGATGGAAAATTCTCTTACTGCTTGATTCCTTTTCATGGCGAGTTTAGTAAGTCTAGTCCATCTAGCAAACTCAACTTTGGAGATGTTGCTGTTGTTTCCGGTGAAGGTGTTGTTTCAACTCCCTTAGTCAAACTCAATGGTGATGGGGAAGGCATGTATTTCCTAACATTGGAAGCATTTAGTGTGGGAAACAAAAGAATAAAGTTTGGAGGGTCCAATTTCGGAAAAACAAATGGTTCTTCACATGAAATCGCAATTGACTCTGGTACACCAATAACTATTTTGCCTCAACTTGTTTACATTCAATTGAGATCAGCTGTGGCAGAAGTAGTTAAACTGAAGCGTGTAGAGTTTCCTAGTATTCCATTAAACCTATGCTACAATACCACATCGAAACAATCAAGTTTTCCAGCAATTACTGCACATTTTAGTGGCGCAGATGTCAAGTTGGATTCTAATAATACATTTATTCCAATTCGTGAAGGGCTTATGTGCTTTGCTTTCATCCCATCAGAAGGTTTTGCAGTTTTTGGGAACATTTTGCAGCATAACTTATTGGTTGGCTATGACCTCAAAAACAATATTGTCTCTTTTAAGCCTACTGATTGTACCAAACACTAATTGAAGGTAGATGTGATTTGCTAATTTAATTGACCAATTATTAATAAAAATTTTCATTTTATTGGACATCTCTTTAATAAACAACTTTGCATTGTGCATTACGTTATATATATTCACTAGAGATCTATTATTTGTTTAAGTGAATTTTTTGCTTAAATATCTTAAAAAATTTATATAAATACTCATATGAATTATAGATGATTTTTATATTTCAAATTAAATTTATGTTTTCTTCAATATACATACAATTATTATTATTTGATTGCATATAATGTGATTTAATTATTATATTTAAATTAACCTTATTGAAAACAATGATCAACAAATAAATCTTAGTAAAGTACGAGACAAAACTATACATGACAATAGATAATTATACAGGTTAATTTTTTGTAGTTCACTAGATTTGATGGTCAATATTGTACCAAACAAATATTTTTGGATTAACTTTATTTGATATGTCTATGCATTAAACAAAATAATATAATTTAAAAAAAATA
>JBBPBQ010020322.1:10380317-10417792 GCA_037974755.1 Cicer yamashitae
AAAAATATTATAACAAAAAGATAAAATAATATAAAAATCATTTTTAAAAAGTTAAAACAAACGAACCCATAATGTAAATATTAATAAAAGAGATAAAGGAAAAAAAAATGTAGAGAGAGAAGATAAAGAGCGAGATAGATAATGTAAATATTATAATTTTAAATTATTTATAAATAATTTAAATATTATAATTATTAATATTATAAAGTAAATAATTTATTTATTTTAATTTAAAATAAATAAAACAGATAATAAATTAAAAATATATCAGATAGATAAATTTTTAAATTAATAAAAAAAAATTAAATGACTACTTTTAAAATATTTTAAGCATTAATTGATAAAATTTATTTTTAATTAAGAATGTCATTTTATGTCATTTTTCATTTTAAACTAATTGAATAGTTAATTTTACCAAACACTTCAACTAGTTTAACAGCTATCTGCTATAAGCTATAAACTAATTTTACCGAACATAGCGTTGATGTGGGATATAAATATATGTTTTTGTCGAATCCCTTGATCCTAGCTAATGTCATCTCTTCCTCATTGGTATATCTCCTACAAAGTGTTTCGCTAGCATTTCTAGCCTTACAAAATTTCTTCAATATTTTCAACTGTTAAGCAATCTTGTGATGTAAATTATCATAAGTGACAATAATATTATGATATATCATAGTAATCATCAATTTATTTAAATATTTTTCCAAATATTTTTACATTTGACCGATTATTGACACTGTATTATGAGGTGATTTTAATACTTTTTTTCGTACATATAAATATTTTAAATTTAATATTTAATATTTTGGTATGAAATTAACCAAAATTATATGAAAATAGAGAGAAATGAACAAAAGAGAACGAGAGAGTAAGAGTTATGTAATACTCTTCAACATCTATTGTTTACAATATGTCATGAGTCATATTTATATGACATACATCTTGTAACTTATAAGTACATGAATGATTTATCATAATGATTCATTAACAATCCATTAATATTAAGAGTTCCACTAACATTAAAGATTAAGACTTTAACGGATAGAAATTGAAAGGGACATCTACTAAATATTCATAACACATTCCTTAATATATATTGATATTTAAAATGTTAACCTTTTTTAAATTATGACTAACGAAGAGTGTTCCACCAAAGAACATTTCCTCCCCGACTTTGATGCATTTCGACTATATAACAAGTATTGTTGCATTTGACTAACTATTTACACTATACGTTACGAAGTCTTTGGCATAGTAGAAATTATTTTTTTGAAATATAGCTAAGGAGATACCTTTTACTATCATATGTCAAAGACAATTTGTCTTGTTTGAGTGGCTCCAAATTTAGATGAAAATTTAGATCCTCCAAATATAGCTAAGGAGGTGAATCTTCTGCACATGCTTTGAAAAATTCTTGTGAAATCATTCCAAACCAGTTATCTAACCCTAGTCTTAAGGGAGATGATCTTGCCATAAAAATTTCGAAGGAACATAAGGCAGGGTTGGAGAATTGTAAAAATCATTTACACAGAAGGTTAATGTTGTCTAAGGGTGCACCACTTGTTAAGTTGAATGATTTGGGTGAGAAGCTATTGAAATTACGGAGTCTTTTGGAAAGACAACGAGTAATTTCTTTAGAGAAATGATTTTATGAACTTGAATTATATTTAATTGAAGATCTTCGAAGTGTTCATTTGATGAGTTCTTAGAATTTAAAATCAGGTTCTCTCAAATTGTTTGCTTGGACTCCAAATTTTAATCATTTTAATCATAAGCAGACTATTGCGCAATGTTGGGTCATTTGATAGGTTTGATTCAAGATTATTGGAGGCCTAAAATTATTTAATAGCTGCAAAATTCCGTTTAGATTGAACACTTGAGCAAGCAACGATGAGCAAGAAGAGATTGTTTGAAAATAGTGGTAAAAAGTTAGAGTTATGGGGGTGTAATGCGATGTTAGGGTTCTGTGAGGGAGCCGTTGTGAATCCACTATAAGTAACTCACACAACTGCGAGGTCTCGGGTTCAAACACAAAATAAGATGTACAACCTAACAATATCGGTATTTGTTAGTTGAGCTAGGACTTAAAGACAATTTGAGATTTTGTATTCTTTTAGGGACTATTTGATTTGAGATAATTGAGTGAGAGAAAGGAGAGATAACAGTCACATATTTGGGCTTGTGCCAATGTACGTAGAATAATTAATGGATCTTTCTACAAAAACAGAAAAAAAAAAAATATATCAATGGATTTTTCCTTTAACTAGCTAAAGTGATCCACATATTTAAAATAAAATAAACATGAGTCTATTAATATAAATATAAACTATCTCATCTGACAAAAAAATAAATATAAACTATAAAAAAAAGCATATAACTAAGATACAAATTGAGATGAAGATCAATCACCTAAATGAAAGTTAATAATTCTTAAAGAAGAAAGCAAAGAATCTACTACAACTCAGTCAAACAAGCGAGACAAGTGGCACTTATTACAGCAATCAGCACACCGATTGACCTCTCTAAAAGACATGAATGACTAAAGTTCTCTTTAATCTGAATGCTGAAAAAGATAATTAACCTCTTGGAGAAGAGGTTGGATATGCATATTTGAAGACAATCATGATTGGATCATATTTACCACCACTTCATAGTCTAATTAAAAAATAACTGAAAAAATGTTTAGTTATTGTGCAAGCTTGATGATATCTAGTCTTAACACTCACATTTTAGCCCAAAATCTAAAGTAAAAACCAATTCTACTGTAAAAACCTTTGACAAATCTATCAATTGCATCTCAAACAAGATCCACCACAGGCAGAGCTACCAAAAGAAGCTCTAAAAAAACCATCCACATTAACTTTGAATCAACCTTCAGAAGGATTAGTCCAACCAACATCTACTTCCTGACTACATGAGGGACGTTGATATTTATGTTGAAGAAAGACTTTCTCAATGGACTATTCCTGATTGAGAGCCTTATAAATCAATGTTTTGTATAAGGATGATGATTACGAAAAAACTAGACTATTTTGATCCTTCCAAATTTTGTACACATCTACACTAAAGAAAGTAATCCATTGAGATTGAACTCAACCAATATTATTTCTAGATAAATTCCAATCTAACCAATTATATAGATCAAGGCTAAAAAACTTATTCCAATGATCCAGGTTAATGAGATCATTGCAAAAACCTTTAACTTTCTCATGGTCTCTTAACATATGCATAATGGTTTCTAGACAGTCACGACAACATGGGAAATGATTATTAGTTGAAAATCCCTCTAGAATGTCTTTCATCACTAGTAAAGAGACTATTGTGAGCCAGCTTCTATAAAATAGCTCTATAACAATTAGGGTATTCCAACTTCAAATATAATATAAAAAAATGGGATCATAAGAGATTGTGATATTTTGTTGAGAATAGAGGAGCTCGTATGGAATATTTGAGGTAAAATGACCATCAAGGTTAAGATTCCAACAAAGAAAGTCGCGTCTTCTTGGAGCATGGCGTTTAATAGCCACATTCCTGTAATATCCCTTGGAACATATCTCTTAATCTTGTCTTAATTCAAACTACTTTATGTACTATAATTAAGAACTGAAAAATCATATTCCCCCTTTGGAATGACAATAAATAAGGGGGTTTAGAGGTTAGAGTAACCTCTAATCCAAGAGATTTTTCCAAAAATCGTGTATTATGGCCATCTTGAATAACCCAAGTGATTTTTTCCTTGATATCCTCCCAAATATTTACTATAGCTTTCCAAGTAGAAGAAGAATTAGCATGAAAGCTCACATAAGGAATTATGAAAAAGTTACAAGCATACTTAGCTCTCATAATCATTACATGATATACTTGCCACCCCAAACCCATATGAAAATACAATTTTACCTTTTTAACCATCTATAAAAACCTCAAATTTTTTTACCTTTCATTTTTTTACTCCCTCTTTCGAACATTTAGAGAAGCTTTCATTTTTTCACTCTCTCTTTCGAACATTTAGAGAAATCACCGTAACTTTCGAATCTTTGCAGATATTGAAAAACAAAAAGTAAGTGATATTTCTAGAATTTCAAAACTTTTGAGCAATCTGAAACTTTCGAAATGGAAAATTTTCAGATTTTTCGAAACCTTCGAAAGTTTTAATGTTTCGAAATAGAAAATTTTCAGAATATTCAAAACTTTCGAACGATTCAAAATGGAAACTTTCGAATGTATTTTTTGACAATAGTTTTATCATTAAATAAAGACACCTCCGAATTTTGTTGGGATTTTTTGCGAACAAATTTACTCATAAGAATTTAGTTTTTTCACATAAAATTTGAGAAAATGTTTTTTCAAAATTTAAACTTAAATAATCTCAACCATTATATAAAGGCAGATTTTAATTTTGATTGAATAAATTTATCCTTAATGATTCATATTTTATAAACTTAAACTTAAATCAACAACATAAGTATATCAAACTCATTAACAACACTATTTTAAAATTTAAAATTAAAAAACATATAACACGAATATTGAAACTGAAATTTTGATAAGTTTGGATAAATATCTATAGAAATATATAAATCAAACTCCTATGGCTTGTTGAACATTTTTATAGACAAATTTACATTTAACAATTCAGTTTTTTAAAGTTTAAACTTAAATCAACAACATATTTACATGGAATTCCTTAAAACCACAATGTTTTCAAAATTTAAAATTTTTACAAAATAAATAATTATTAATATAAGATATTAAATGGATGCAAATGTATTATACAAATAATACTACATAATGTCCCGCTAGTTTTCCATTTTTCTTTTTCCTTATAATATATTTTAATGTTTTTCAAGCTTAGAATATTTAATATTTTCTTTTTGGTATTAAATTTTATGATTGTTTTAATATATAGTTATTTGCATTGCAGTTTTTTCTTTAGCCGTAATTTTAATTCATTCGATTTTTTTTATAAGACTTTTAATAAAGAGTTTTTTTTTAGCTTTTGGTATAGTTCTCCAAATTTGATTCCATTTTCTATTTCTTTTAATAAATATATTTTGTGGTGCTATTATTTTAGGAATTACAAGTGCCAACATGGTGGGAAGTCTTCCCCTTTTACTCCCGCACTTCATTAGCTTTAAAAAAAAAATATTTTTAACAATTACACACCTTAAAAGGATTTACAGTTTCAAAAATAAATTATTTAGTATATTTATCTTTTGTATAATTTTTAAATTAAAAAAATTCATATTATAATATTTTTACATTATATATATATATATATATATATATATATATATATATATATATATATATATATGTGTGTGTGTGTGTATTTAATTTGTAATATTTATCACATATTTTTAAATTTCACTCATTAAAAATTGTTAGAAACGAATTATAGATGAATCGATGCAACAAACAGGTATTACATCATTTAGAAGTAATAATTTAAAGAAACTTATATATATTTTTAAGCCACAAAATTTTATTAAATAAAAACAAAAAGTTGTGGTGACAAGAACTTAACCCAAGAACAATTTAGAAAATCATATAAGAAAAAAGAAACCTATATGATTTTTACTAAAAAGCAAAATTTCATAAATAAATTTGTCAAAAATAAATAAATAAAAATTTAAGAGAATTGGGAGGTCATTTAATGCATTCATTAAATTATAATTTCCTTATATAAATATATTGAATGGATCTAATATCTCTTTGATTAGAATTGGATCTAATATTTCTTGAATTATAAAATAATGTATAATGTTATGGACTAAAATCATGTGAAAGTGTTTCAGTAAATCTTAAGGTTTTTCTACTATAGATTGAATCTACGTCCCTTCACCTTAAATTTTATCTTATAAAAAAAAAATTACAGACTAAAAATTATTATTATTAAATGAACCAGAATTATATTTACCTATCAATTAAATATTTCATAATGAAAATATATTTAAAGTTATTTCTATCTAAAAACATGTAATGTCCATTAGGTGTCACCTATGTGGTGAGAGTTTGGTCTTGTAATCACAATGAACAAGATTCAAATTTCCTTAAATATAAATGTAATATAGCTATAATTTAATTTAAATTCATTGTCAGAGTATAAAAATTTTACACTATCAAACAATCACAACTATTAATTCATTAATAATATCTGACTGTTACAATAAATACTATTAAAGTTATTCAAATGATTGGTGTGACGTATCAATAGTGTAAAACTTTTTATTTTTACACTGTAGTGTACACAAATTAAATCAGTGCCACCTTAATTAATAATCTAAAAACATTTAATAGTCTTTTTTTACATGGTTTACCTTATTTTATATTAAATTTTTAACAGTGAACCTGTAAAGAAGGATTGGAAATCAATATAAAATATTATAAAACATGGAAACTATAATGATATTTTCTAAAATAAATTATCTAATCTATTTGTCTTTAATTATTTCAATTAATTATTAAATGAAAAAATTAATTTTATATATATATACATAAATAATTTGTAATGAAGTATATTATTTTTATTACAAGACATGAAAGTATAATTTAAACGTCTGTCTTTTAGGTGAGAATGATCATAATTTTATATATTTAGGTTTAATGTTAACATAAAACAACTTTAATCATATTTTCATATTAAATATTACTATATTTCTTTTGATAGCATTAATTATTAGTATATTTAGTAATATAAATAAATATCATTAAATGCATATATAATTTTTAGCTCAAGCAACTTTTTAATTGGTTTTCTCTCGTTCTTATCATTGTGTTTATCTACGTTCTTATTTTCTACGCAATTTCATCAAACTCTCACTCACCAAGAGTCTTATAAAAAACCACTAAAAAAACATAACTTATAATATCAAATTTTCATTCAAATCTCTTGCAAGAATGTCACATTTTTCATTTCAAACTCTTATTTTCTCTTGTCTTTTTTTACTTTTTTGCTCTTTCCCATGCTCTTAATAATGGTTTTGGTGTTGAACTCATCCATCGTGACTCTTCAAAATCACCACTCTATCATCCCAATGAAACTAATTCGTGTCAATCATCGGAACAAAGAATTTTCACACACTACAAACAAACCTGTATCGACTTCAACCCCAGATTCAGGTGAGTACCTCATGAGTTATTTAGTTGGTACTCCACCATTTAAGGTCTATGGTATTATTGATACGGGTAGTGATTTGGTTTGGCTTCAATGCAAGCCTTGTAGTATATGTTACAATCAATCATATTCTATGTTTGATCCTTCAAAATCTTCAAGTTACAAAAACATTTATTGCTCTTCTAGAAACATGTAAATCTGCAGAACAAACAACTTGTTCTTATGATAAAAATGTTTGTGAATATACTCAACATTACAGTGATGGGTCAAATTCACAAGGAGATCTAAGTGTAGATACTTTAACATTGGATTCTACCACTGGATCTAGTGTCTCATTTCCAAAAACTGTGATCGGATGCGGGCACACAAATACTTTGACGTTTAAAAGTCAAAGCTCTGGTATAGTTGGCCTTGGAAATGGAAATATGTCGCTTTTAAAACAATTAGACTCTTCAATTGATGGAAAATTCTCCTATTGCTTGATTCCTTTTTTAGGTGAGTTTAGCCAATCTAACTCATCTAGCAAACGCAGCTTTGGAGATAATGTCATTGTTTGGAGACAATGCCATTGTTTCAGGGGAAGGTGTTGTTTCAAGTCCATTGGTCAAATTCAAGGCTGATTTGAATGACTTGTACTTCATAAAATTGGAAGCATTTAGTGTGGGAAACAAAAGAATAAATTTTGGAGGATCCAAAATTGGAAGAACAAATGCTATTACCAATATTATTACAATTGACATTGGTACCGAAATGATTATTTTGTCACATCGTTTATTCATTCAATTGAGATCAACTTTGGCAGAAGTGGTTAAAATGAAGCGTGTTAAAGTTCATGGTCTTCCATTAAGTCCATTGTTTGGATACTTTATGATGGAACTATTATTACTAATTTGAAATAAGATAAGTCTAGAACTATATAGAATTTCTATGTAAGAATCTAGAAGTGTTTTAATTATAGAAATATGTAGAAAGTATCTAGATGTGGGTATTAATTAGAAAGCTCCTAGAAATGTGTCTAGAGTTATCTATTGTACTTATGAATACCCATTTGTTCTTAACATAAAATATCAAGTAAATCGTGAGTCTTCTATTATAAACATTTTCTTTCCTCTGACAAGAATGAGATTAATTTTTCACTTTATTGTGTAGAAAGTCAACGAAATAAAATAAGTTATAATTTTTTATTCCATTTTTATCTATGGCAATAGTGATAAACATTCACTATCTCTATGTTTATTCAACAAAAAGAATTTACTATGCAACAAAAAATTAGATTTAACTTATCTTAGGTCACATACACCTCAAATTGGGGGCAATGGAGGAACGAAACATTAAAGGAAATGGTGGTATTGATGGAATGAGTTACATCTTACTCTATTCCATTCTATACACTTTTTATAAAATCAAAGGAATATAATTTTATACCGTACAATTAAATAATTTAAAAGATCACATATTGCATTTTTCTAAATTTAACTATCACTTTTTTTCAATAAAATTTATCGACTATTGATGAAAATTTTAATATTGAATAATTATATCGCATGTGAGTAGAAACTACGCACATAAAATTATTTAAAATATATTCTATAATATATGTATTTTTTTCATTATCTTTATAATTTCCATTTATTTCCATTTAAGATTTTTCCAAACATGATATAATCCAATATATTATTCTCTTAGTATGTCCACGTAGGTGAGTTACACGTGTCACACTATCACATTATATAATATGGTTAGTGACATATATTTTAGTGGTTAATGATACAAATATGTAGGCTTTATCACATTTTTCAAAAGTGGTTAATGACATGTATTTTATTTTAAAAACACTTTTGTAACACAACATACATATTTGAAATATCTTAAATATATATCTCATTAACCACTAAAGTACATGACATTAAAAACTTTATAATACTTCTTTAATCACTAAATTGCAGTATTCTAAAATGATTAATGTCTTACATTTTAGTGGCTAATGAAATATATGTTAAATAAATGGTTAATTATTTATATTTTAGTGATTAACGATATAAACTTGTACATGTATCAAAAAAAAGATTTTCAATTATTAAAAAAAAATAAAAAAAATTGAAGATAAACTAGAAAATTGAAGATGCAGGACAAAGTAGTAAATTGAGAGGATATGCATTACCGCGTAAGTGTACTGTTTTAGTCAGAGTCTCATAATTTCATATACTTAGTCTTTTCAACGGAGAAGCAAAAACTTTTCAAAGTCCACTTCCCATCCACCATCATCCGTGCTTGACTTGTTGCGTAAACCATCAAACTCTCTCTCTCTCTCTTCACTACAACATACACAGATGATGGTGCTTTGTGTTCAGAGCACGTCACAGGTAAGGTAAGAAGAACCTCCTTCAAAATAAAACTTTCTGCATCTCTAGTCACTCTCTTATTATTATTAATTACTCTATCTAAGCTTTTATATGTTTTAATATACTCACTTTTGAGAATTACAAAATGAAATAAAAAATTTACTATCAAATATTAAACTTTCCAATAAATAAATTATTTTTAAAATTTTTGTATTTTACAAGTGTCCTATACACACTTATTAGCTTGAGAAAATTCAACGGTGGGGTCTGGTGACTTCAATTCAACCATCATGTAAGAATGGGCAAGTGTGAAACCATAGTTTCATACTACTATATAAATAAAATTGAGGAGCAGAGAGGATAAACATAATTTTTTTTGGATTGGGAAATATTAATATGTTAGTATATTATGTTCGTATTTTCTCCATCACTAAGGTTTGAATTCCAATCTTTTCACCCTGAATTGCTTCAACCCTTAACTCAAACCAGAGAGGATAAACATATGATATGATATTAAAGAAAGCATGAAATTATGGAGAGAGCTTTGCTACTTGCTAGAGGTGATCCAAGTTAAATTGGATGCTACAATTGTAAGAACCGTTAGATTTAGAGAAAGAACTTAGGTACAAAACCAAAATCAACATTCAAACCATGATGTCAATGTTCTTTTTAAAAGTCAAGGTTTGCAACAAAAAAGTTAGGTAATTTAAGTAGCCTCCATTTCTGCTTGCCTTTCATACACTAGATGTTACTTTTAGGAATGCTTTCTAACAGAAGGCTCCACTTCTTCTTCAAGTGGCATTTCTTCTCAGGATTAGAATAAGTATTGGAATCTCACATTAATGAGCTAGGATTTGTGCTAATGATAGCCCCTAAACAATAGGTATAGTACATGATTGAGTCTGTGGTGAAGTTGGCAAAATCACGGTGGACTGCGGTTTTGACAAAAACTACACTGAGTTTCAACAAAATCAAGGTGTCACCATGATTTCGCCAAATTCATCGCTAATTCAAACATTCATTTATTGTATTCTTTCAGCTTAAGCATAAAAAGCAATTATATCAAATATAATATTCATAAATGAAGGAATAACCAGAGAAAGTGATTCTAAATTCTCCTCTTTTTTCCACAGTTCCTTGTGAATACCAACCAGAGAAAGTGACTCAGATTGTATCATCCCAAAAATGAAGAAAGTAGTCCCTCTGATCTTTTCTCAATACCTCACAATCCTTCTCATCAAATTTGCATTACTATCAGAAACTGTAATGGCAGAACCAAGGGCCAAGACAGTTCTCATAACATGTGGCAATATACTAGAGCACAACACGAGCATCTTTGTTCCAAATTTTGTTGCAACCATGGAGAAGATCAGCGAGCAGATGCGTACTACCGGCTTCGGCACAGCAGTTACAGGGACAGGACTTGATACTAACTATGGCCTAGCACAATGTTATGGAGATCTTTCATTACTTGACTGTGTGTTGTGTTATGCTGAGGCACGCACGGTTCTTCCTCAGTGCTTCCCGTATAATTCCGGCCGCATTTACCTTGATGGTTGCTTCATGAGGTCTGAGAATTATAGTTTCTTTAATGAGTATACAGGACAAGGAGATAGAGCTTTGTGTGGGAACAGAACTAACAAGAACTCGGGTTTTCGAGCAGCAGCGAAGGAGGCAGTGCTAAGAGCAGTTCAAGGTGCGCCCGAAAATAAAGGCTATGCTAGAGGGAAGGTTGATGTATCAGGAACAGCAAATGAATCTGTTTATGTTCTAGCTGATTGTTGGAGGAATTTAGACTCTAGGTCTTGCAAAGCATGTCTTGAGAAAGCATCTTCTTCGATATTGAGATGCCTGCCGGCGTTAGAAGGAAGAGCGCTCAACACTGGATGCTTCATGAGGTACTCCAACAATGATTTCCTTAACAAGGAACTGGAAAATGGTAGTTCAGGAGGTAAATAAATAAATTGCAGTTCTTAACACTTTTAGTGTACTAAAAATTATGCTAGGTTGCAGCTTCCTACATTGAGAAAAATTAACATAAACTTAGTGGTAAATCTTGATTGTGAGTCCAATTTGTTGTCTTGTGCAGGTAATGTATTGGTGATAGTGGTTGCAGTAGTCAGTTCGGTGATCGTCACGGTGGTTGTAGTGACTATTGGGGCTTATATCTGCAAACAGAGATATATTCAAAAGAAAAGAAGAGGTAGGTATTTGACTTATACCTTATCTCTATTTGTTCATGATAACTGCATATATAGTTATAAATTTTTTTCAAAGAGCTACACATTGTGTTGCAAGCAAATTGTGGAATCATTAGCAGTTATAACACATCTGCATTAAGAATGTTGACTGATCCAAATGATCATTCTGATTGACAGGATCAAATGATGCAGAAAAGTTAGCCAAGACTCTTCAACATAAAAGCTTGAATTTCAAGTACTCTACATTGGAAAAAGCTACAGGATCTTTTAACAATGATAACAAGTTAGGGCACGGAGGATTTGGAACAGTTTATAAAGTATTTGTCTTATCTGAAGACCTATAAGTATAACACCGCCATTTTACATATCAAGCGATTCGTAACAATTTAGCTGTTGCAGGGAGTTTTACCTGATGGAAGAGAGATTGCTATCAAGAGGTTATATTTCAACAACAGACATAGAGCAGCTGATTTCTACAATGAAGTCAACATAATTAGTGGTGTGGAACACAAGAATCTAGTTAGACTATTAGGATGCAGTTGTTCGGGACCCGAAAGCTTGCTTGTATATGAATATCTTCCCAACAGAAGTCTCGATCGCTTCATTTTTGGTAACGTCTGAACTCATGCTGTAATTTCGATGATTAATTCATGCTTGTTAACGCATCACTTCAACCATTATGTGATTGTAATCAATTTAACATAATCTGAACTAAATATAATTGTTTCTTATACATGACAGATAAAAACAAGGGCAAAGAACTAAACTGGGAAAAGAGATATGAAATTATTATTGGGACAGCTGAAGGATTAGTTTACCTGCATGAGAACTCCAATGTCCGGATAATTCATAGAGATATAAAAGCCAGCAACATCCTATTGGATGCAAAGTTTCGAGCTAAAATTGCGGATTTTGGTTTGGCCAGATCCTTTCAAGAAGACAAGAGTCACATAAGTACAGCTATTGCAGGAACTTTGTAAGTACTGCATTTTTTGGTAAATACTAACAGTTTTGAACAAATATAAATCATATAGCAAATTATCTGAAATAATCATGTACTCTTTTATTCCTGGACCTGCAGAGGGTATATGGCTCCAGAGTATCTAGCACATGGTCAGTTAACAGAAAAGGCGGACGTATATAGTTTTGGAGTATTACTGCTCGAGATAGTTACAGGCAGACTGAACAACAGAAGCAAAGCATCAGAATATTCAGACAGCTTAATTATAGTGGTCAGTTGCATATTTTCCATCATTGTTTTGTTATGATTGTTGTTCAACTGTTACATCAATCTTGGTTAAGACAATATTAAGTTTTAAACTAACTTTTTTTTTTTCTAACTTGCAACATCAGACATGGAAGCATTTTCAGTCGGGGACTGCCGAACAATTATTTGATCCAAATATCGAGTTGCACGACAACGACAACAATAGTGATGTTATTAAGAATGAGATTTTAAGAGTGGTTCACATAGGACTTCTTTGCACCCAAGAGGTTCCTTCGTTACGACCAACTATGTCAAAGGCGTTACAGATGCTAAGCAAGAATGAGGAGCATCTTGATCTTGTTGCTCCCTCTAATCCACCATTCCTAGATGAGAGTACCATGGAACTCCATGATACAAATGGGGACCCATTTTATCACCTCAAGGAAAATGATTCAATAGCTACTATTTCCCATAGCTCTTTCTATGCTAGGTGACCATGAGATGCAGAGAAAACCACTGCACACAGCGAGTATATCGTGCCGCAAGTAAATTGGCTTTGGCTTGGAACTATGACTCTGAAGGTTGCTAACAATGCATCTGATGAATTGCTATTTCAAATGTATACTTCAGGCAAAAGGAGATGTTCAAGCCAAGTTTTTAATAGGATTATAGGAAGCAAACAATGTATACTGTATAGTACCATGATTCATTTACTATAGAATTTTGATTAATCTGTAATGTAGCAGCTCATAACTACTAGTTTGGAATTTTGAACATCATGACAGCACCATTGTTTGAGAAAGATAATAATACAGTGATTTATACTAGTCCATCTCCCTCATATGTCCCCTTTGTTATCAAGTCCCTTGAGTTGCTTTCAAGATCTGCTAGAAATACCTGGTTTGCTTATTTCAAGGGTTTTCGTTATGACTATCAGTAAGGTATAAGGTTATTTCGATGAAATCTACCTCATCTTTATTCATCAAGAGTAAATACTTGGTTGCAAGAAGATCATTATCAGAGCAAGATCACAGAAGCATCGGCAAGAATGCAATTAGAAATACTTATGAGAGTTATCTCACAAAGTATCTACATCTTAAGGCAAGAAGTGGCAGATCAGGTTACATCAAAAGGCACAGTTAACATTGTCTTTGATGTTAAGTTCTTCTCATCTTGGTGATGGTAAAACTCAATTAGTTGAGTCTTATGTTGGTCACTTTTGCTCAAGACCAAGATAGTGAAAGAGATTGGAATCCCAAACTGAAGCCTCCTCATCTATCTCCTTCTTTTTCTTCTTCCTAGAGAAATCAAGTCCTTAGAAGAGTGTTAGCTAGTTTTCTTTTTCATTTTGTTGTCTTGTTGTTTGGTCTGTTTTGTTCCTGTCTCCTTAGGACTAAAGTTTATTTCTTTGTAATGTGTGTGGCATGATGATAATGGTTTTCTTCCTCAACCATTTTGTTTGATGACAAAGGGGGAGAAAAGGAAATAAAGAGAACAAAGTGCTGATTTTTATGAGTTTTGAATATGTTTTTCAGGTCAAAAATGCTGGTTTAATAAACTTTGGCTATTTTTTTATTTGGCTTAAATATAATTTTAATCCTCTATCTTTTACTTAATATTCATTTTGGTCCTTCACCTTTTTTAATTAATTTTCATCCTTTATCTTTTATAAGTTATTTATTTTAGTCTTTGTCACAGTCACAATAAAAATTATAATATTTGGTCATTGGAATCTCTTGTAACAATTCTCAATAATTATCCACTATATTATTCTTTCAAAAAAACATTCAGTTAACCCAATAATAGGTTTACACTTGAAAAGACTCTTCTTGCATGTTTTAAAACGTATATAAATTCTTTGAAATGAAGACCATTTATTAGAGTTTTCTGTATTTTCATCTAGTCTTTGTTAAGTTTACATACTTAACTTTATAACTGATCAAATATTAGATCTCAACAATTTATGACAATAATCATACAATTGTTTGAAAGGAGTATGATGAAAAAGACTATCATTCATCATTTATAAAAGATAAAGGACGAAAATAAATTAAAAAGCAACAACTGACCAAAACGAATATTTGGTAAAAGATAAAAGACCAAAATTATGTTTAAGCTTTTTTATTTCAAAAGATTTTTAAATTGATAACTTTTAATGTAAGTGTTTTGTGTAGAGGTAAATGTCTTGGTCAGCTGCGTGTGGGAACAGAACTAACAAGAACTCGAGTTTTCGAGCAGCAGCGAAGGAGGCTGTGCTAAGATCAGTTCAAGATGCACAGAAAATAAAGGCTATGCTAGAGGGAAGGTTGATGTATCAGGAACAGCAAATGAATCTGTTTATGTTCTAGCTGATTGTTGGAGGAATTTGGACTCTAGGTCTTGCAAAGCATGTCTTGAGAAAGCATGACTGGAACATTATCTTGAAACATTGCATATAGAGTTAATTAACAGAAGAATGTTAGGCAATAAAAGAACTGAGGTTAGATTGTTAATAATTCATTTGAATTAGCAGATGAGTTTATATTTATACATCTTGAATATAGTCCACACCAGAAAAAAGAGGGGGAGGTTGGAATCTTCTGTTACATAAGATGATTCCTAAATCTCATCTAATGCTTAGCTACCAAGCAGCCCATGAGACCTCCACCGATCTCATAATGTCGGGCGGTAGAAAATCCTACTTCTAAAGCAAGTTTCTCCAATTCCTTCCCTGTATCAAAGGAGGATTGTTATATTAGGTGATCAACATGATAAATTTCTAACATCAATATACATGATAGCTTATTTTTTCTTACTAAACACGAGAATGAACCGCATGAGTTTCGCTTGCTCATAATCAAGCATGTTCATTTAAATGCTTGATCTGATTCAATTGAAAACAAACCTGTTAAAAATTCTCTTATTGAACTCTTGAGATATCTGTAGTCTTCTGAAAGGCCATAAACAGAGGCTACAGGGACAACAATATTGTCAATCATCAACTCCTAGCACGAGAAAGTATGTAGCGGTTAGACGTTCAGTTGACAACAGAAATAAAAAACACAAAAGCAAGTTAATATTGTAATTTAATACTCAGTTGTGTGAAACTGGTGAGTAGATTAGACTTATTTATGCATAAAGAAGAACCACTACTATGCAGACTATATGTACTAAAAAGTATATCTAATGCAAAACAACAACTAGGAAGACTCAGTATACCGTAATTGAAGAAGCTAGTGGTTCATTGCTTTTATTAAAGTCAAGGATTGACACTGTGGAACCTGGAAAGAAAAAAGAAAGCATGGCATGTGTCAAAATTTAAATAAACACTGATTAATATATTAATGAGTTGAGATACAACAGCTACCGGGCTTCAGCACACGTAAAATTTCCTGCATGGCTTTTCGCTTATTAACAACATTTCGAAGACCATATCCCATAGTGATTGCATCAAACCAATCATCAGCAAATGGTAAGTCAAGAGCATCACCTTCAACCCACCTAGGATGCAACATATGATTAAGGCTTTCCTATTATAATATCACCAATGATACTAAGGTAAAAACTTGATCACAAAAGTACTCTTCACTATAATTGCTATTTTTGCTTTAAATAAAAAAACATGAAAAAAAAAAATGAATGATTAAATGAGGACAGAGTAATTTTCTCTCATAAAAATAGTTTAAGGCTGTTATCTAATCTAATGTCAGCATACTGCAAAAGTTACCCATGCTCACTCAATATTCTTGAGGCAATTCTTTGTAGACGACCGTGATGACGCGACCATTAGCTGCTCCTTTGAAAAATCAAGACCAATCACCTGCGACCCAAAAGATTCATATGACCATAATTTCACCACAAAAACTACTAGTGTAAAACCTCAAGATATTGTTAAATTAAATCCAGCAAGGATTTGTTGTGTTTTTAGATACCAGTTAATAAAAAAGCCCAATGCAAAAAAAAAATGCACATTACAATTCAAATCATTTTGATAATAATAGTTTGATCTGTTTTACCGAGAAGGTCTACGGTTCGAGTCCGTATAGCCCTAATATTCCTACGGATACTACTCAGATTTAGATTTGGTATCTAATATCTGTCATTACAAATATATTCAATTTCGATATAGTACTATACTAGTATTTAATAGTATATCGAATATTAAACACCCTATAGTCGTAATATAGTATAAATATACTATAAATACTTTTATGTTAATGTATCTTGAACATTAACTAAATCTTTACCACACTCTTTCTCTCTTGAACTATTTTACTCTCGCCTCCAACTTAAAATTCGCAAAAGTGATTTGGCAACATATTTTTCCACATAAATGATACATATTTTTAACATAATGACAAACTCACTACAGTGTCTTGCAATGAAGTTCGGTGATTAACTCCAATGATATTTTCCCTAATTCTTTTGTAACAAATCTAATTGCAAAAAATGGTCTTTAAGAATATGTTTTGACACACATGTGACAACACAATGACCTTGATTCAAAATTAAAAGGCTCGGCACGAAACTGCAAAGATTAATCTCTCAAAGCAACTTAGATTCACTAACAGTTAGCATAGTTAACAAATCCTCAAAATACATAGAGAGAAGAATACCTTGCCATCGGAACCAACTTTGTTGGATAAGAGAAATGCTAAATCACCACTTCCACAGCACACATCCAACACACAGTCTCCCAGTTTTGCTCTGTTCCCAAATTCACACAAACATTAAACTCTTAATTTATTTTTCTTAATAATTTAAGAAAATGGAATCAACACATGTTTGATCAGAAGATAGTTACCGAGACCAAGAAACTGACATTCGCTTCCAAATACGGTGCTGACCCAAGCTCAGCAAATCATTCAACTGCACAAACATACAAACAAATCGTGTTACTTTGTTTATTAAATAGAAGAGAGAGAAAAGTGAAGATGGGCGCACGTTATCATAGACAGGAGCAATGCGGCTAAAAAGCGCCTGGCGGTCGTTGGCGCAGCGAACGGGTGTTGGTCGGAATGTGGAGGAAGGATAAGGAGCAAGCGCCTGAGACATCATCATCGACGAGTCGACTGTAAAATTACCACATACACCCTTCAATTTTAAATATAAATGAAAGTTTGTTAATAAAAAAATAATTTATTTAATTTAAATTTTAAACTAAATACATTAAATTTTATATTTTGAATTGTGACACCACCTCTTTATAATTTGGTATATGTGGTATACGTGGGATGAGATTTGTGTTTGCTATCTTGCATTTTTAAAGTATGACATTATTGCCAATGATAAAGTTGAGAGTGGAAACCAAAATGAGTGTGTAGTTAGACTATTCCACCCAAAATCAAGATTTTTCTATGCTACTCTTTCAATTTTCTCCAAATTATATTCATGCCATTTACAAATGTAGATCTCCCACTTACATTTTCCCTTTTCAAATTTAGATTTTAGATTCATCACTATTAAGAATTTGGTTAGAATGAATGCGATAAAAGATTAGGAATTTAGTTGGTACGAGGAAGAAGCTTTGAGATATTGGATAAGGAAAAAGACATACTTTGGATGAGGAAAATTAGAGAACTATTCAATTAGTTAGAAGTAATTATTTTTAAAGTCTGTAATTAGTTGGTTGTTAGAGGTTGTTAGTACTAGTAACAGAATTCTATATTCTCTTCATCTTGTATAAATAGGATAGTCTTATTCCTCTTATCTAAAGACAATTCACTTTTGTATTCAGCACACATAGTGTGTTTTTTCAATCAATGAGAAACAAAGTTCTTGAATATGATTTCATACAATTCAATCTTTAATATGGTATCACAAAGCTTCGGTATATAGATCCAAAATTTCTTCTCTCTTTTCTCACTTTATCTTCATTCCACTCTCCAAATCCACTATTACGTCAGTTCATTCTACTTCTACATCATTCGATTCTGATCAATAAGATCTTGTTCATAAATCTACAAAATCCACCATGGAGGATTTCCTTCAAGTTCTTCGCTTTAAAGAACCACAACAATTTATACATATGTTATCGATCAAACTATCCGATAAGAACTATTTGTTGTAGAATCAACAAGTTGACGGTGTGACCACTACGCACAAGCTACATTATTTTGTGGTGAATCCCGAAATTCCTCCAAAATTCGAATATGAATCAGATTATCTTCTCAACAAAGTATTTGATTCATATCAATCTTGGTTAGTAAAGGATCAAATGTTTTTTACTTGGCTCATTTCATCTCTTTTAGAGGAAATATTACCATGCGTGGTTGGATGCAAACATTCTTGGGAAGTTTGGGATATAATTCATAAGTATTTTCACTCTCATTTGAAAGCTAAAATTCGTTAGTTGCCATCTAAATTCAAGAACACCAAGAAAGGTTCACGCACCATCTCCAAATATCTACTTCGAATTAAATGCATTATTGATTCTTTTCAGGTTGTTGGAGATCCAGTTTCTGATCGAGAACACATTGATAAGATACTTGAAGGATTCCCTGAAGACTACAATCTGTTTGTTATGATGATTTTCAGTAAAATTGATTATCCACTTGTTGATGACATTGAAGCCTTGCTTGTTGTTCAAGAAGTTCCATTTGAAAATTTTAAGCAAGAATTATCTAAACTATCTGTTACGAAAAATATTGCACAAACAAGCAATGATCAAAATCCTAATTCTCATAATTACAGTGCCACCTCAAATCAATTCAATCAAGGTGGATCCACTCGTTGCGGTAAAGGTTGTGGATATCGTGGGGGACGAGGTCGGTCTAGAGGATGTGGCGACATTAGACCTACATGCCAATTATGCAACAAGTATGGTTATGATGTCTTTCACTATTGGCACGAATTTATGCAAGATTTCTCCCCCAATTCATTAAATTTTCCATCTCAAAAATTGAATCCCAATTTTAATGCATCTAGGTCAAACTCTCAACCTGTCAATCCTTCAGCAAATTTGGCAATGCAACACCAACCTTTAATTTCTGAATATTCTTATCCCCTTAATTTTGATGCACAATCTTGGAATCCAAACTATGGGGTTTCGCATCATCTTATAACATATCAACAAAACCTCACTCAAATTATTTCCTACAATGGCTCCAATCAAGCCTTAATGGTTAACGAATAAGGTTTGCACATTAAATTCATTGGCTCTTCTATTGTTTACTCCAATTTCTTACTTCATACCAAATTTACCTTAACCAATTTGCTACATATTTCCCATATAAATAAAAATCTTATCTCAGTGTCTAAATTTGCCAAGATAACAAAATTTATTTTGAATTTCATCCAACTATATGTTTGGTTAAATCACATGAATCTGACCAAGTCTTGTTAAAAGGGTCAGTTGGAGTTGATGGTCTCTATTCCTTCAAGAATTTGTAGATTCACAGTAATGCTGAGTCTTTCAAACCTATTTTTCATTTTGTTTCAAGTTTCCATATTGTTTCTAATAAATCTTGTACTTACTTTACAATTGTTGATCAATTTTCTCTTTGACATAATAGACTAGGCCATTCACACTTGAATGTTGTAAAATATGTCCTACAATTGTGTAAGATGCTTTTTTCAAGTAAAACTCAATTGAATTTTTGTAATGCATGTTGTATGGGGAAATCACATAGATTGCATACACCATCTTCTACCATTACATACATAACACCTTTTGAAGTTATACATACTAATCTATGGGGACCAACATCCTGTACATCTTTAAATGGATATACCTATTACATTGCCTTTGTTGACACTTTTACCAAATACACTTGGATATATTTTCTTAAGCAAAAAGCACGTGCCTTACAAGCCTTTAAGCAATTTTTACAATATATCCAAACCCAATTTTCACACAAAATTAAGGCTGTGCAAAGTGATTGGGGTGGTGAATTCGGGCCTAGTTATAAAACCAGTTACTATCATAATTCTCATTACCTTGGCTATTACACATAACTGGAGCATTCAACAAATTGATATAAATAATGACTTCCTTAATGCCACCTTGCAATATAATGTTTTTATGAAGCAACCTTTTGGTTTTGAGGAAGTTCTTATGAAGCAGCCTCTTGGTTTTATGAACAGGGCTATTTATGGATTGAAGCAGGCCCCTAGGGAATCGTATGAAATATCAGTAATTTTCTCATTTAGTTGGGTTTCCTTCCAAGTAAATGTGATCCATCTTTACTCCTCTACACCTCTAATGGTATCCAATTGTATATTCTCATCTATGTCGATGATATTCTCATTATTGGGTCTGGTCCTTAATTAGTTCAGGATCTGATCTCTAAAATCAACACCAAGTTTGCCCTGAAAGAATTGGGATCATTGGATTATTTTCTTGGCATTGAACATTTAGCAAATGGCTCTATTATTCTGTCACAAGGCAAGTGTATTCGTGATTTGTTGGTTAGGTCGAACATGATTGATGCAAAGGGAATTTCATTTCTAATGGTTACCTCTTGTAAACTCAACAACTTTGGGACTAATTCTCTATCTGATCCAACTATGTATAGATCCATAGTTGGAGCTCTTCAGTATGCTACTCTTACTCGTTCAAAAATTGTATACAGTGTAAATAAAGTCTACCAATTTATGTCTAAGCCATTGGAAACACATTAGAAAGCAGTTAAAAGAATTCTGAGATATCTTATAGGTTCTACTGATTATGGTCTATTACCGCAACCAGGAAAACCAGACTTATCTTTTACTTTAACTGCATACAATGATGTTGATTAGACCAATGATCCTAATGATAGAAGCTCTACTTCAGGTTCATGCATATTTTTTGGTCCCAATCTTGTCTCGTGGTCCTCTAAGAAGCAACATTTGGTAGCTAGATCAAGTATTGAAGCTGAATATTGTAGTCTAGCTCATACTATTTTAGAATTAACTTGGATTCAATTTGTTTTATCCGAGGTTCAGATTCCTACCTATTGTACTTTATGATAACATTAGTGCTATAATGTTGTCTCACAATCAGATTCTTCATTACAGAACAAAACATATGGAGCTTGATATTCATTTTGTTCGGGAGAAGATTATCTCTAAGAAGCTCAACATTCAACATGTTCCATCTACATCTCAACTTGTTGACTCATTTACAAAGCCTATTTCCTCCTCAAGTTTTCCTGTTTTAAGGCTCAAACTCAAAGTGTCTTCCTTATGTAATCCTCTTTAAATTCGGGGAGGGGGAGGGGGTATTAGAGAACTATCCAATTAGTTATAAAATAGTTATTAGTTGGTTGTTAAAAATAATAACACAATTCTCTATTCTTTTCATCTTGTATAAATAGGATAGTCATATTTCTTCCATCAAAAGACAATTCACTTTTGTATTCAGCACACATAGTATGCTTTTCCATCAATGAGAAATAGAGTTCTTAAATATGATTTCATACAATTCAGTCTTTAACAAGGAAGAAGATCCAAAAATTCAATCTTTCAATTTGATCTCTATGACGTGTCTTAGTATGTTGAGAGTCACACAAACAGTTAACATGTCAACTCAAGTTGTGTAACAGAAGAATTTAATGAAATGACTAAATTGATAGACATCTTTCAAATTTAGCGACGATTTCTAATTCGTAAATTTCAGCAACTAAAAAGATTGACCCTTAATTTTTTCAAGGATCAATTTGGTAATTTACTCTAGTTTAAAATGAACCTTGTAACTTAAAATGGTGTTTATATTTAGGAACAAATTTTTCTCAATTAATTCTTATAATTAAGGACATGTGTAGTATTATTTTATTGAAAAAACAGATAAACATACTCGTTAGTATCTTTCTACACGATAGTAATAATAACAAAAATTATATTTTGACTCGCAAATTTTACTTAAAAAAATGAAATAACTTAGATCATTAATCTTTCAAATATTTGTTAATTACATTCAATAGATAATTAATGAATATAACAATGTAACAACACTCATTAACCATAATTTAGAACGTCGTTAACCATGATATTTTAAGTGCCCAAATATACACGATAATCATTATATTCATCCAAATCATGTTCAAAATACATGATTTTCATGTTTCCAAAAATAAATTATAATTATTAACCAAAATATGTGTCCAAATATACACCTGAAATATGTTGTTAATGACATTCAAAATTGAAGTTAATTGTGTCATGTGGACGATTAATGAGTTGTGCCATAGGTCTAACATTGTGATACCTTGTTATATTTTTTAATTGTCTACTAAATGTGATTAGTCATGTATTTGAACACCGATAAAAATACCCATGATAAAAACACTAATGGAAAAATTTTACATCTAAATTGTGGTGATATATCAAAATAATAACCTACTAAAACAATCAAAATAGTATCTAAGTTTTAGGCAAAATTACGTTTACAGATCTTTCAGTTTTATTTGGGGGGAAATTTGGTAAAGAAGTTGGGGCCTATGGACCCACTCAACCCACAAGATTTTGGCAGCTTTTCGATTTTATGGAATTCTTTGATTGGAGCATTTTTAGTCATGAGATTCTTTGGCCCCTCAAACAAGTGGACTAGGATCAACAAATAATGTGCTTGTAAAATTTACACTTCTAACGACTGGAGAGATAACTTCTTTTACAAGCTCCAACAATCTGAAGAAGATAACTGTGACTTCCATTGTGATAATGTTAATGAGAAAAAGAAAACTTCTCTTTTTAGAATTACAGTCGATTGCAAATAGGCTCACATTTTAGATGTTAGAGAGAAGAGATGATATATTTTAAGACTCTTCTAGTCGTCGCTTCCAAAAAAAAAAACCTAGGTCTCTTCTTCATCTATTAGAAGAGCGATTTATGATCATTTTTTGTTCCAAAATCACTCATCAAATTTGTTTTCTTCATTCGTTTTATTTAAATGAGTAGATTTCACATAAATTTAATTTTTCTTTTTTTTTTCTTTATGATTTTTTCATCATTTAAATGTGGCACTTTAAGGTGTTCCTATCCATCTTAGTGCAACGTTTGTTTAATTTAGATTGGGAGGGTAACTTTTGTCATATTTGTAATGTATGTTTTTGTTTTGTCTAAAGTGTCATTTGTGCTATTAATCTGAATAGCGAGTTTATTCACATATTTTTCTTTTTTTGTTTTAGCGACTTTGAATATGTATTATAACAATGTATATTTTTACCGATTTAAATGAATAAGATAATTTTTTGGTTAAAAAAAAAAAGAATTTCTCCCTCTAGAATTAGTGCATCAACAATTTGCATTGTCAATTTTAGCCCAATTTGATAGGCACATTTTGGATTGGTTGAGTTTGGTATTTAGGTCCAAAAACAATGAGTGATTATTCCTTAGTCCGGTTGGCCCACTGGGTCAGACAAACATTTTCTATATACATATTTTCCTAAAAAATAAAATAATGTACTCGTTAAAAATCTAAACTTGATCCAACCCAACTATGCTGGACTAGGGTTGAGCTAGGCCGGACTGAACTCATCCATTTGCCAACTCAAATCAACAAAGGACCAACTCAAATCAACAAAGAAGGACCAAGAATCAAAGTATTTCACAGTCTCATAATGAATGTCACTTTAATACAAACAAATTATCTTAAAATAAATTTTATTCACAATTTTAATGTAATTTTAATTATATTTTTTTATATTATGCTTTAATAATTACTATATACACAACTTTTAAATCATAATTATCCTTAATGTTAATAATAATAAAAAATCCATCAATAATTAAAATAAATAGTTTGATAAAATAACTTTTTTTAAATTATTAATTTTTTAATATGTATTTATAGGACACTACGAAAAAAGTATAAACATTCATTCATAATGTCAGCAGTTATTCAGCAAGAATACAACGAGTGACGCAGATTACTAAGATCATTTCCCTTTTTCTTTGTGGGCATATGCAGTTTACGGTCAGTAATCTGCTTTTTAATTAAGCATTTACAAAATAAAATAGCAGCAATAATTACCCAGGAATATACATATACATTGGAGAATGTCATGGAAATCCACCTCATTCTTCACCAAGGAACCTTCCGGTAAAATTTTCCATCATAGAAAACTGCATATTCTCAGATGGTTTCCAATGACGTTTTCTTTGATTAATAAACCAATTGTTAATTTGCTTCTGGTCTAGCCCTGTTGATTTGGCCAGTTCAATCTTATCAGCTTCCTGCATAATCAAGACAAACATTATTGTTATTTGGCTAACATTTATGTAGTTCCAAGAATTATTGAAACAAAAAGAGAACTGAATGAAAATAAGATTTTTGATTGATAAAATTTGGCTAAGTATATATGAGGATTATTATTTGGAAGAGTTATATGCTGTTACATAGGATTCTTGTGTTTAATTTCAATATTTTTTTCTAAACAATAAGTATTTTCTATTTTTAATATGTTTTAGCTTTTTTTTTTAAAAAAAAAAGGAGAAACATTATTTATCTTTTATTTGAATAATTAATCTAAAGTTTAGCAAATGCTATGGGACATGAAATAAGAGCAATGAAACATTTACCGTTGGGTAAGGCCATTTGTAGTGAACATTCCACCATTGAAGTAGTGTTTGTCTTGCTTCCTTGGGAAGCTTACCCTTCTTTTTTTTCTTTGAAAACTCCAATTTCAAAGTACCAATGTGACTCCCAAACTTGCGTAAAAGCCTATCCTTGAGCTCACGATCTTCTCCCCTTGATTGTCCATCTTGAACATCACCCTCTCCAGTACTAACATCTTCGTCCGAAGATGCACCACCATCATCTAACCAATTAAAGACAACATCAAAATCATTTACATCAATTTTATTTTATTTTTAGGTTTAAACCCTCCAACTCTAAAGAAAATAATCAAATAAAAGTAATCAAATACTCGGCAGTCAAGATTGAAACTCTCTTTAACCATTTGTTTTTAATTAAAACTCACTAAATATTGAATACGCTATAAAGACGATATAAAAATCATTGAAGTACAACTTTGATTGTCGCGACTTAATGCTAAGAATTGGACATTTTAGTATTATCAAATAAATGCAAAAATCCAATGTTAATTTTAGTTGATGATAAAAAACATATAATAGATTACTTATTTTAATCTGTATGCACTAAAATAGTTGTATACATATGATTAATAATTAAGTCTAACTATTTAAATATTTTAAAATATCTATGTAATTTTTTCTTGTACAAAATTTGTTAAACTGTAAAGTTATATTTTAAAAAATAGCAATATATATATATATATATATCAACATAAAATGATAACCGAAAATACAAAATTAAATTTTCTCCGAAACATTAATTAATCTAAGTAGAAACTTTTGCCACTCATGATTTCTGACCAGCTTATCTTAAATGGCGAATAATGTTTACTAGGGCTAGTAGCCCACGAGTACCCCATAAGTAGCTTCTGACACCCACCCAATCCGACAAGGATTTGACCATCGCATGAGAGTACACTGTGCACGTCAGATCATACCAGACCTAGGTTGGAAAGAAAGTGTGTAAAGCAAAAGAAAACATCAGTGTCAGTGCCTGGTTCCATCCATTGTCACTACTCCAAGTTTATTTACAAAAGTGTACGGCCATCCATCATCAAAACCAACTTACCGTCCATGAACACCACATGCCTAATCCCACAATAAATTTTTTTCAAAATTTTTATATGTTTTCAAAATAATGACATTAAATTTGTGAAATGAAGACATTGTACTCCAAAAACAAATGTCCAACAAAAATTCTACTAGTAGCAGGAGAAAAGTATCAGCTTTAACTATGCACACAAGAGAATAAGATAGCTTTCTTTTCCAAAGAGGGGCCCTGTTTGTATAAGAAAATGAATTTAGAGGTCGACAAGTGTTATAGATCATCCAATGATCTAAAGGTTAATGACAGAAGGCCATAATGGGCCACAAGAGAACAAAATATCGAAAAATGGCAATAACAAAGCACTGAGAACAGAGTGCGTGGGGAAGATATACATATTCATGGCATTGAACGTTCTCTCAATGAAAAAGCTGCAGCGAAAACTCCGGGGAGTGCATGTGAAAGTTTTAATCTTAGATCACCCGCTGTACACGGGATTTTTCTAAAAAGTTCCTAATCAGTATTCATCAGAATCACCTGACCCTATTAATTAATTATTTTTTAATTATTAAATTGCCCATTAAACACCCATGCTGATGATGAGTGCAAGGTATTTTGGAGATCCGATAACTTTGTATTTTTCTATAGTTATGTAAGCTTCAAAAGAGGACTGGAAATTTTCTGTTATTTAACTATGTTTTGTGAAGTGCCACTATTACCTTGCTAAAGAGATCAAAATACTAACATAATATAGTATTTCGGTTAGATTTTGCTTTAACGTGTAATAATAATTATTAGAAATACAAAGTTGACTTAGAGACTCAAGTAAAAAAAGTAGACCGATAATCTCAGGTTAAATTTCCACCTCCAACATATGCACCAATGCTTCTATTAAAAACTAGGGTTTTTTATATTCAACAAAAAAAATAGGGTTTATTGGATTCTTCAATTTTTAAATATTAAGACTTTTTTTGTCTATAAAAAACCGATAAATACTACAATTCAGACACAACTACAAAATATCTAAAACTTAAAGACATACTATATTAAATATATTAAGACTATAAACAAGGCAAACGCAAATTAAACACAAAAAAGACAATGTTGCAAAACGTCTGAAGAAAGACAGCACAGTATGAATTAACATTTGGCAATAACATTCGACAAAGTTAAAAAAAGTATTCAAAATATAGTAACTAATAACAAAAGTAAAATATAGATCCATTTGTTGAGTCAAGATTTTTTTTTAAAAATTATGTTAGTTTTACTTGCTATAAAAAAAATACTCTATAACAATTATTTACATTGTTTAAAACAATGAAAATAATTAATTATGACTGTTCGCTTCAAGAAAATCTCTAAGTAAAACTACCAACAATTTTATAAAATTTAAATAAAAAATGCTTTCACAAATTAAATGAAGCATTTCTCATTATTTCTCAAATTCATTTAACATCCCCATGCCACACTCACCCTCCATTTCACATTTCTATATGGCACACCGTAGAGTGTAGACTCATTTTATCACATTGAGAGCAAAAAATGAAGCTAAGTTTCGCTACAACAAGAATATTAATTGACCAGCAAAGTGAAGAACAAGGTAAAAAACCAACTAAAGAGAGTCTCACAACAATGATACATATATCTATAATTTTTATACATCTATTTAATACATTATTTTTTTCTATCTCTCTCATTATATCACATCACTAATATAACACATCATTCTCTCTATTTATTTGTCTCTCAAGATTTTATTGAATTGTTTAAGTGTGTATTGATAACTTTTTTTTACAAAAGCTACAACCGATTAGTCACCAAGTCCGATTAATACCATACATGCACTTATCAATAAAATTTATCTTTATTGTGTAGACTAGACATGTCACATGCTTACAATCAAGTGTGACTGTGAGAGATAAGACGAACATCTTTGTCTACCTTGGACGTCCATTTTTCTTTATCTCTCTACATTTGTTGTCTCTCATGATTCTCTCACTATTTTAAAAATTATTTTCTTTCCTATTTTATCACAAAAATTACCTAAAATTACTCTATCTTTGGAAGTACAAAAGATAGAGAATCCAAGAACTTTGATGTACATTATTATTTTTTTATTAAATATTTTTCAGAGGCATTTCCATCGAGAAGGTGGTTCCAACGTCTATGTGGGCACTATGAACATTTAATGTTTATTATTCCTGTTCACTTCAATCCTCTATTTGCTTCGTATATACAACCATTAATCTCAAGCAACCCTTTATATATGGCCTGGATATAGTACACTTTTTAGTACTTCACATGCCTTCACTCAAATAGGAAAAAGAGAACACTTTATGATTCACAATGAGGAGATTCTAGTTGTCATCATTTAAACATACAATAACAAGAGCAACCCAAGACTTCTAACAGTTAAATTACCCAAAAACACAAATCAAAGTAATAAGACTGATGAGATTAGTTTTAAAGATGGGTAAATCTTTTATTTGAACTGAATGGGTCATTTAGGGACAAAACATCCAAGAGATTTTCTCATTAAGTTATGCAAGCAATTTGGGAAGATCTAGAAATAGAATAACTTGATATACACAACACATGTAATTGACGATTATCAGAGGAAAGCAATTGTTTTCCATTTAGAAAGTTTATCAGAAGTCCAAGCACCTTAAACTTTTTTTTTTCTGCAAAATAAATTAGACACCAAATAAACCTTAAAACATACCTTTGATAAACACAAGATCGAATTTAACGTCAGTTGTGGTTGCAGTAGAAGGACAACAAGAAAAAACTATTCAATCCATCCTATCAACAATTTGCTTTTCAAGAAAAAAGATTACAAATTTTTATTTGTAAAAAAGGAGAATCCGTCGTATGATGCAGTATAAAATCATTTAATAATTAAAACATCACAGCTAAAAACTAAAAGGTAATCTGTACTTCCAAACATAAACAACATTATTTTTCCACCATAACCAACCTTACCAGTGAACACACCATACTTTACACCATAAAATATTCTTTGAAAATAGATAGTATATTTAATCTATCTTGTGCCAGCTTCCACAATCAGCAAATAGGTATGGGATTTGTGACTTATATTCTAGCATAGGTAAAGCTAAAATAATATATAAAGAAATAAAGTCGATATAAAATTGTAAAAAAAAAATAGCCCATATACTTTTGCATCAAAATGAGTCTTTGTCTAATGTGCCCAAGTAAAATTGTCTTGCATCATGCACAAGTTCATTTTCTACTATTGGATCAATAATACTAATCATATCTCATTTCATTTAATAGTGAAAACAAGTTTATGCATAGTGCAAGACTTAACTCAATTATACACCATAGAATTGGCCTCAAAAGGCATGTGTAAGTTTTTATTATAAGAGGAAATCAAATTAGGATTAAACACACAGTGAGAAAGATTAAGGTGTGAAAAAAAGTAACAGAAGAAGTAAACCGTCAAATGTTAAATCAGCTGAGTCCTTTAGTTCAGCAATACAGTACATTAAAATCTTCCTTCAAATTTAGTAATAACAGAACAAGCTGACTACAATAACTTACTTTGAGCTTATTGTTCTAATTTTACAAACCCAAAGCTGTTTTTCATTTAATTCATTTTCAGAAAATCTGAGATTACTTTATCTATAGACAGACTATCAACCCTTTAAGCAATTCCCAATAAACATTTTTTTATACTACTATCTATCAATAGCATGGATCACTTATGCTCTATTGGAACTCGATACATTAATAAATAATTTATAAAGTATGAAAGCAGAATCATTGCATGCCATTACTGTCAGATCATGTTGCGTTCATCTAATCCAAAATGCAGGTGCTTTGGAAGGTTATTATATTTATCATTTGATATCACCTTATGAAATTACAATGCAAGTTTCATGGGCGATTAGCTCATGTTAAAATTTGATAAAAAAGATTTGGGCTTTGTCTAATGTGTAGAAATGAAATAGTCTTGCAACATGCACGAATTTATTTTTCACCGTTGGATCAATAAATCCCAGCATTTAATCTAATTGTGGAACTTATTAATCCAATAGTGCTAGACTTATCTCATTTGTACATCATAGAATCAACCAAGAACATGTAAATTTCAAATTTCCATTACAACAAATTTTGCACAACTTTTCTGTTGCATTCTCACAGCCATACAACAGTTCAATTCTGAAGTTTCTGCTCTTCTTTTCATCATAAAAAATGTTTAATTTGACATATGATTATCACACAACAATTTGAATTACTCATAACTAAAAAGTAGTCCCTATAAGTAGTTTTTAGGATGCAAATTACTCCATCCGGACTCAATCATATGCAACAATAAAAAACAATTTTATCTTCAAATTATTCACAGCAACATGTGTTTCTCTGAGTTACATCGGGACCAAGTTTAATACAGTGTGGGTATGTCATGATTTAGGTTAGAAACCAAGTTTTAAAGTAGTTGTAACTTGAATGAATTTCCTGTAGTGTAACTCTTCTTAACAGAAACTTTATGTGTTTGTATGAGCTGGAAGGCATATAAAATAATTAAGGCTACAAAGAAATAAAAAGAAGTAACAATTGGATAGGTGGCAGATGGAAGAAGCAAGAGTTCCATTTATATTTCAATAATAATAATAATAATACGGGAGTTCAGAAAACCATCATCTTACACTTGGTCAGTGTATTGAATCGAGGCTACTGTTTTAGAAATTGTTAAACGTTAAGAACGTTTGCAATGTCCAAGTTATAAACTGGATATTCACGAGCAGCATGAAGCAGAAAATAAATAAATAAATAAAAACTGTGAAGAAATGAAGAGTATGTGATGCAAACAACCCAAAAGTTCAAACAAGACAAAAACTAGAGTAGATAAGCTAGTAATTAAAGACCCGTGTAAAGCAGTTACTGAAAAAAGTTGGGGTTTGAATGACCAAACAACACAAACTTTTCATTTTCTCCTATAACGAAAGACACATCAAAACCATACATTACATTACAGTTTATAATAACAGTTAAAACTCAAAAGCATACCAAAAACTAAAAACACAGAAAATCACACACGTTATTTAACTGTACTGCACACACATAGAAGGAGAGAGAAAATATGTTACATGTAGGTGCATTAGGGTTTCCTTTTCTTCTTCCTTTGTCAATTATTTTACTTCGAAAGTTGTGTATCATAATATTCAATAGTAATAATTGAAATTAATTATATTATTATTATTATTATCCTGTAAATAGTACTCCATTGTTTATGTTTTTCAACCAGTGGTTAAACAAAAACTAATCCACAAAAGGATAAGAATTAAGAACCGAGAGAAATCAAAGAAAGTAAAAGCACAGTTATAAACAAATTAACGAGTTCAAAAATAGAGAACAAACCAGAAGGAGTGGGAAGTGAAGTACCAGTACAGAGATGACTGAGTTGCGTTTCAATCTTGTTAAGGAACGTTGTTGCTTCGTCAAAAGGACGAGTAAGGTCTGATTTATACTTCACAAGCATGTCGCAGTAAGTTTCCTAAAAAAAACCATAAAGCAAATAAAAAATAATCAGCATCATACTACTATTAATCTCAAATTCTCAATCAATGACAAAAGTTGTGTATATTTTATTTCCAAAAATAAAAATAAAAAATAAAAAAATAAATATATATGTGTGCGTGCGGAAAAGAGACAGTTGAAGAAGAAAGAAAGAAAAGAAGGAAGGGGGGACCATAAATTCGTCAAGCTCGGGATCGGCTCCAAAGCACGTGGAAACAACAACGTCTCTCTTACACTGATCATTTTCTCTACTGATTTCCTCTAACAAACGCGCGATTTCAGGAGGAGCACCAACCTACAATTCATTCATAACAGAAATTTGTTATTCAAAATACAATAACCGTTTCGGAAAAACGGTTACGGTTATAACTAACTTAATTACAATTACCTTCTGACAATCGATGTAAGCTTGGAGGAGGCGAGGGTAGTAAGGGTGAGAAGCGATTTTGGCTTTCATAACGCTAGATGCCACGTCATCTTGAATTGCGGCGGATGAGGGTTCCGCCGAGAAGATATCGTCGGATCCGAACATAGGAATCCGGTTGGCGGATGAAGTAGACATGAGGAAACTGTGGTAGTCCGCCGGGAAGATCAGATTCTCCGGCGTCATCAGGGATTTGTCGGCGTATTCCGCCGTCGACGGTACTCCGTACATTTCCTCCATGACCGCGACGCAAAAACGCAGCGTTGAGTTCTTTGTAGGAATTTTCTCTTGCTTCTTTGAGTCTGTAACTATGACAGCTTCTTCTTCTTCTTCTTCTTCTTCAAGAAAAAAATATAAAGGACACGGAATACAAATACTAGTAGTTAATCAACAATTCCGTAGCTTTTTAAGTATTATTTTTATTATTCTAATTTTTTTTTTATTTCTCAAAAAAAAAAAATGAACAACTCGCCGCACTTACTTATATAATTGTTTATTACAGTATGTATTTATGTATATATATGAACAAACAAGATGATAATGGTGATGATGATGAAGAAAATTATCTAGTTTTATAACAATTTAATGAAACTTAACTTTTTCAAAGGACACGCTAATTAAGTCATTTTTAATAATGAGGTTTGGTTTAAAATAGAGTTTGGACTTTAGCTTTGAAGTTGAGGAGTCGAAATGAGAGAATGTGTGGACTTACCTCATCAAGGGTCAAGAAGTGCTTTCTTGCTTTCTTTTCCGGTCTTTCCTCATCCTTTTTCTTTCCACATTATTTTTTAGATTTTTTTTATCTTAATTATTTATTTATTTATTTATTGAGAAAGATAAAAAAATAATGAGGTGCGTGCGGGCTTACGACACTTCCCAAATTAGGGAAACATGGTTTGGGTTGTCTAGGATAGCCAATGCTACAAAGTGGTCAATAAGGATCCAAACTCCAATAGGCCTCACCCCACCCTCTTCTCACTTTGTGTGTGAATTGTCATTCTTTAACATGTGTCCTATGCTCTACAAAATAATAAAAACATGAAATATCAATGCTTGTACTATAGTACAAGTACGTGATATGAATTACTAGTACCCTTGAAAAGTTAATGACACCTCATTCTCATACACAGTTAAAAATGAGGATCGTCTGATCTCAAATTAGAGATCAAGATATTTAACACTAGTATATTGATATTGTATAATCAACTACTCATGGTTGAAAATCATGCATGTTAAAATAGATTTTCAGTAATATGATTGAAAAAGCATAGTCACCATCATAAATTATGTTTTTCTCTTCGTTCTATTAAAAATAATTTTCATAAACAGTTTAATTTACATAATCGATAGTGTAAAAGATTTTATACAATTGATTAATCATGATAATTCATATAAATGACTTATAAATAATTATAGTAAAAGTTAAATATTATTAACTATTTCATTATCGTAATTGATTAATAGTATAATTTTTTTTACCATAACCGTTAACAGTATATATAAATTAAATTTTTTTTCAAAAACTAATTTAAAATAACTATTTTATTTTCAACATAAAAATTATGTTTCAAGAAAATAAATTTTGATTATAGTCTAACATCAAAAAATGATTTTTAAAAATCTAAAACAAACTAGTTTAATATAGAAATTTTTGGTGTACAGAAACACAAACAATATAAACTATTTTAGATATAATAGTTGGATGCATATAATGCGTAAATTAATTATCTCCCTTTATTATGTTAACCATGATGGTGATCTATATGAATCATTAGACGTCTACCCCATATTCATGGATATGTAGTTCAAATAAATGAAATTACTGTATCCCAAAAAATTGGACACACCTTGGTGGAGTTGTACATATATATAAGCACTTATTAGTAGAAAATAGACATGTCCAAGCATTTTCGTATACGTACCTCTAACCAAATGTTTTTTTTTTCAATAACAAATGGTTTTGTTATTAAATTACATATCCAAGTCTCTCACCAAAAAACAAATTATAGAGACATGTTTTACTCTAGTTGTGAAGAAGAGTCAAGTGACACTCTTAATGGTAGAATTTAATCTCGGCCATTTATTTTTTATCCAACGGATATCCTATCATTCTCACTTAAAAATATTTTTCTCACTAGATACACTTTTATTAGAGTATATAATTCTTATATTTTACAATGTTTAAATATAGTTGTTATCTCAACTGTTTATGTGTTTTCTGTTTGTTAGAGTAACTGAATAACAATTATTGATTCTGTTAGCATGTGGATGTATATAAGGCTCTTCTCCTTTATATTCAAATTAAACTTTAATTTTGTAATCACACAGAGTGTGAATTTTCCTCTTCAATAAAATCAGAGTTTTGAAATTTCACTAAATTTTCCATTGATTTGGGCATAGTGCATAGACTTACATGCTCTCACACTTCCCGTCAAAATGGAACGGTCGAAATAAAATATCGTAACATTATTAAAATGGGACTTACTTTGCTTGCTCATGCTTCCATGCCAAATCAATTTTGGAATTATAGCTTCACTACTGCTGTATTTTTAATCAATAAATTTTCTACTGCATCTTTGAAGCATCACGCATCTCATCGTTAGGCTTTGCATAACCATATGCCCGATTATTTAGCTTCCAAAACTAGTCATCTAAAATTAAAGATATCCAAAATATATGGTTAATTGGATAGATTAGATTGTATTGTATAAAAAAATTAAATGATTTATGAATTAAACCACATATTTAAAATAAATCATTTAAAGCAAATCAGTCAACTAAATTTAATTTAAAAACTACTTTAACTATTTTAAAAAATTTCTTAGTTTCTTGGAAAACATTTTAGAAAAAAAAAATTTCGAAAAATAATCGACAATTTTTACCTTTATTTTTCTCGAATAAATTTTGTCATAATAATTTTAAAATTCTTTTTCAAAATATTTTATATTGGGAAATTTTTTAATTTATTTTTCTCAAAAAAAATTAAAAACTTTTTGCTCGAAAAAAATTAAAATTTCTCTGTCAAAAGAATTTCAAAATTTTTTCTCGAAAAACTAGTTCGAAATCGATTTTAACCAAAATTTATTTAAAATATTAGACTGATTTATATTTATAAACCATTTTCAAACTGGTTTAGAACTGAACTAAATTTAATTCGAAAATAATTTTCAAAAATTAAATCAAACCATTAATGTCCTACAATTTAGTTTAGTTTTCTAACCGTGAAACCCTTATTAAAACATAAGCTTTACACTTCAGTCATTGCCCCTTCAACTCTTAAGCATGCTCTCTTAGATCCAATTGAGTTAAATGCTATGCAATCTGAATACAAAGCTCTACATGAAAATAATATTTGGTCTCTTGTTCAATTACCTTCTCACAAAAAGTCTATATGCTACAAGTGGATCTATAGATCTAATATGAAACTTAGCACTTGTTTTATTATTGATAGAAGAGGCAACGATGTTTTTGAAAGACTTTAAAAAAAAGTAAAAGAAAAAAGAGTTAAATGATACTAGTATATATTTAAAATAATTAAATGATGTATATTTGTTTCATGAGTCTAAATAATTTTTATTTAAGATTGTGCCCAATACGTATTTATCTTTATCAGATAGATATTTTAAGCATCATCTTGACATTCATGTGATTAATTACACGTATAAATGTTTTGCAATCTAGATTTAAAGACTAAAGCTAAGCCAAAATTCTTAAAAAGAAGACAAACAAGCACATAGCAAAAACGTGATAAATGAAATTAAATATACAAGGATAAAATAAGAAACAAAGAAATAGAAGTAAGAAGGATCCAATAAAATTGTTAAGTTATAAATTTTATTTCAGTTTTAGTCTTCTTATATTTACTGATTCATGAAATTGATCCTCTTATTTTAAAAATCGACAGTTTCAGTTCATTTCTCGTAATTTTTAATTAAAAAATTATGACGTCAGATATTTTAAATAATGTGACAATATGATATGATGATGTAGAATAATTAACACTCTTAAAACTAAAATAAAATGTTGTAAAACTGTAGTTTTCAACTTTGAAATTTTTTCATATTTTTAATTTAATTAATGACATATGAATAATTAATTTAATGACATATGAATAATTAATGCATCTAGATAGTTGTATATCATAGAACTGTATATCATATTATTAAAAATATGTCAAATCTTCATTTTCTTACTTCAAAAATTTAAGAGAGGCAAAAAGATTATCCGACTTTTAAAATAGAAAAACGGAATCAATAATAATAGAGGAATCAAGATTACATTTAAACTTAAATTATACAAATATTTGATTCCTTTGTTCTCAAATTTGATTCAATAAATTAAAGGAATTTTAACTCAGTTGTTCATATCAGAATCTGATTCATTCATTCAAACAACTACACTCTTAAATCTTAAATAAACAAATTGGCGTGAGATGACCTATAAAGATAAGGAAGTTGCCTTTAACCTTGCTATATATATTTTTTATATTTATTTATTTTCTTTTTCTAGATTAAATTATGTGTCCCCAGTTTAATATTTTTCTTAATAGATTTTCATTTATAAAAAAGGTACCTTGTTATATTTAGAATGACTTCTGCTCTACCTCATCAAACACATACATGGAGAAAAGAAATTAACAAGTAGTAATATTAATCCATAGAATCATTCATATTTTTTCACAACACATGGTAAAGCACCGCCATTATCTCAACAAAAGTGTATGATCTAGCTTACATTAAATTCAAATTAAGTTATAGTAATATTATTTTATATAGATAATGCCAAAAGTTTTTAAAAGTTGGTTCGGCTAAAAAATCTAAATTATATGCAATCTAAAAAGTTTTTAAGAGGCAATCTATTTGAATAATTGTAAGAAATAAAATAATATTTTACATATTATTATCATAATAATAAAAGATTTAATGATGGGTAAAAATTTCATCCTTAATCTTATTCTAGATTTATCCATATAAAAGATAGTAATAAAATTATTTATTATCAAACTTTAAGGTTTTCTGCGAATTAGATTTTGAAAAAAAAAATTTAAAAACTTTTGAGAATTAAATTTATATTTTAGTATTATTTTATATTTAGAAAAAATTA
>JBBPBQ010020322.1:10430065-10440279 GCA_037974755.1 Cicer yamashitae
TAGAAATAATAAAACTATTATTATTATTACAGGTACATAATTTATTAGAATATTAAAAAAGTTATTAAGTGACTTGGATATATATCTATCTATTAAAATATGATAATGGATATTTTAGAAGATTTTTATTTTTTATGGATGAATTGAATTATAATAGAAGAAAATTCACATATTTTGATCCATTTAAATAATGGATTAGATCATTTAAATGCATTGTTTTTTTAGTAAAAAAATATTTATAGAAGAAGATTTTAGAGAAAATGAAGAGATAATAGTTTTAGACGGAAGAAATATGTGAAGAAATGAGATATAAAAGTGATTATTTTAGAGAAAAAAGATATTGAAATAATAAAAAATTATGCTTGAGGAGGTAATCACGACTTAAGACGCTTTAAGGTAAAATTTTAAATTGACACCTAAACAAGTAGTAGTGGTTTCAAGATAACAAATAATTTTTGGTTCTTTTTGCATCGGTTTAGGCTCCCTCTAAATTAAAATTTCAATTTTTTTAAATGTAGTACACAAGTAGTGGCAGGTTAGCTAGCTTAACAGACAAAAGATTCATATACACAAATTGATTAGATAGTTACACTAGTTAATTTGTAGCTTAACAGACACAAATTGATTTGAACTTCACCAATCACCACACTTTTGGTTAGATATAGTAATATGTTACGCTGTTGATTAGTTAGTTAAATTGATTAGATAGTTACACTAGTTAATTGTTTATCTAATTAGTTGTATAAGTCCATGTAATTATTGATGTAATATATTATCTTATTTTATCAATAATATTCAATTTACCTTTATCTATTTTTCTCTTTAAATCAAGAATCGTAATAATTTGAGAAATTTTTATTGAAGCATTCTTTTCCTCCTCGATTATAATTTTTCTTTATCCACACTCTAGTATTTCATCTCCAATTCAATATTCATTATCACAAAATACAAATAACAATGACAAAATCAAGTGATTAAGACTTCCAATTCATTGAATAAAGGTGGTGAATTTCCAAGAAATTATTATAAGTGTATACATCCAAATTCTATTGTCACAAAAACGATTGAGAGCATACAATTTGTCACTATGGAAAATACAATCATCATCCTCTTAATCTAAATATGCAAGGGATCATTCCAAGTGAATTTTCAACTTACACGTCAAAATATAGTAGAAACAAACACTAAAAACATGAGATTGAGCAATGCGAGGTTGATGATTGAGTTCTATGATCAAGATTTGTCAAAGTTTTTCAAAAACACTAAAAATTTGATGATATATTTATTCTTTCTTTATAATTAACTTAATTGGCATTTTACAAAATTCATTCTTTCTTCTAGTCTTAATTGATATTCTAAAAGATTCATGATTTCTTTTAGCCTTAATTGATATTCTACAAAATTCATTGTTTCCTTTTAGCCTTAATTAGTTTTCTAGCTTATGTCGATAAAGAAATGCACAATTCATTCTTTTTAGACGCATTGCCATTTAGGCTTTTATCAAACAAAGAATTATATATTAGATGGTTAAATACAATTTTATTCTTTCTAGCCTTAATTGACATTTCATATTATATCCATATTAGCTTCTATTTATAATATGGATAGTCAAACATAAAAATCATACTATTTCGCTGATGAGTTTTCGACGTTTTAAATTTTTTTAACCGATGGATTTTTGGCATTACAAATGCGTTTTAGCCGACGTATTTTTCGGCATTTCTTTTTTGAGTTTTTTCAAGCTTGAAGTGTATTAAACACTTTCTAGCTTGAGGGAGGATGTTAGATATCTTTGTTGGTTAGTTAGTTAGTTAAATTATTTAGTTAATTACACTAGCTAGTTAGTTATTTTACATTAATTAATTATTTATCTAATTGATTATATAAATCTATATAATTATTGATGTAATTTATTAATTCTCTCATTTTATCAATAATATTTATTTATTTTTATTTATTTTTCTCTTATCAATAGTTTAAATTAAAAATCGTAATACTACTATATGTAATAATGAATTAGCATAAACATACCTTTTAAGAGACCCAAAAGTAGATACAATTAGTTTTGCCTTGAGTCAACTTGTACAAAATTGCCAAAAGTTTACCAACAATGGGTTGATTTGTGGGAAAAGAGATACAAGCAAAGGAAATTGAGTTGGCATGAGAAATGAGAAAATGAAGAGATTTGAACACATATTGGATCCCTTTGTAGCTATATTTATGATGCCTAGTAAGATAAATGGGATCTATGTAATTTATATACATATAGTTGCCTTAAACGTGAAAAGATGCCAAATTCCAGGGAAAGCTGATCCCAATTTTTAAATAACATATCCGGTAAATTGGAGAATCCAATTCAAAGTAAATTGATATGTTTAATTTTGATTTGAGAATTTTAAGTCATATTTTGACCAAGGGTCTTATTAATAGTGATATTAGTTACCATTTTACAGTACTTTTACGTGTGATTTTTTGAAATTAGAAAGTCAGTCCTTAATACAAAATTAATATTTCATATACAATAATTTATAAAAAATAACATTAAATAAATAAATTATATATTAAAAACTAAATAGTAATTTTGATAAAATGAGTAATTATAAACATATGTACTCTTTGATGAAGATTTTTATATGGTAAAATACAATTTCAATATCTCTATAATTTTCTATCGTAATTTATTATACAAATCATATACATTTATAATATAAATGTTTGTCATGATTAATTAGTTCAAAATATTTTTTATAGATGAATTAGTTAAAAGATAAATGTGTAATTGATAATTATTGTGTCTCTTATCTATACCATAAAAATTTGAGGAAAAACTTTATGCATTAATTCTAATTTTCTGAATAAACATACATGAGACAAATAATACCATGGGTTAATCAATTAAAAGATGATCATTCACAGATTAATTAAATGAAAGAAAAATATATATTTGACTATTAGTGTGTATTTTAAATGAATTTAAAGATAAAATATACGGAAAATTATAATACATTAGTGATAATTTACAGTATAAATCATACACGAAATAAATATTTATCATTGATCGATAAAAAATGTGTAACATGTTATGATACACTAATTATAATTTACTATACAAACATATATACATGTACAAATTTTTGTCACTCATTAAATAGTTAAAAGATTTTCATTCACAAAACAATTAGTTTAAAGTTAAATATTTATTTGATTTTTAGTTTGTGTCTTGAATGTTTTATAGACAAATATATGAAAAAAGTTTTTTTTTTTACTTAAAAATGATATTTATTCATATTAAAAGAGTACATCGATCAAAAACAACACAAATATAAATTCGTTAAAAATGAAAATGATAAATCTGTGAACAAACTCACATTATCCAAGTTAATAACATAAAACGGAAAAATGCTTATAAAATTGACAAAATTAAAGTGACTGGAGTACCCATGCCTCCGAATCTGCAACATTGAGGATGCATAAATTATTGATTGAATTTGTTTGATCTGGATTGAAGTTAATTTATCAATCTAAATAAAACGAACATGGCACCGAGATGAGAAAACAAAACAATGTCGCACTTGATTGGCGAGATAACGGAAAAAATAGATTCGTGTGAAAATCATTTATTTATATAAAATGACAGTGGAAAAATGATGTAGAAAAGTGATTTTAAATCAAAAAAATAGTCTCAAATCATTCCTCTTATATGACCAAGATGAAGAAGAAAAAAAAAAAACAAAAAAGAAACTGTGGCAACTAGGGTTTTAGAGATGTGAAGTGGTTCTTTTAGATATCTCTATATATTTTTTTTTTCAGTATATTATCTCTTTTAGATCTCTACCAAAAATTTTATAATACATTATTCAAAATTTATTATACAAACTATGCACAATCATATTTGTAACTTATGCATAAAATAAAATAAAAATTATTTGAAATTTGAGCAAGAACAAAATAATATTAATTGAAACATTTAACACACAATAATTATATTGATAAAATAAGTATTCCTTTATTACTTTTTCATTACTTAATTATATGATTTTGAAGACTACAACTGTCATTAATATCAATCCCATTTAATTTTTTTTCTCTATATTTTATAATTAAATATCTTTTTCAAACTATATGTATATTGTCTATTTTGTACAGTAACCAACCTTGCGATCCGTTCTCTTGATCCGTGCGGATGCACCAATATTATACTAGTTATATTGGATGACAATTAAGATATTGGATTCAACAACTTGCATCTTCAATCTCTATTAGTATAATTGGAGGGAAAAAAATATAACTTTTGTTGTTAGTGATGAATAAATCCTAAAATAATTATTACTTTACACTAAGAGACCATCCCATCATCCTAATTTTTTATATATAAAAAAATCATCACTAACCAATCTCCGCTGGATTCATATTTGTCAAAACTTTTATTGCACTATACCATCACTTCCTATTCAAATTCTCCCTTGTTGAAATAGTATAAATATATGTGCATGTTAGGAACTAGGGTAAGTTAGAGAAAATCATTTATAACACTATAATTTTGTTGGTTTTAAATTATAATTTTTACCAAAATTACAATAGTATAATGTGATTATGTAAAACACTCCTCCAATAAAAAAAAACTCACTCATTAAGACTAAGCCATATTGGGGGGCCAATAAACAAAGCTTTAGAATTGAGACTATAGCAACCTATTGTGAAAGAGAAAAAAATTGAGATAAGTGACACACCCACAACATGGGCTTCTAACGAGATTCACCACACGGGTTCAGTAATTGTAGCTCTTAATAAGACTTATATCATAAAAGAAAAACTTTGACTAACTAAAAATAGTAGGAAATAGGTACTAATCTATACTATTTGATCTAAATTAATTAAAATTGAGATTGTTTTTAATTAAAAAAGTTGAGATTGTTTTAAATTAATTTAATTTAATGCATATATAATTTGAATTGTATAATCTTAAATTTATAGTCGAATTTAATTTTGTATTAAATTGTGTGAAATTTTTCGTAGAAATATTTTAAATCTAAAATAATATATACGAAAAAGATAGTGTATTCAAGTTAGAGATATAGATTCAAAATCCTTTACATACAATTGACAAAACTTAAAACTTTTTATTTTATTTTATTTTAAAAGTAGACATTTCTTATGATCAAATAGACATTGTTTATATAAGTATTGTATACATGCTTACTCATTATTCAAGCTTTTAAGTTGGCGATCAATTAGACTTCCTTTGGTCTTTGTCATGTTTTTGACACAAAGGGACTTATGACCTATAAAATATTAATTTAGTCCACTCAAGGATTTCTTCCTTTCCAAAGGATTTGCTCTTGCCTTTTGTTCACACGTTTTGATTTATACACTTTATGCAGAATATTGTCTTTTAGGATCTATCAAATAATAAGATTAATTTTTATACACATGGATAAATTACAACCATTCATATATATGATTTAAAAATAATTATAATTATTATCAAATATTTTTATTAATTTAATTATTATGATTTATTGATAGTATAAAAATATTTATATTAACAATGTATATCAATTAAATCTTTAAATAATATATGATAAATTTGAAAAATTAATTTCACAATATAAGGAAGAAAAAAAATCTGTCAGAAAAATGGAGTACAAAAAACATATACAAATAAATTCCTACAAAGCTAGACGTACATATTTATCATTATTTTTTTACAAAGAAAACTTTTATATTTCTTTTAACATTTCTATATTTTGTTTCTTTTACATTTCAACCGAAATAGTACTTTTATATTGTTGCTTAATTATCAAAAAATATACACGGTTGAAGAAACAATACGATCTACCTTTTAATAGTTTAAATAAAACAGAGGACACGTGTTTTTTACAATACTTCAATTAGTGGTCAAAGATCATCGTTTGTCACTATCTTTCTAATTAGAAGACATTAAAATGTATTAATGAAAAGAGATTAGTCGCAAAAGCAAGATTCATTGACCACATCCCATGAAAGTGCAGTTTTAGTAGTAGTAATTAAATAAACTTATCACGATAAGAAGTCAAACCAAAAAGCACAAACAAATTTAACACATTAACTTCTCCTAAGAATTAAAAAACATATTCCCTCCGTTATTATTATAAAAAAAAAAACTACTTTTATAAATATTAAGAAATTCAGATAAATATAATTAATTTTTTAAAATTTATATAAAACTCAATTTAAATTTATTAAATTGTTTTTATTTAATTTAACTATCTGTATTAAATATTTTTGAATTAAATAATTAAAAAAAAACAAAATAATAACATTAAATGTTCGAAATTGGTTTTATTTATAATAATCATCAACACTTAAGGTATATTTTTTATGACAATGACCACAGAGAATATCTAATATGGTGGTTTATAAAAAATTTGTTCATATATATATATATATATATGATGCTTTTTCATTTCGATGCTTACAAAATTACCTGAAAATAGATTCGTGTAGAGTTTAAATTTTGAGAGTGCCTTATCAAGATATGGTTCATAACGAACTTGGCCGACAAAGTACATGTGCAACATAGGCTTAATTGGTTAAACAGATTGACACATGATACCCTATAGATGGCTATGTAAGCCTACTAATTGATAGGGAGCTATATATCATTGTTAGTCCGATAGTTGTAATTAGAGACTAAGGTGAAAGTTGGTCGATAGTTATTGAAGTGATATTTATGTTTATTGATGGTTACATGTTGAGTTTTAAATAAAAATAAAAATTATAATTTTGTTTTTTAGTTTTAAGTAAAAATTGTTTTGAAAATAAATATAAAAAGTAATTTAATCTCATTTTACCCAAACATATTTTGGTTTAGAAATTGTTTCTACCAATAATCGATACAATTCTTTGTAAGCAAAAATTATGGGTCTATTAGCCAAAACATAAAATATAGCTTATAACATATACTAATTTATAAAACATATTTAATAACATTCATTTATTAGTTTATAACTTATAACATTTTTTGATAAACTAATTCAAGTAGCTTATAAAATTATTATTATTTCTACCAATTCTACCTTTATTGTAGTAACTAAAATTATTTTTTACCCTTTATAATTTATTTATTATCGTTTAAAATAAATAATTTTAAAATTGAAAGTAATTTAAAATAAATATTTTATTTATTAATAATTTATATAATTTAAATTTTGAAATAATTTTAAAAAATAATATTTTAAAGCAAATAATTTAAAATAATTTATTTATTATAGTTTAAAATAAATAAACTAGGTAAATCAATAAAAATTAAATAAAATAAATAAATAAATCATTTACTTAATAATTAATAATCTAAATTTTAAAATAATAACATTTTAAAGTTTATAATTTAAAATAACTTATAGAAAATAATCCCACCCTTTATAATTTAAAAATAATCCCACCCCAACCATCTTCAATTGTATTATAGAAAATTTAAGGTTTGAGGTTTTCGGAACACAAGTATGTACCGGAAAACTTAATTTAAGTTATTTGAAACATAAATGTGTTCTAAAAAGTTTAGAGTTTAATTTTTTGAAATAATTTTTTGTTCCAAAAATTGTAAATTAAGTTTTCTGGTAGAGACCACTTTATAATATTCTAGTACACATGTCGTTGTTTTTTTTTTGTTTGTCTTAAAAAAAATGATAAATTCTATTATAATTAATTGATACAATTGCGAGGTCCCGAGTTCGAACCAGGACAAGACGTCTAATCTAACAATATCGACATTTGTCAGATGAACTAAGACTTAAGGACGCACCACCTAGCAATATCGTCCAACCAGTGCGTCGTTGGTATTTTATATATGCATTGTTTAGACATCAAACAAAAAAATCTCATTTAATTTATAGTGACAAATATTTGTCACTTAGTATTTTTATATTCATCAATGACAGATTTGTCCCGTATTTTTTAATATTTATCAATAAAAAATATTTGTCATATTATTTTTTTATGTATCAATGAAAAATATGTGTCCCGTGATTTTTTATATTTATCGCTCAAATATTTGTCGTAATTTTTTTTTAATATTTATCAATGACAAAAAATTTGCGCATTGTTTTTTAAATATTTATTAATAACAAATATTTGCGCATTATTTTTTTTTTATGTATTACTAGCAAATATTTGTCTTGTGTTTATTTTTTGTATTTCTCATAGACAAATATTTGTCTCGTTTTTTTTATGTATCAGTTATCTATATTTATTCGGTGCGTTTTTAATATTTATTATTGATAAATATTTATTTCATATATTTGTTTTTGTTTTTTTCGATTTTCTTAATATTAATTTTTTGTTAGTATTCTTTGTTGGAAGATCGAATGATAGATACAGGATGAGATAATCTTGAGTTAGTTGGAGACAATAATTGGCGAATAACTTCGACTTTTGTATGAGCGTCATACATTGATGCCGATAGGTAGTAACACAATCATGGTGAGGTTTTTGAGAGCCACATGATATAAAACAGACATACGTTCAATTGGAAATTGAATTGAATTTGATCTACATGTATTTGAGTCTAGAAGAAGGACTGAAATAACATAAACCTAAAACAAAAAATAGATCAAATTTGATATTTACAAACTAAACTCCAAAAAAAGAAATATTAAAAAAAACAGTGATCTACTATAACCCGTCATTTACTAAGGTCCACCAGTGGCACCTTTAAATTGAGGACCATATTAGGGGTTCTTATTTTTTTTTTTGTCAAAAAAATGTAGTTACATTTCTTTTTATTATTTATTTATTTATTTAATTTTACTTGTTTAATCAAATAATGATGTGACAAAAAATTAAACGGAGATAAATTTGTATTTTTAATAGTTGTTTTTTTTATCGGTAGTTATTTTTTTTATAAGATAGTTATTTCTTTCTCATTAAGGTAGTTATACTTTTTTTGTAGTTATTATTTCTTTTTTTAAAATTTATTTTTTATCCTTAAATACTGACGGGTGACAGAAAATTAAATAAGAATAAATTTGTATTCTTTATAGTCCTTTATATTCTTATATTGATAGTAGATTTTTTTTTTTGTATTGAGAAATTTTTTAAAAGTTTTTCGGTTATACAATTTCTTTTGTTTTTTTTTTCTTTGAAAAAAAAATGGTTATGTGGTCTGAAAATTTTGAAATAAAGCTTTTTGGAACACAAATATGTTCAACAAAATTTAAAGTTTAAATTTTTTGAAATGTTTGTGTTTTAGAAAATCCAAACTTTATATTTTTCGAAAAACATTTGTGTCTCACAAAACTTAAATTAAGTTTACCGATACACTTTAACAATTTCTGTATTTTGAAAAATAATTTAATATACCGAGAAATTTTTCAAAAGTTTTCTTGTTATCAAATTTTTAAAAAATAAATAAAAATAAAATCAGATTTCTATTAAAATAGAATATGAGTATAATTATAGGAGTATAGGTTTTTTCTTTAAAGTTGGGTTTAGAACTGAAACATGTTATTGGCCCAATTTTTCTTTGGGTTGGACCTAGTAGTCCCTTTATTCGAAAATATACGTCAACAAACGATACACTTCTGAATTTCTAAAGGATTATGAAGATGTAATTAATTTTATAAAAATTGTGATTTGTTTTATTAACATTATCCTTCATTAATTATATGAGTGACAAAGTTTGCATAAATTGTATAATGAGAACAATAAATAGTTATGAGTATAGTAAGAAAAATAAGATTAATACTTCATTGAAATTATAAAGTTACATATAAAGCTTTATCAAAATAAAAGTTACATATAAAGCATACTTATTTTATTTATTTATTAAAATGACTTATATAATGGGACAATATTATTTTTGGATGGAGTCTTTGGTGATAGTCTCATTATGCCATTGATGTTCGTATGGATTTAGAAGAAAAAATCAACCTAATTCAAAATTCTTGCTATTTAGTACGAAAGATTTGCAATAAAAATAGAATAAAACACAAAAATAAAATTTTTGATAAATTAATAAATTATTAGACATACATAATTGAGTGGATAATTATAATTTGTAAGTATTACATATTGTCACATATTATTATTATTTTCTTTCTTGTTAACATCTCTTATAACAATCAAGATTTCCCTTCAAAATTTATTTGATTATATCTTGGCAATTTTTATTTGAATATAACAATAGTCCATTAGTCCTTTTTTAACGTAAAAAAACAATAGTCTTTTATATATAT
>JBBPBQ010020322.1:10440694-10464298 GCA_037974755.1 Cicer yamashitae
TTTTTAAATTTTTTATTGAAAACTATGAAAATATTAGGACTCTTTCTTTTATTTTATTTTCTAAAATTTATACTAATCATGTTAATAATAAGGTAAGAAATTTTTGAAATGAATAATTGTCTAAAAATTGTTTTTATTATTTGTAAAATTGCATATTTATTAATTAGTATTTTATTTTTCTCCGTAACAATAATTCATTTCAAGAATATTTTATCAAGTAAAATGAATACATATTTTAGAAAATAAAATACAAAATATTTTCATAAAGTAAATAATTTTTTTTTATATAATCATATAGAATAAATTAAAATTAATGTGACATCGGTAAATTATTAAAACATAAAGATACAAATTAGAAACAAAAAATGTATCTTAAAGTAAATAGGTGACACCGACATAATTGTGTAATTTGTTGTTTTTGGAAAAGAGAGGATTGGGTAAATTTAGCAGGGGGCTAACTTGGGCCGGTGGGCCGGACTAGGAAATCTTCGTTATGGACTCAAGAATAAGAAAGTTGGATTTTGTACCTCCTTAATTGTACTTATATCTCCCCAAAATATTAAAAACTCAAATTTGTCCCTTTAATTTTCATTAAATTAATGGTAAAAAAAGAATTACTCCAAAATTTCACTCTCACCAAAATTTCCGGAAGCTAATCTTTTTTCTCTAAATATCTGGTACAGACTTTATAACTACCAGAAATTTCAAGACACAAATTTTTTTTTTAAGTAGAGATGGAAAAAACACCATTATATAGATTTGAATGAATCATTCACAACTGATCAAATTTTAAGTCACAAAAAGCTGTCATATCATGAGCAAGCGAGATTGATCGACAAAATCGAGTAGCTGCTATCATTACTCGCTCTGATATATAGACCGGAAAGAGAGGAATGAAGTCAAAATTAATTATTGGTTGTGATAGAGGTGAATCCTATTAGATTGTGTAGGAGGTCGAATTCGAGAATGTTCAACGGTGTTTTTCACTTCTCTAATCCTCCTTGAAAATAAATTGAATATGAGATATATGTAAAAAAAAAAATTAAAAAATAAAAAACAAAAACTATACCTGAAATTTCAGGAATGATTGAAATTTTCGTTCGGGAGTGCCACCAGAAATTTCAAATTTCCTGTAGAGTAAAATTAACTACCAGAAATTTTAAGGTATAAAATTTTCGATAGTATAAATAATGTACTGGAAATTTTAATGGTGAAATTTTCGGTAAATAATTTCTACTACCGGAAATTTTGTGCCTTGAAATTTCCAGTAGTTATAAAGTCTGTACCGGATATTTAGGGAAAAAAGATTAGTTTCCGGAAATTTTGGTGAGGGGGTGAGATTTTGGAGTAGTTTTTTTTACAATTAAATTAATAAAATTAAAGGGATAAATTTGAGTTTTTAATATTTTGAGGATATAAGTACAATTGAGGGGTACAAAATCCAACTTTCCAAGAATTAAGTTTGTAATTGAGGACGAAGATGCATTTCAAAAAAAAGATAAAGAGTACTTCTCAATATGATTTTGATTTGACATTTCTTTTTTACTTAAATTTGACAATTATGCAATTGTTGGGATCTTTTTTTCTCTGTCCCACTTACACTTTTACACTTTGAAAGTAAACATCCAAAACAAAAATTGCATTTTTTTTTATCTTAGTAAAGATAGTAAATTTTATCGTAATTAACTCACACAATCTCCTAAGTTTGAATCTCGAGACGTCCAACTTAACAATATCGGCATTTATCGGGTAGAACCTAAAAATGTATATTGTTAAAATATTTTTGTTTTGCATTTTAGATGTGTATTTCTGTATAATAATAGTTTTATTTTCTCTCTTTTAATGCGCATTTTCTGATAAAACTATAATTTATTTATTACCTTTATGTCTAATTATAAACATTTATTGAAAACTATTTTTGTCTTTAAATATATGCTCTTATATAATTTATTAGATGCATTTATTTTATTTTTTTACAAATATATCTCTTATTAATGATACTAATTTATTTTAAAAGATAAAAAGTTATCAATAAATACACATATACATCAAGCGAAATTTAATAATACTAACACACAAAATATACACATAAATTATAGTATTAATTTTCTTTATATTTAAAAAATACAATAAATACTTATAATTGGAGACAAATGTAATATACAATAACAATCACTTTGATAGTGGACTTGTGGCGGCAACCTTGATGAGGACACTTGATAGAGCTTGGTGTTTATCAAATGTTATAATGGTTAAGGGCATCGAGTTATGGAAGCTCTAAAAATTGTTAATTAAAAGTGACTCACATGTGAGGTGTGATATTGACATTTAAGGCTCATAAGGGCGGAGAGTGATTGTTAGTGTACAAGACACATCAATGAGCGACTTCTAGAATGCTTCTATGCAAAAGGACACTTAGATAGAAGAACTTTTTATAATGTTCTAAAAATGTTTGTAAAAAATATTCAAAAACTTGAAATTGTTTGCTGGATAATTTTGTAAGGATTAAACGTTGTATTTTTATTTTACAAGAACTAAAATTGAAATGTTGAAATTTTATTGGGACTAAAAACATAATTAATCCAAATTGAGTTCATAGCGGATAGAGAATAAAAGTGTTTAAAAATATTTTTCTAGTAAGAGTAAAGATATCACATTTCAGTCACATTAACGCACCACTTCAAGAAAAAGCCTCGTGGATGTTAAAATTGACACAATGCCTAATATTTGGCCTCACAAACTATACATATTTTCAACCAGAAATCACATATTAGAGCAATGATTTATTTCTCAAATATAAGACTTCAGAATACTTTGACGAAGACTCCAATACTCTATGCATCCTAAGAAGTGTCTGCATTTTCTCACGTTCCACACGCACACAACGAAGGGTGAATACAATGATATCATGTTAAGGTATAAAACGAGTAGAGTTAACATGTGAATGCATATAAGCACATTGTCATACATTTTAAAATATACTAACACCATTTACTTACACATAGAAAGTACTCACAAGTAGAGGCATCATATAGTAATGAAACTTATCAACACATAATACAAGTAATCATAATTAATTTCATGTACTTACAAGTAATTGTAACACTTAGAAAGACATGTAGTAACACCAAGATGACTATGCAAAACAATGAAATGTCATGCACATTTCTTGAAACTTCAATGAAATGTAGTACCAAACTACTACAAAAGTACTTGGTGAGGAAATGTAGTACCATGCCACCATCACAAGTGTACAAACGTTCACATATGCAGTCATGTCTTCATAGACTCGCTCGACTCATCTCAAAACACATATAAGTGGCCGTCAGGAGTAAACTAGGGTTGCAAAGTAGCTTCCGACTATAGAGTGCTCCTTTATGCCACTTACAAGTTCCTTCTAAAATAGCCCAAGGTCTAGCCACACCCACAGGCTCAACTGTGACCCCACTATAAGGCTCATACATTTTTACTTTCTCCATATTAGATCAAAAATCCTCACATCGCTAAAATTATGAATGCAACACTAGGTACAAGACCCACTATTATTTTTTTTTTTTTCATCTTTGCCCTAAATCACTCCTTATAAAAAAGAGGATCATCATAGGCATAAATTGTGACACCCTAAACCCCAAATAATATATATAATAATTTATATCATATTTACATAAAATTTGCAGCGGATAAATAAAGATCTGTTTCCAAGAAAATAAAAACTTCTATTTTTTTAATTTAGGATATCACGTTTCTTAACAATCAAAAGAAACACTTTAAACTTCTTTACTCCTATAAAATAGTGCAATCTCAATAAGCTTGATTTAAGTATAATTACTTGATTTAATTCTAAAAACTTACTAGTACTTATAAGGTTTTCATACAAAAAGTCGTTTCAAAATAAATAAGTAAAATACAAATTACAACCCTTATTCCCGGTATCACCTATCAGAGCGGAGTTTCTCCCAAACTTGAACTTCAAGATTCATTAACCTGTAATAACTGCGATTTCGCAAACGCAGAGTCAAGTCAGTCAAACACAAACAATGAAGGAGGTGAGTTTTGAAATCATGTTAATAGTATAATATAAGTAAGAAGAACACGCATTTGATCATAAATAAACTGTATCATTAAACAAACATTATTCAAGGAATAACATCACATGATAAAGTCAAAGTCAAAATCAAGGAAAATCAATACATTTCACTATAACATCAAATCGTCTAAGAGAAATTATAATCACATGCGATACACATTAATCACAACAAAACAATCACAATAAAATGCAATGCTATGCATGAGCTTAGACTCTACTTCACAATGTGGTACCATTCTAACTCTGAAGTACTTGGTTAGGATGCTTGATACTACGCCACCATCCCGATGGACGGACAATTCAAATTGGCCCTGTCCTCATAGATCGCCTCAACTCAACCCGAGACACATATACACGACAATCGAGGTAAATGTGTGTTGTATGGTAGCTCCCGACATTTGAAGTGCTACCTCCAAGTCACCTAGGAATTCCCCACCCGAATACCTCCAAGGTCTAACAATCTTGCCTTAAGGCTCAACAGTAGACCGCCACGATCAGACTCATTTAGTTGTACTTCCCCGGAATCACTAGGCTTGTCAGACCCTACCTATATGATGACAAAATAATCTCCACTTCACAAATTCTCAATATTTATTTTCTCCTCTCATTGGCCTATGATACTCCATTAAGACCGTCATCTCAAACACAAATTGGAATCACAATTATTTCATCAACTATGGGGTTACTTCAATATTCTCATCACAAATTTATAACATCACTATCATTAATCACACATCATCATCATCACATAAACTCATCACAATTTATAGCATCAATATCATCAATCATACCTCATCTCATAAACTTATCACAAATTTATAACATCACAATTATTAATCATACATCATCACATAAAATTATTACAATGCATCTATCTTTTATTATCACATCACATAACTCATCTAATCAAACATATACCTAAAATTCATTCAACACCCAATATCACAATAATATCAAATACCACACATTTAAAGAAATTAAATCAATCAACACCTTACAAATATTTCTATTCTATATTTTAATCTCACAATTTCCATATTTTCGCATTAATTGATTTATCCCACAAAGGGCTACTGCCGTTCGGAGCGAGCCCCGGATGAATCGTTGGGAAATACGGTTTTTCCGATCATCTCACAATATATTATACTCATGAATTCAAACGCTCTCTCACCCCTTACCTTATTTCGACGCTTTCACACACAAATACGATTCCACGAGCAAACAACCTTTATTCATTGACTCTTTGTCCTTCAATTGATCTAACTCTACAGTTTATGGGTAAACGTTAAAAATAAATTATGAGAAGAAACTCTAAAACTAATTTCGAAATTCGGTCAAGGAAACTTACCATAAATCAGAAAACCAATCAATGGATAATATAGCCACTTTTCACACGATCGTTTTGGCGTTGGTTTTACTCAAATCGGACTTACGGTGAAGAAGAACAGTGCAAAATAACGAATTTCACAAACGGAGAAGTTGGGTATTTTAGAGAGAAATTGGGATGGTTAAAAATCTGAGAAGTTGGGTTTATTTGACTAACTAAATGAGTGAAACAACAAACTGAAATTTGAAAAAAAATGGTAAAAGTTTTCTAGAACAGGGTGCCAACGATAGCGTTGTTGTGTTTCCTCTCCTTATAAGGCGGCGGCTACAAGTAGCTCACTTTTTTTATTTGATTAGGGTTCATATACATGGGTCAAGCCCATTGGTCTCCTTATTTATTTTATGTTTTACTACTATTATTATTTTTATTTTGCTAAAACAAAATTAATAGTTACTTAATCTCATTTTTCTCATTTTTAATACTCCTCCAAACATCGTTTAATTTTCAAAACATAACTAATATAAGATAAATTAGAGTAATTAAAATAATTGACCTTTTAAAAAAATACATATTACTAACAATTGAAACTCTCATATTCAAAATAATCACTATAGTTATACCTATTTTTTTCAAAACACTCGAATACTACCATCATTAGAGAATACTCAAAATCACAAAATAAATAATATAACATCAACACTTTATGTTAATTACTAAATCATAATAAAATTATATAAAATCACAATGTCATAACAAGTATATCAAAATAATGGGTATCAAACACAACATTACTAATATCCTTAGATAATTATTTATAAAATAAATAATTAAAATAAAATATATTTAGAATTAATTAAATATAATTAAGTGCATCTTTAATATTAGTCAAACGCACAAGAAAAGATCACATTAATTACCAACTCACATATACACGTAAGATCGCCTAAATCTTATTCTCTAAAATATTTACTGTAGTACCTCAATTTTGTCCAAGAATATGTTCAATAATTATTTTACAATTATGCATATAATAATATGTTTAATAATTATTATAAAAAATCTAAAAAATCATCATAAGTTTAATATTATTTTGTTATGGTTAGCCACATTTGTATGCCAATCTTATATTATTTGGTTAGCCACATTTGTATGCCAATTTTCATTTTATTTGGTTTGCCAAATTTCTTTTATTTGGTCTGAAACACACATCAACAACTCACAATGTCAGCTGTCGCGGCCTAAAATTTCGAGTGTTTCTCGAATCCCCAGTGGAGTCGCCAGCTGTCGCGACCTAAAATTTCGAGTGTTTCTCGAATTCAATGGAGTCGCCACCAAAATTTATTTTAAAATAGGGAAAATATTGGAAAACCCTTAAAAATAAAAAATGGTCTTTGAAACCAAATTTTGAGTTCGGGAGTCGATTATGCGTAGGAAAGGTATTAGCACCCTACGACATCCGTTAAAAAACGGTTACCTATAATTAATTGTGCAAAATTAATATTAACTTACATATATTTATTTCTCCTTTTTAAAATGCAAATATAATATTTTTACGAAAATAATCTAATGATAAAAGTACATTTAAAATATAGAGAGAAAAAAGTTTTTGTTATTATGCTTGACAAGAGTGCGATCTTGCTCCTACGTATCTCCCGGTGCGATGGAGAAATCAAAGCTACGTAGTTCTTGGGTAGAAAATGCGGATGTGTTGATTGCTTTTAAAGAAATTGTGTTTTGTTGTTGATAAAAAAAAGTTTTGAAAAAAAGAATTGGTTTGATTTGAATAATATTTTAAAATTCAAGTTTTAAGACTATCTAGTCGTACAACTCGTGTCTCGAAAAATTTAAGGAGTAAAAAGATGTCACATCTAATTTAATGCTTTTAAAAATATTTTATCATTTTTTATTTTAAATATTAAGTTTTAAAAATTGTCAAGTAGTACAACTTGTGTCTTAACAACTCAAAGATTAAAAGATGTCGGATCTAATTAATCAGATTTTTAAATAAATAAAAAAAGTTAAATTAATTTATTTATAAAAAACGAGTTTTAAAATTATTAAGTTATACAACTTGTATTTTAACAACTCAAAGACTAAAAGATGTCTCATCTAATTAATCCTTTTAGGAATATTTTATATTATTTTCGGTTTAGATGTGAATTAAAAAAAAACACCAAATTGTACAATATGTGTCTTAACAACTCAAAAATTAAAAGAAAGTCAATTTCTTTAAATATCTGATTATATTTTTTATTTAGTTTTCTTTTTAAGAATTAAAATTTGATACTGATTATTAAACATTTTTTAGACGACCCTACGAAACAAACTAAAAATTAAAAAAAATATAGTTAGATTGGATACTAACAAAAACACCTAAAAAAACAACAAAAAACAGGCAGAGTAGTAGCAAAACCAAACAAACAGGCAGAAGAAGAGGTATATTTTTTTTCCCTTTACATTATAATCGCTCTATTGTCATATAAATGCTCTATTGTTATAAAGGTAATGTTTTAATATAATGTCAGTTATGAATGAAAAAAAGTAAAAAATCTATTGTTATACAATTGAAATGTTCAGATCTGTGAGAGTATAAACAAAGATAGGTTATGTAGAAAAGAATAAAAAAGATAAAATTAGGAACCCCAAGCTTGGATGTCGTCGTCGTCGCCGGAACCCCGACCATGCTTTTTGGTCACTCCGTTCACACTCCTGACTCCCCTTCCTTCCCTGACGGCTTCATCTAGTGGGCTCAGTCTAATGTCGTTCCTATTCTCGGCATTTGTTATGGTCTTCAGCTTCTTATTCGCCGTCTCGGTAGTGAAGTCCGCGTCGGAAACACGCAGGAACTCACCTCACCACTCACCGAATCCGAAGCCTCTTTTTTTTTTCTCAGCGGCACTTCCTCTCTCCAAACCATCATCGACGTCGGAACGGCAACCATGCCCTTTTGAAGCGGTTGCATCCTCCTCCTCGGTCTCCTCCCTTTCTCTCGGCCTCCTATTTTCTACCTTTCAATCTTTTCCCCCTTCTTTCTCCTTGTTCTTTCTCTCTTTTTTTTCTTTAAGTCTGATCTAGGGTTTCTAAAGTCCTTTCTCTCTCGGCCGCCCACTTCTTTTTCTTAAGTCTGATCTAGGGTTTCTAAAGTCACACCCGTTTTTTTAACCCGTTTTTTGTTAAATGATTTGGGCCCTAAACAAAAAACAAAACAAAAACCAACCTATTTGTTTGAGATTTCAGCCCATTTGGTTTCTTTTCTATGATTTCAAAAATTAATTTATTTCATAAATAAAAATCAAATTTCATAAAAAATACAAATAAATATTTCATTAAAGATTAATTAGATGCGACATCTTTTTAATCTTTGAGTTGTTAGGACACAAGTGGTACAACTTGATAGTTCTAAAACTCTCTTTATTTATTTATTTATTTATTTATTATGTTTTTAATGAATTAATCTAAAATCGACTTATAAATTTGTGCAATTAGATGTGGTATTATTTTTTATCTTTGAGTTGTTAAAACACATATTGTACAATTTGGTGTTTTTTTTTAATTCATATCTAAATAAAAAATAATAAAATATTCTTAAAAGGATTAAATTAGATGTGACATCTTTTTACTCCTTAAATTTTTCGAGATACCAGCTATACTACATCACATTTTTAAAGCTTAATATTTAAAACCAAAAAAATGATAAATTATTCTTAAAAGGATTAAATTAGATGTGACATCTTTTTACTCCTTAAATTTTTTGAGATACTAGTTATACCACTTGACAATTTTAAAACTTAATATTTAAAACCAAAAATGATAAAATATTCTTAAAAGGATTAAATTAGGTGTGACATCTTTTTACTCCTTAAATTTTTCGAGACACGAGTTGTACGACTAGATAGTCTTAAAATTTGCATTTTAAAATATTATTCAAATCAAACCAATTCTTTTTTTCAAAACTTTTTTTTATCAACAACAAAACACAATTTCTTTAAAAGCAATCAACAGATCCGCATTTTTTACCCAAGAACTACGTAGCTTTGATTTCTCCATCACACCGGGAGATACGTAGGAGCAAGATCGCACTCTTGTCAAGCATAATAACAAAAAAACTTTTTTTTTTCTCTCTATATTTTAAATGTACTTTTATTATTAGATTATTTTCGTAAAAATATTATATTTGCATTTTAAACAGGAGAAATAAATATATTTAAGTTAATATTAATTTTGCACAATTAATTAATGGTAACCGTTTTTTTACGGATGTCGTAGGGTGTTAATACCTTCCCTACGCATAATCGACTCCCGAACTCAAAATTTGGTTTCAAATACCATTTTTTATTTTATTTTTATTTTTAAGGGTTTTTCAATATTTTTCCTATTTTAAAATAAACTTTGGTGGCGACTCCATTGAATTCGAGAAACAAATTTTAGGCCGCGACATTTACACTAAAATACTATTATTTTTAGAAAAATATATAAAATAATAAATTATAATATTTATTATTTACATCACTCATTTAGTCAAATAGGTACAGATTAAAACATCATAGAAAACACACATATAAAGAAAATTAATCATAAAACTAATTAACATATATCTAAAATAATTTTAACACTAGATTAATTATCTAAAATAATATTTAATTAATAAAATAATTTCTTATAAAATTTGGAGTGTTACATAAATCAGATATATCAGATTTATATATTTTCAGAAAGTCACAGTTACAACACAACATATAGTCATATTCATTCACATATCCTAAACACACAATAATCATATAACACAACTTTTCACATGTTCTATAACCCATATTCTTGACTCTTTAACATTTAATGAAACTTATACAATTAAACATATTATCATCACATGTTCGCAATTATTCACCTCCAACGAAAATCAACACATATCAGACATATCATTATTCAACATAAACACACATGCAACCTATGAATATTTCTATCATATTTTATTACTATTGTCCCAAGAGTGCGTTTGATTTGCTAAAACACAATTAAGGAACTGAACGTGATAACTTTTATTGTCCTCTATTTGATTTAGAAACTGGTCATGGGACTAGACAAAACAAAAAGTAAAGGACTGGATAAAAATATTAAAAATACCTTTTTTTTTACTAAAAGTTATTATCTCTTTTTACTCTCATGTCTCTTTCCATCTCTTTTCTTCTCTCTTTCTCTATCCCTCATATGTCTTTCTATTGTCTCATGTCTTTCTCCTTCTCTCTTCACTCTCTTGTCTCTCTATCTCTCTCTACTATCTCATGCCTCTCTTTCTCTCTTATCTTTCTCACATCTCTCTCTCTTATATCTATTTCTATTGTCTCATATGTCTCTCTACATTATTTTTCTCTACCACTCTCATTTATTAATAGTTACATTCATATATATATATATATGGTCTTGGTCAGCATTAGAGGGTTGAGAAATATGAAATTTTCATTCATTCAATCTTATTTATACTCATAAACCGATTGCATGAAAATTCATCCTTATTTGGATTATTTCTTCGAGAGTCCTAACAAGGTAAGGTCAAGCTCCTATTTTGATTCTTCACAATCTCACCGATCCCATTTGAAACCTTACTAAATAAAATGAATAACAAGTTTAGAATGATATTTGATAAGTTGGAATTGGAATGAAATGGTTGAAATGGAAAATAAAAGGTTAGAATTGAAAACATAAACAAAATGAGACTTACCGTTCGGTGTAAGATGCCATAACAAAGTATTGATCGGTTAGAAAAGTAGATATTCAAAAACTGATCGGTAGAAATAGTTTACAACGATCAAATAATATGATTTGGTGAATGTTTATGATTATTGGGAGAAAATAACGTATTTTGGCTATAAGGGTTGTTAGAGATGCACTAGAGTTGAGAAATAGCACAAAATATGGTTCATAAGTGTATTTATAGAGTCAAAGAATCGTGTTTTGCATTGCAAAGACATACTTCGCATAGTGACCCAACATGGGTATTAACTGATCATTAATGCATATTATCACACTGGAAAATCGTGTTGCACGACTATGTTAATGAAAAAAATTAACTTTGTAGCTTCATAAGAAATGTAAATATGAATGTTAGAGATCTAATGCCTTTGGTTTCACTCGAAAAGGAGTCATGTAGTTCAAGTCTTCAAGATATGGTCAAAATACTTAACATATATCATGATACGAACATGGTCGAAGATTGAATGTTAGGAATCTTATGCCTTTGTTTTTGCTTATTTTTATTAGAAAATTTGGCTAAATATCTTTAGTGGAATATGCTCTTTCAACCATTTTTTTCCGTTCTAAATACAAGATTTCAATTGATACTTATATAAGAGATCTGACCTAGTTCTATTCATATCAACATAATGTTGAATAAAACAGAAGGAGTGATTAAGGTTAGCGGAAGGAACTAAACTCTTAGAACTTGATAAATTTGAATTCGAATCTTATATGGGAAAAATACCTACATTTAATATCTGATGCGTCTTGAATAAGATTACTTTCAAGAAAGTGAACTCATAGAAAAAAAAAACAATATTACATCAATCACATTAGTCTATAATTTTTGCTTATATCAACTATTGTAAATTTGTAATGCAACCCACTACTACCACGATTTAAAGTCTTGCCTATATAACTGCAATGACTAATTTTGACCAAAAGAAAATCAAAAGGAAAGAGGAATATACTAATAACAGAGTAGTGAGATTTGATCTTGGACCAAAAATAACGAGAACAAGGACCCCATAAGTTCCATTCCAAATTGAAACAACATAATTATGGAAAATTCAGCTGTACTATGTCTTCAAATGGCACGTGGAAAGTGAAGGGACCATAATTATAATTACTACGATGATGACTAATTAGGAAATTATTAAAGTTTGAATGTAAATTAAACTTGAACTAAGAGTAAAACGTGGAAATTTTGAAGGGACCCAAAACTTGATTACATATTGGAATCAAGTTAGGACCACTTAACATTTTTTGTTGATCGTCCTTTGTCCAATTGAAAGTGGTGGACAACAATAATGATATATACTATTATATTTTGATTTATGACGGCAACAAGCCAAGATTTAATTTTTAAAAATTAAAAACTTTTGAAAACAAGAATCAAACTTTCTTTTCAGCAATTCTAGAGTTGACTTATCCATTTACTTATTGTAATTAACTCTTTAGTTCATCTTAGGGTCTGATTTGGTTTAAGCAAATCCTAATGAGTCCATTTAATAAATCTAAAATAGTAAGTCTTTGTCAAAAGTTTTGTGTTTAATGCATTCAAAATTAAAATACTTACAAAAAATTAAAATACTTATAACAAATTAAAATACTTAACTTTTATATTAAATAATTTACTCATTTAGAATCATTAAACAATATCTTTCTAACACGAGTAATTCTTGTGTGATCATAAGGTTTTAATCATAAAATTTGTGCAAATACACAAAAATAAAAAACGGTAGAAAAAGAAAACAATTAAAGAATAGAACAATTTTCTTGTATGAATACACACATTTAGACATACTATTTGTACACACTTGCAAAAAAAGTAGAAAAATAATAATTAAATAATATGTATTTTGTGTGTGTTTAAATGTTGTGTCCAAAATATTTATGTCTACCTAAGAATTATTCTATAAAATAAGTATTTTTTTAAATAATTAAAGGCTAAATTACACCAATGGTCTTTTAACTTAATTTCAGTTAACGTTTTAGTCCTTTATCTTTTTTTTTCCTCCCGATTTGGTCATTTATTCTTTATTTGATGTTGTTAGAGATGAAAATATGAGTTTATTTAAATATTTAAGTTATGAATTTGATGAAATTTGCATTATATTGAGGATGATAATTAATTTTATTGGTTTTGTTTGAAATTTTTGATGAATTTTTGCAAATAAAAAGGATAACATTGTTGACATTTTAAAACATAAAAGACCAAATTGTCACTTAAAATTAAAATAAATGACCAAATCAGAAAAAAAAAAATAAAAAAAATAAAAAAGATAAAGAACTAAAACGTTAACTGAAATTAAGTTAAGGGACCACAGATGCAATTTAGCCAATAATTAAATTATATGTATTTTTATGTGTGTGTACAAATCTTGTGTCTAAAATATTGTGACCATGCAAGGATTTTTCTTCTAACACTCTTTAGCAACATACTTTGATTTATGAGTTTAACTTTCATGCATTTATAATATAAATTTTTTTACACAATTGACATATCATAATCAATTATATAGTTGATTCTAATAGTAGTTATTATAAAAGTTAAATATTATTAATGATTTAATATTTTTAATTAATTGATAGTATAACAACTCATTATACAGATGGTGCATCTAAATTAAATTCGTTATTTATTCCCCTTTCTAACCAAGTTAATTAAATGGCTTTGTTGTTAATGTCAATGGCCACAAATAAAAAGTGAAAACAAACAAACAATTGTGATAATATGAGTTGGCTAAAATAGTACTCTGACCCCTGTTATTCATTTGACAATATTATACATATTAAGAAAAAATAGAGAATATTTTTATTAAATGACTCTAAGGATTGTTTATGTGTGTTTTGGTACACTCTCTTCAATCATTTTGTAATTTATTTTTAATAATACTTTTTATATTGTTGTAATTGTTGTAAATGATAGGAGATTGATTTGAGATGTCAATATAATTAGAATATTAGATATTATATGATATTTTGCACTCTATTTTTATTGAAAAAATATTGGTCTATTCATCATTTCCACAAATACAAAAGAATGATAATGACATGTGAGTTATCCAAATACTATTAGTTAAAGAGTACAATTAAAAAAATAATTAATATTACATTAAAAATTAAAATAGTTATTAATTTAGAATAATTTTTTTTATAAATGGCCATGAGATTGAAAGAGTAATAATAAAAAAAAAAACTGCTTAAATTAATATGCTTCGATGATATGATACAGACCTTTTTAAGTTTAACTAGTAGTTCTAAATTTAAAATTCGGCCATAAAATTGCAACAAGTTATTAAAACTCTTCAATGAGAGTTTTGTCACTCATATATAGTTCTATCGGACTCGGAAGGATAAATTCCACGTAAGCATGTAATATCCAATTTAAAGAAAGAGTTTAATTATTATGTACTATAGTGTAAAACGTTTTATAATGTAAACACGTCAGAACCGTTCATAAATATGATTTTAGAGATAATTATGATAAAATTCAAACATTTTTAATGATCTAAGGTTGTGATTGACTGACAATTTTTACACTCTTGACAGTGCCGGTATACATAAATTAAATCATTTAAAAAATAATTAAAATGCAAAACAGCAAAATGAGATTCAAAAAGGGAACAAAAAAGGGAAAAATATTTTGTTTTCTTGCTTAAAGAAGAGGCAAACAAAAAAGCTTGAATAATGGATTGTCTAGCTGCTATGATTGTTTGTGCATATCTGAGAAGGAAATCACTGCAATTTTTGGTAACACATAAAGGGTCTTGGAGGGAATTAAGTTTGGGTTATTCCTAAAGTCGGCTAGAGAAAGAGCAAATGACTCTTGGAGGTAACTTCAAGTTATTGACTTTTAATTTTCTTAATATATAATATATGAAAATTTAGAGAGCTTTACTTCTTCATGGTGATGAATCACTCTTTCACAAAAAAATACTACAATTGAAATTAATGGCTCCTAGAAATATGAAAGGAGAGCATATGATAGGAATTAATTAATAGCTAAGTTAAATAAGTGTGGCTGCTATACAGAGCTATAGTTTGTAGATTTTCAACTCTCAAATCATAACATATTTTCAAATTTTTAGGATATACTCTTCCGAATAAAATATAAATAAAGTGATAGTTAAAAAATATAAATAAAGCGAAATCAATGGACAAATAGCAATTTAAGATGCTATATATATCAATAATTAAAAAATGAGTTTTATCATATTAATAAACAATTTATCTAAACAACTAATTATTTGAAACATAAATCGTAAATGTGATTAAAGTAAGAACTTGAATTCCGTGCAATCAAGAAAATGAGATCATTGAATAAGATTAGACGGTTGAATTTTAATTTTTTCAAATTAATTTTAATATACATCGCAAACAAATATTTAATATTAGCTTTGTCTTTAATTATAGAATTTTATTGATTAAATCACACAAATCATAAAAATTGATAGTAGTAGTATTATTAAATTTTTGAGAATGATATTGTTTTCAAATTTACTTTTAAAAGGGAGAACTAGTTTATATTTTCATTTTGTATTTATTACAAATTGAGTAAAAAGATATCCTTATATAAAAAAAATTAATGCAAGTGAAAACTGAAATATTAAAATAGATCTTATAAAAAAGAATAGAGAAAATCCTCAATAGAGAGATAAAATACCCCTTATATATCGTCACTCAAGTTGGAGTCCTAGCTTGTAATGCCGCCGCCACTTAAAAGAACCTTCTCTTCTTGTTTAGGAAGTTTTTTTTATCATTCACTAAATTATTTTATTCTATTTTTTTATTTAAATAAATGATTATTTACACAGATTTAATTTTTTTTTGGGTGTTTTATATATGATTTTGTTGTTTTTTTCCATCTTGGTCAATAATTTTAGAGGTAAAAGACTAGTTTTGACGGTGTTGTATTTTGAGTAAATGGCTCATCGAGCTATCATTGAATTTAACAACTCTTAGTTTTCCATATCACTTGTCAACACGTAGTTATTATATTGACCATGTCAAAAGCCACTTATAATTGATATGAGCTAATCCAAAAAATACTTTTTTTTTTCATAGATAAATGAAATTAAAGATTATTGATCATATATTATTCTTGATCATTAGTTATATACGGAAGAAAATTGTTTAGTTGTTGAAATTAAAATTTTAGTTTGATTATTTTTCATTAACTTTAAAAATATTTATGTATATTATTAGTATATCCAGAATTTTCTTAATCATTAATGATATTAAAATATGGATGAGAAACATCTCGGACATTTTTGAATGAAGTTCTTATTTAAAAAAAATTCAAAAGCGATAGTATATCTGATATTAATTAAGAGATTTATTACATAGATTCAACAAAATATAAAATTATATATTGTTGGAAGAGAGGTGGGGATAGTGGATCCACTGTGCAATAAAAGCCTTCGATTATCAAAGGTCAAGTATAAATGAAAAAGTAAAGGGTGGGAACCCATGTTTAAAGTTTATATTGACTTTGATATTATACCCTTTCATGACTCATTATACAAAATTTCAATTAGATGTCTCTTCTATGGAAATTTGGCATGATTCACTAATTCATTTTAAAAGCCCCTAAAATTCCTTTATGGCCAATTATAATATTTAGTTTACTGTCTGTATTTGTGGATGACTGAAGATTAGCAAGGACGACATAAAAATCTCAAATCTAATATAAACATAAAAAAATGAGTCCATCTTAAATGTTAGCAAAATAGTTGATGCATCATGTTACATCATGAGTTGGTTGTTACAACTTATTTTAAAAAATAATTTTAGGAATTTTCATTCATATGTTATAGATTTTGAAAATAATCAAATCTAAAAATAATCTAAAAATTGTTTTAAACAAGGAGTTCTTGTGAATAATTTCTCATAAAAATTATTTTTTATAATTAATTAATTTTAACAAAAAAGTTATAACAAATAATACTTAAATCATAAAATGTCAAATCATTTTTTTTTATAATATGTAGTACGCCAACTCTATAGATAACCAATATTTTGATGATGAAAATAAAATTATTTTCAACTCTTTTTAAGTAATGCTCGAGCTCAAATCTTATGAGTAGAAATAATGTGATTAAAAGATATGACTCGAAAAAGTTGATAAATACTTGGCACCGATAAAATGGTAAAAAAACATTGGAGATAAAGGAAAAAATAAAAGGGTAAAAAAATCAGTTAGGTTAGGTATGTCTTGGCTACTATGAGATTGAGATGAATAAAAGGTTAGGCCATTAGGTTAAGATTAAGATTGAATTAATCACAAAGAAACGTCTTTATCCATTAAATTATATTATAATGGACAAAAAAAAAATACTATTTTCTTTATTATGAGTGCCTATACTACATTACAACTTTTGATGGTGTTAAATAGTGATTTTGGATAATGAAAAAAAGATTATAACATAACACCACTTCTTCTTCATATACTTCTCAACCCAACAAGTATTTAAAACTATGTTCATACACACCAAATTCTCCACTATCTTTCATAGACACCAAAGTTTATTTTAATATAACAAAACTTTGAATCTTTGATTAAGCAATGAAGCTTTTTTGTTGGCAAAAATCAATCCATGGTTCTTAAAACAAGCATGGAGAGAAGTGTGAGAAAGGGTATATATATTAAATTACTAATTTAACCCTTCTCATACTTTCCCTCCTCTTCTACAACAGTTTGCTTTTGTGCTTTAGCTATTGGCTTCTCATATCACAAAGGGATTATGTTTTCATCAAACGTGCTTTTTCTGAGTAGCAGAAGCAATTAAATAAATTAAGCATTTTTCTCTAATGGATCAGAAGCTTTTTGGTTATGGTATGGCAAACCGGCAAGTCACAAAAAGGCAATGGATTCCAATTTTTTTGGGATCTTTATGGCTATGTATCAATTAATCAATTACTCTATCTATTATATTATTATTGTTATTATTATTATATTTATCTTATTGCAGTTTAGATTAATGTAATAATGATTAACATGAAGATGGTATTTTTTTCTTTTGAGAAGTTGCCAACTTTGTGTTATGTTCAAATCTCACTCAATTTGCAGCTGAATAGAGTTTTGTTTCAGTTTCTGCAGATGAGTTTAAGTAGGTAAGTACTGTTATCATTCCTAGTTCTTTTTCTTCTGTGTTCTTTGTTTGTTTGTGTTATGACTTATGACTTTATGAGAAATAAAAAAAAATGGAGACTTAATTTATAGTTCTTCAAACTTTAGGATTGTATTCTGTTGTTAATTTTCTGATTTTATTGACATTGAAATGTGTTATGAGTTACAACCTAGTAATGTTTCATGTGCCACAAGTAATATGGAGTTAGAAAACTTTGTAGTGGTTGTCCAATGTAATTAAAAAAATATATTATTTGTATAAATATACCTATACATGTATTAACTATTGATTTGAGTGTTTCTAGTAGACCATGTTGGCTTAAAGTTAAAGATTACTGAGGATGAAGTCAATAATGCAAAACAACCAATGTTACTATTAAAATTTTCTTCTCCCTTGACTTTAATGTTGAAGTTAATTAACAAAACTTTGGTAGTCCAAATAATGGAGGAACAAATCATCATATAGTTATTCTAACAAACATGTTGAAGTTAAGAAATTTTATATATAATGAGGGAGTTAGGGTATAGATGGTCATAGCTATAGCTATAGATGGTTATTTTTAACTCGTTTATTGATTTTAAAAATGATTCATAATTATTGATTAAAATTTTAGAAGTAGCTTAGTTAAAAAGATGTCAATTATTCAGTCTTGTAAGTACAAATAAGAGAGAATGATGAATAAAGAGTGAGACATTTAGAGAGAGAGTAAAAATTTATTTACGTGACTTTTTGAGAGTAAAAGATTATCTGGATGAAAAAAAATAGTGAGTAAACAAAGAGATAGAGAAAAAATCAAGTGATTTTCTCTCCCGAAAGTTAGACAATCCCAACCGGTAGAAGATTAAATGTTTGTAAGGGTAAGTTGTCATTTCAAGTTTGCGAATTGGAGAGCATGTTTCACTCTCTCACAAGTTTGATTGAAAATTGAGTTTCTATAACTAATCCAATGCAAAGAATCAAATCAATTTCATAGTAACTACAGCTTTCATAGTAATATAATATCATGCCAACTGTGTTTGTCTGCAACTAGATGATGAATACACAACAAAATACATATAAACTTGTAACTCTAATTAATCACCTGCACAAACTATAAATCAATTTGAGGAAACCACGGATATACATGAGCTGAAACTCAAACTAAACGTGTATTAGAACTACGAAAGTGGTATGCGATGATTTTGACGAGTTTCGCTCAGGTTTTCCACGAGTTTCGCTCAGGTTTTCCAAATGCCTTTACCATACTTTAAGAGAGAAGCATATAGTAATTCATTCCAGGTATCTGGTACTCCCGGTAAGCACCAATGGCTACAATCTTGGTGTTGCTCTGCGGCGGTTCGTTCTGCTTCGGTCTTGTATTCCATTCTGTATATAGAAGGATGACCATCTTTTCTGTAATCTGTCATCCTACTTATGTTCATATAAATCACCAGTGTTTTCATCTTTGGGATGACATAATCTAGAGCCCTCATTTTCGACGGGTATTTACGTAAGTGAGCTCCTTTAAATATTGGCTCAGTTTCTTTGTGGCACTGTCCTCCTGAATTCCATTGTCCACCCCTGAAACCATTTCAGACAGTATTAGAATTCCCTGTTCAGCATATTGTTATTGTTAATATATACTCTTGATATCATCGCCTAGGAAAATTTAATACCTGAAATGAGTAACTGAGTATCCTCTGAAGAAAACCAGAGTTCGATTTACGTCAATATTGTTGTCGATCCATCTAGCCCAAGTGGTCAATGCCCTTTTATATGCATCCAGAACTTTGAGTCTTGGATATACATGGTTGCCTTCTTGATAATAGTCTTCTCTGTAACAATATCAGATGACAGACGATGATAACAAATGGTAAGCATTTTGTGACAGAAAATAAATAGAGGAGCGAAGGAGACAAGGTAGATTAGTTTCTTGATTGGAAAACGAATCTGACGAAACAAATTTGAAATAATCATGATAATATGGTAAGCAGGAACTGAAATTAAATTTCATGTTAAATTTCAGTTGTAGTTCAGCTTCAGCAACAGTTAAAACTATTGTAATACAGAAGATATCAAATTCCGCTAGACAACGGGGCTATAGCTTGTCACTATAGTCACTGTTTGACAACACATTGTACTAAATAACGTATCGCGGAACAATAGCAAATTCTTCAAATTCCTCTATACATAGCAATACTATAGTCGCTATTTGACAACACTGAATTGGAAATGCAATCTTACATATATAAAAATTATAAACATTGGAATCGAGGAATTTGAATGTCATGTTAAAATTCTATGGTTATTTGTCCTCAAGCAAGAACATTATTGCTAAAGATTTCAAGACCACTTTCAAGCATAGAGACGGATTTACATGGATAAAAGACAGACTCACCCCTTAGATGTTTTCTCATGGGTCCACCAATGCCCTGTATTGAAGACTATGATGTCAGCATCATGATACGTGGTAGTTGTCTGGTCCATCAAATCCAATCTCAATGTCTCAAACGACCCGTTTATGCCTTTGAAAGTTGACTCTCTAACAATGAACGGTGAGCTCACAAAATCTACTGAACAATTATAATCCTATAAAATAGCAAACACAAAATTTCAATGAGATGATAATAAAAGTTTTATACTCAGAAAAAGATCAAAGATTTCCTAGAAGCTTGCCTCAAATCTAAAGGCATAGACACCTTTCTTCTTAAATTCCGTTCTTCCTGAAATTTCATAAACACGTTTCATGTTGCTGATGTTTTGACGTAGAATACACACCATTGACTCCCACATGTTCCTGTTCAGTGAATCCCCAACGAAAACCAACCTCCTTCCTCGCAACTTCTCCAGAAAATCAGTTGCATTCAAACTGAGAGGCAACATAAAAAAATTGATAAGTAAACAAGGATAGTAACATTCATGTATTCTATGGTTTAAAGTAACTGTCACTGGTTTGGTTATAATTGAAATGACTGTAAACCAAAACTAAGATTAAAACACGGCCTATGAAACATTGTTAACACTCCAAAAAAGAGTTTGGTTGAATTAGGGATGTTGAGAGGTTGAAGGGTAATCCAAAAGCCTATTGGGAAGGGAATGTAGATCCTTTCCAAATGGGTTGTTTATGGAGGGGGATAGCATTTCCTTTAATTTAAAATCTTATTTATACTTTAATCATAAAAAAATTGTGCTATTTAATTCATGTAAACAAAGAAAAGATTATATTGAAGGTTTACCCAAGTAAAAAAGCATTGTGATCCCCCAAAAGGTTACTCACTCTTAACTTAGGACCTTAATGAACATAATGCATGATAATGATTCAGTCCTTCAAAATATAAATTATTCAAACGTGTTTAACTTTTACCTCTTGTGAGGGCAATATGAAATGAGTATGTAATTAATTCAAATCACTTCTTTTTTATACTTTGATTTTGTGGTGAAAAAGTTTAGTGGGGGGAATGTTTCCTTCATTGATATCAACACATGACCTACCACAATAAGCCACTCATTCTTTCCTATATCATTCAAATCTATACATTTGCCTCCTAAACTTTCAAGCATTTATAATAATAACTTAATAAGGAAGACCAAGTTACTATTTTATATTCAACAAAACAGTTGACTTACTAGGAAGCTTCCAATTCCATTCTTCAATTAATTTACTATTTTAATCATACTAAACCCTTATCATTCTTATCCACATTAAAACATAAACAACTTTCTTTTCTACTCTTATTTATTATTTCCTATAATAACAACATTAACATTTCTAAGTTTGTAGTAAAAAAACAATAAGAGAAAAGGGAATATGCATTGTTAGTATAAATTGGTTGTACACTTATATCCATTAGCAACCATGTATTCCGTCAAATCACCCCACTTCACTCAGTTAATCTGACAGTGCATATCCATTAAACTCAAACAATAAACAATCATGCATGCATACATACATACATACCTTGGAATGTCACATCCATTTGGTTTCCATTTCCACTTAACATAATCACTATCAGGCCTACCATTAAGATGACAATCAAAATCCCTATCCACAAATGGACAAGAACCCAAAGGGTAATATGGCTTTGAATCATCTCTCACCCAATTCCCATCAAATATATCACACTTTTCATAATCAAAATTCCCAACTTTCTCACTCTTCTTCTCTGATTCTCCTTCCATACTTTTCTCCACATTCATAGAAACACTTGAATTTTTTGCAACAATTTCACTTTCCCCATTCAACAAGTTTCCAACTTTAGCAACCCCATTAGGGTCCGTTAAATTTCCATCACCAGAACGTGTTTGAAAACTCGCATTGTGACGATCTAACTCAAAATCCCCCAAATGGGTATTCTCAAAACCCTCTTTTGAGACATTCACTTCACGGATTCTACTTTCATCTTTTTGTTGAATTGTGTGAAGAGGTGTAATTGAAGCGTTGGAAGTGGAAAAAGGGAAATGCCAAGAAGAGAACGATGAAGAGTTAGTTGGATCAGATTGAGATCGTTGAAGAAAGAGTTGTTGAAGTTTGGGGAATTTGAAAGAAGAGTTAAGGAAGAGAAGAGTGATAAAGAGGAGAGAAGCTATAACACCTAAACTGAAACCAGATAACACTTTTCTTGTGTGAGATGAAAAGGGTTCAGAAAATGCTATTCGTTTGTTGCAATCCATTGAATTGAAAGAAGAAGTGAAAGTGATTTTGGAAAATTGAATGTGTTTTGGGGTTCAGAGAGAGAGAGAGAGAGAGTGAGTGTGTAAAAGTGTGCAAATTTGTAGTGAGAGAGTAATTATAAGAGGCTTTTTCTCTTTTCCATAACTACTACATTGTGATTAACCCTTTAATGCATTGGGTTATTATTATGATTTCTATATCATTGATGATATCCTCTTTTGTTGTTATAATAAATAGAATAGTTGAAATGATAGATAAAATTGAAATGATAGATAAAATTGAAATGATAAAAAGGTTACCTCAAATTTTGGTATCCTTTTGTATATAGTTATAAATATTTTAATTGCTAGAATAATATAAATACTTCTTCAAAAAAAATAATAAATATTTTTGAAATTTTAGTTCTTTAATTAAATAAAAGGGTAAAATTGTAAATAAAATAGTTTAAATGAAGGATAAAGTTTGAAAGAAAAGAACACCACCAAATTCATTTATTCTCTTTATATATAGTCTTAAATTCATATAATATTATTTATTTATTTTTTAATAAAAAAATGGTGAGAGAATTATACTTCAATTTAAAGTAAAAAAAACTTTATGATTTATTGACCTTATACTCAATAAATACTTACAAATAAATTTACATTTTTTATAAAAGGATTTATATTTGTCT
>JBBPBQ010020322.1:10464308-10485120 GCA_037974755.1 Cicer yamashitae
TATATTTCTCTCTAACAAACAACACTAACATGATGAACCCAAAAACATCCTATATCTATCTTTTTAGTGCTAGACAGAACCATTGATAATATAATTCTTTATACATATTTATTATCCCATATCTATCTTTTTAGTACTAGATAAAACCATTGGATTTAGATAATATAATTCTTTACACATGTATTTATTATTTAATCATATATCTCTTCTTTTTTTTAAAAAAAAATATAGAAGTATCTCATTTCATCATGTAAATATTTGTAAAGATATGGTTCCGTAAAAAACATATTTCTCCTATCTCATTTGTTATTTTTTATTATTTTAAATTATTTGTCATTTTATAATATTAATACAATATTAATTATTTTTTTATTAATATACTTTTATTCATTGTATCTTAAGTAATTAAACTTCTCAATTAACGATAATTAATAAGGGTATTTGACCAAATAAAATATTTTATCATTGAAAACAATAAAATTAATCATTTTCTTAAGAACAGCGCACAACTCAAATCAGACAACTCATTTTCTACGTGATATTATTTTCTCTAAAAGAAAACTAAATATCGCTAGCATATGTATAAAAAAAACCCTATGATATAATTTAGTTAAGATAAATGTGTAGTAAAATATTGAGTTTAATAAATATATACTATCTTTAAAATAATTTTACATCCACTTCTAATTAAAATTCACAATAATTTTATTTGTAAAATCTAGATCAAGATCTTATAGTTGTGTGCAAATTCCTTACTCATTTTATAGAATCTTATGCCATAAAATGAGAGTGAAAGAAAACTATATACTAGGAGAAATAACATCGTAATAAAAATTTTGAAATGAACCTTTATCAAAGGATTGTTTGTAACCGTAGATTTCCTTCACTTATATTTTTTTTGATTTAATAAGTTTTTAGTTCCTATAAAATTTTGAAATTTCATGTTTAGTCTCTTTAGAAAAAAAATCACTTATTTTAGTCTCTACAAAATTATTCTACAAGTTGTTTTATTCCTTACTGAAACTAAACATACTTCAACTTTTAAATTTTTTAATGATTTTTTGCAAGCATGTTTAGAATATTATTAAAAATTCATCCAAACAAATATATAACTTCTTAACTTATGATGAATTAAATATAATTTTTTTAAATATCATACGTTCAAGATAAAAATCCTTAAAATATTGACCTAGAAATCAACTTTTGTGCTTATTTTTTGTTGAAGAACTTTTTATAGTGTTGTAAACATGTTTGCAAAATAATCATTCGAAAAAACATGTTGATGCTCCAAAAGAGGCTAAAATTACTTGCATAATAATTTTGTAGGAACTAAAATATGTGATTTTTTTATAGGGACTAAAAACACATTTTTAAATTTTTATAGGGACGAAAAAATTTTATTTAACCCTTTTTTTATTTAAAGGAAAAGAAATTAAGCAACAAGAAGGCGAGACATGCCTACACCTCTATTATCATCTAAAATAAGTAAGTTAAAAGTAGGAAAACTACTATATATCAACACTCCATCAAAAGTAGTAGAGTACCCTTTGTTGGCGAGCAAATCAGCACTATGATTTTCTTCCTAGTAGATATGATGAATAGAAATTCTCCCGTTGGAAGGATTTAAAAGGGAGCAAACCTCATGTAGGAGAGGTGAGGTCGAATGAATCCATTATTTGAATGACTCATACGAACTATATCTACCACTATTTTTGAGTTCATTTCAAACATCACCCATTTGATGCCAAAGTTTTGGACTATTTAATCCTCAAATTAAAGGTTTAAAGTTCCGCTAAACTGCATTAGAAGCTTCAATCTTAGTATAAAAATCTTTCAGAAAATGACCATTGGAGTGTGTAAAATTGTGCAAATTTGTAGTAGGAGAGTAATTATAAGAGGCTTTTTCTCTTTTCCATAACTACTACATTGTTATTAGCCCTTTAATGCATTGGGTTATTATTATGATTTCTATTTTGAAAGTAAAAAACTGCACAATCTTATCATTGATGATATCCTCCTTTGTTATTATAATAAATAGAATAGTTGAAATGAAAGATAAAATTGAAATGAAAAAGGTTACCTCAATTTTTGGTATCCTTTTGTATATAGGTATTAATATTTTAATTGTTTAAATAATAAAATAATTCCTTAAAAAAATATTTTTTAAATTTTAATTCTTTAATTAAATAAAAAAGAATAAAATTGTAAATAAATTAATTTAAATGAAGGACAAAATTAATTTGAAAGAAAAAAACACCACCAAAACCATTTTTATATATAATCTTAAATTCATACAATATAATTTATTTACTTTTTAATAAAAAAAGAGTGAGATATATCAAAAGGATGATGGTACAGTCCAAAATTCTAGATAGACCCAAAAGATCCCATATCATATCTATCTTTTTAGTGCTAGATATAACCATTGGCGTTATATAATATAATTCTTTACACATGTATTTATTATTTAATCATATATCTTTTTTTTTAAATATAGTAATATCTCATTTCATTATGTAAATATTTATAAAGATATGATTCCATAAAAAAACATATTTATTCCTTTATTTTAGTATCTTATTTGCTATTTTTTGTTATCTCAAATTATTTATATTTTACAATATTAATATATTATTAATTACTTTTTTTTCACTAATATATTCTTATTTATTATATCTTAACTCATCAAACTTCTCAATTGACGATAATTAATAAAAATATTTGAGTAAATAAAACTCATTTTATTATTGAAATTAATAAAACTATATTGTTTTTAAGAACCGCGCATAGCTCAAATCAAACAATTAAAATGAAATCAAAGAAGAAACTATATAATATTATTTTCTCTTAAAAAAATTAAAAATCGCTACCATATGATGCATAAAAAAATCACTATAATAGGATTTAGTTAAGATAAATGTGTAGTAAAATATTGAGTTCAATAAATGTATACTATCAATAAAATAATTTTACATCCACATCTAATTAAAATTCACAATAATTTTATTTATTCACAATAATTTTATTTGTAAGATCTAGTTCAACGAGAGTGAAATAAAATTATATACAAGCGAAAACAACATCGTAATCAAAAATTTGAAATGAACCTTTTAAATTTCATTTTTAGTTTATGTAAAAAAAAATCACATGTTTTAGTTTCTATCAAATTATTCTATAAGTTGTTTTAGTCCTTGTTGAAACAAAACATACTTCAACTTTTAAATATTTGAATGATTATATGCAAGCATGTTTAGAACATTATTAAAAGTTCATCCACAAAAATATAAATTTTTTAAACTTGGGATGAATTAAACATGAATTTTTTAAATGTCATATGTTCAAGATAAAAGTCCTTAAAGTATGAACCTAGAAATCAACTTTTGAGCTTGTTTTTTGTGGAGGAAAGTTTTATAGTGTTGTAAACATGTATGCAAAACAATCATTCGAAAACACATGTTGATGCTCCAACGTGGACTAAAATTGCTTGCATAATAATTTTGTAGGGACTAAAATATGTGATTTTTTTTACAGGGACTAAAAACAAAATTTTAAAATTTTATAGAGAAGAAAAACTTATTTAACCATTTTTTTTATATAAAGGGAAAGAAATAAGCAACAAGAAGGCGAGACATGCCTACACCTCTATTATCATATTAAATAAGTCCTCTAAGAGTAGGAAAACAACTATCTATCAACACTCCATCAAAAGTAGTAGAGGGTCCTTTGTTGGCGAGCAAATCAGCACAATGATTTCCTTTCATGTAGATATGATGAATAAAAGTTCTTCAGTTGAAGAGATTTAAAAGGGAGCAAACCTCCTATAGGAGAGGTCGAATCAATCCATTATTTGAGCGTCCCACACGAATTATATCTACCACCACTTTTGAGTTCATTTCAAACATCACCCATTTGAGGTCAAGCTTTGGGCTAGTTTAATCTCCAGTCTAAGGGACCAAAGTTCCGCCCAAACTGCATTACAATCTCCAATCTTCCTGTAAAGACCTTTCACAAATTGACCATTGGAGTCTTGAATAAGTCCCAAATTGCTAGAAGAATTCAAAGCATTTACATGTGAACCATCTACATTTATCTTGAAGCATCGCTCAGGAGGAGGAGTCTAGTACATATCAATAAAGGTTGTGCATTTTCCTCCATTGTGATCCAAGGGAGAACTATTTCGTTGAATGATGAATTGTCCTTGATTAACAATTTGGCGATGAAGCTCAATTTCATCAATAGCTAGAAGAAACAAAATCCCTGCATTCCTATTCTTTCAAATGTCCTAAACAATTCAAAAAAGATACTCCAATGATCTTTATGCAACCCACACTTCCTGGAAGATAGGTTTAAGTTGAAATAATTATATAACCCAACACTAAAGAAAGTAATGAATGTATCAATCACCTTTTCGTATAATTCTTTTCTCTCATCCCAATCTCTTAAGATATACATAATATATTCATTACAATTTTGACGTCTAGGGCACTCATAAATAGATTCATTACAATATATTACATACCGAATATTTACACGACAGAGTAAAGTTTTCTTTTTAACTATGGTTTCCTAAAATAACTTTGTTTTTACAGAAACATATTTATTGCATTTCATTTAAAATATAATTTTGAAAATACATGGTAGAATATTCACATGCATCATGAGAATAACATATTCTCTACTCTTTATTTATAAGCAAAAATAGATAAACAAAATTAATGTATAATTTAAACGAAATAAAATAAACTTTTATTTAACTACGCTTGGTTATAAATAAGGTCAGAGAAAACATATTAGTATTTTTTTGTAAAAACAAAAACTTATAGTAGTATTCTCGTCAAAATAAAATTGATAGTCGTATTAAGGTTTAATTGTAGTTTTCATCCATTTATTTTATAGTTAGTAGCAAATTAATTTATCTAATTTAAATTATGCTATTAGTCTTTATATTTATTAAATGATGCAATTTAATTTAAATTTTAACAGTGTTAAATAATTTTAACAGAATTTCACCAAAGGATTTTATTTTTCTGGCTGACTAAGGGATGACTTTGCTTTGATTTATGATCACTAACGAGTATTATATTTGGATTAAATTGTATTCATTTAATAAATAAAAGGACTATAATAATACAATTTAAACTAGAGGATGAATTCTTGAAGACACTGATTCGAAGAGAGTTTCTTTTATAGTTGATTTGCTTACTCAGATTCAAGTTGCATCATTTAAGTGTTTTTGTATTGATTACCTTAAGAGTTTCTTTCGAAGAGGGTTTTTGGTTATCTTTTTATTCCTTCTCCACAAAAAGTTTGCGAAGTGTGTCAGAAAAAGGTTATATGGGTACAATGGTTCTGAATATTGATCGTAGTGCGTTAACTATTCCGGGGAAGCGGGTTTAGAAGGTTTGATATGAAATCATGATGGAGATTTTCAATTTGACTTTTTTGGAATGGCAACGAGGGCAGAGATTTTGCCTCCTCCACCCCGCACCCAACTAATCGGGAAAAATCCATACCCGCCCCCGTTTCATAGCGGGTGTGAAATTTACACCTCACCCGCAACGGAGTTCGGGTTTCTCCGTCCACACCCGCACTCATTCATATATATAAATTATAAATTTATAAATCATATTTATTATAATTAATATAGTAAAATAATTATTATTAGACAATAATAAAATTAAAAAAAAATATTTTTTTATAGAGATAAGATTATAATTTTTATAATATTACTTGCGGTGTGGGTTCGGGTGCAGGTGCGGACCTAAACCCGTCCGTTTCTAAATTTTAATTTCGGAAATTGAGAAAAAAATTCGCACCCACATCCGCACTTAATCAAAATAGATTTTTCCCGTATAAATTAAACAGACTCGAGTAGATACTCGCAGGTGTAGATTATGTTGTCATCCCTCAAATATTATAGTCCTGATCCCAAAAGAAATACGCCGACACACTCTAAGGTGCCGTTTCCATAAAAAAGGTATACACTACAAGACCACAAACTTTCATGGAGGGCCACGTGACGATGATTGTTTTGTGTAGCGTAGCAGTAGTGCCACCGACGTATATCCACCGTGATGGTGACACGTGGCAAATCAGATGAGCGGTTGGTGATAATAATTATTTGGTAAAACGGAGCTTCACCTCGACGGTATGGGGCACACATGAGACCTAAGTTTTAAAGGACGCTTGCTTAGAGTCCTGCTTGGACCTACCGTGAGTATAATGCCATTAATTAACGATTTGATAAAAGTCTATCTCTCATTCAACTTTTCAGAATTCAATTCTACGCGGTTAGAATTGATTTTGTTGGTTTCGATTAAAATTAATTTTATTCAAATTTTTGAAAATTTAAGAGATGCAACTTAAGAGATCGATGAATGTATTTACATTATTGAAAAGATAAAGTGAAGGAAATTTGACTTATCTATAAAGTTGATAGAGTGAGTAAATCAATAATTGATATTATAATTATCTAAAATTGATCATGCATGTACACATAATATTAATTATTAATTTGATCATCGTTGATTGATATTGTTCACTTTATCATCTAAAGTGAATTGCTTACTTTCGAGGAGTCTAATCTGAAGTGAAGGTACTTCGAAATATGAGACAATTAATATGCACTTAATTATATGTATGAATAAAAGTCATGCCATCTCTTATAAATGAAGAGATTTGTAGAGTTATGAGACTCAAATTTGGGTGATCATGAGAAAAGTAGGAGAATCTCCAAATTTAAGTGTTCATAAGAAGATTTGAAGAATTCCCACCTTGGATAATTATATGGAGATCCGAGACATCCTCATCTTGGATGCTCATGTGGAGAGTTGAGATATTTCCAACCATGTCCTTGCAAGAGGAGAGTATTGATGATCATTTGTTGAGTGTGATTCTTGGAGTGAGAGAGTATTGTATAGTGTTACATAAATTTGGTTGAATTATAAATTGTTGTAATCTTATTTGAGATGATGAATAAATTAGTTGAGGTGTTTCCGTTGATATAGACAAGAGGAATCGAACTACGTAAATTATTGTGTGTTCTCTATTGCTTTCTTTGTAGTGTGCTTGTGTGTGTCCATCAAACTTAATTGTGGGTGTGTGCCGCTTTTTCCCAAGACCTTCAACATATTTTTAATCAAAATTCTAATAAGAACCTCTTGAATTCTTAATTATAATTCTATTTTCAATCTCTTATCACTTGATCAAAACCTGATGTAGCTCAATTCTAAGAATGGTAAGCCTTAGTGTTATCTGTCACATACTATTTAAGCCCTCAGGACCGTAAGTCCATAGCCTCGTGATAAACATAATATTTAATTATGGGAAATGTTAACATGTGCTCTTAGGGAACTTGTTAGTGTACTAAAGATAGAAACTTTGTGTTGAAAATTGTGCATTTCATTTCTCGAAAAGTTAAAAATTGTTTTATTCAAAACATAATTACTATTTGTGAAATATTTTAACATCTATCTGATTAATATCCTCTCTATTTATCATATTTTCTATTTCTTTCATTACCATAGTTTTGGAAATATAAACATATTAATATAACACTTGGTGGACCAAAACTATAGTAACAAGAAAAATGGAGAAAGAAAATGAAGATAATCTTAACTCACACATGTTAGCATGGGGATGGAATCCTCTCCATTTATCATCTTCACCATTTTTCCATTACCAAAGTTTTAGGAATATAAAATATAATAATGCGACATTTGATGGGCCAAAGTATTTTTATACAACCAAAAGTCCTTCAAAACTATAGCAATCAGATTGTGACATGCGTGTTGTGCGAGTGTTGATATATTTTTATATGTGTATATGTAATTTTTGTATTGTGAATATATATATTTAATTTTCACTACAAAAATAGATAAAATGAAAATATAGAAGTTTAGTATAACTAATGATATAATTAGTTGTCAACATTGAAATTTACGAGAGAATTTAAATTTTAAGTTAGCCAACGTGAAATGAAAATGATTTTCTTTTTCATAAGCATAATTTATTTATTTGTTTACACTTTAAATTTTTGATTGTTTGCATTATTGTTGCTCTTCAAGTGTTTTTGTTCAAAAATTAGCCATAATTATTTTTGTTGAAAAACCTTTGAGAATTTGTAACTAATATTGTTATATAGTTTGTTAACAGGATACAATTAAATATATTGTGAACTTGAAATTGAAAAGTTGAGATCGAATAACTTTTTTTTTAAAGCAAAATTAAAAGTGCGAAGAAACCATCATGATAAATTGACATTTGAGCAATATTAATTATTTGCAGCACCCTTAAAATATTATTAATAAAATAAAAATACCAATAACAAAAAATAGAGGAGAAAAAGAACTAAAATGATGTTATTGTTTAAATAATAAAAGATTGAATCATTATAATAACACTTTTGCTAATACAATTAATTAATTTGTATCATTTTCTTTTCAACATATGTTATCACACCACTATTAACAAATAAAAAATAAAATTAATTATATAGTTAATTTAAATTGTGAAAATGAAAATGTGTTATAATATATTGCTTTTGAATGATAAGTGTATGATTTCTTAAATAAATCCTAAATAGTCACTTTTAAAAATGACTTGTGATTTATCATTTTGTGTAGTAAAGACAAATTAAGAGTAAAGACCCATTTTGACATCTGAGAAATTTTGATAGACCCAATTTAGTCTTTAAGAAAAATAAAAACATTTTTTAGTCCTTAAGAAAAACGAATTGGGCCAAATTAACTCTTATGTGAACCACAATTAGAAAATTGAGTTTTTTTTTGTTGACTTGTCTGATGACTCATCAATTTGATTATTCCACTTATAATTTCTATAAAAATGGAGAATTAGGTCATTGACAATAATTAAAAATAGACAATTAAGTCCCTGCAGGACTCTAAGCTTGTTCATTTAATCATTGTCAAAAACTTAATTGTCTATTTTTAATTATTGTTAAGGACCGTCCCTTTTTATAGAAATTACATGTGGGATAATCAAGTTGATTTGTCATTGGAAAAATAAAAAAAGAAACTCAATTTTCTAACTGTAGTTCACATAAGGACTAATTTGGCCCAATTTTTTTCTTATGGACTAAAAAGTGTTTTTATTTTTCTCAAGTACTAAATTGGGTCTCTCAAAATTTCTCATGGATCAAAATAGACATTTACTCACAAATCAATCATAATATTTTATATTAAGATCTTCAAACAATGTTGTTCCATACATTTGTAATGACTTTTATAGTTCATTTTTTTGGAGACATAACATTTTGTTAACTACATATTGTTGAAAGTTTATTAATTTTTGTTTGTACAATTTAAGTGATACTTTTTTGTATTTATAGATAATGAGTTACAATAAATACATATTTGAATTAAGGTATGGCTTGGTTGGGAGGGACACCGAAGAATTTTAAGAAGATTTCGAGTCCAAAATTTGATAAAACTAATATTACCACTAATTTAGTATAATTTGCCTATAATTTTTTTTTGTAAAAGCTTATGAAGGATGCCACATAAAAATATAAGCGACGTGACACAAAAATTATGATGTGGCATCTAAGGTGTCATTCAATCGAGTTTGAAGTCTGTTTTAATATATTATAAATTTGAGTCGTATTAATTATTTGCAGCACCCTAAAAAATATTATTAATAAAATGAAAATACCAATACCAAAAAGTAGAGAAGAAAAAGAACTAAAATAATGTTATTCTTTAAATACTACGAGATTGAATCATTATAATAACACTTTTGTTAATACAATTAATTAATTTGTATCATTTTCTATTCAACATATGTTATCACACCACCATTAACATATCAAAAAATAAAATCAATTATACAATTAATTTAAATTGTGAAAATAAAAATGAGTTATAATCTATTGCTTTTGAATGATAAGTGTATGATTTCTTAACTAAATCCTACACAATCACTTTTAAAAATGACTTGTACTTTATCATTTTGTGTAGTAGAGGCAAATCAATAATAAAATTTTACATTAAGATCTTCATACAATGATGCTCTATAAATTTGTAATGACTTTTATAGTTATTTTTTTTAGAGATATAACATTTTATTAACTACGTTTTGTTGAAAGTTTATTAATTTTTTGTTTGTGCAATTTAAGTGGTACTTTATTTGTATTTATAGATAATGAATACATATTTGAATTAAGGTATAACTTGGTTGTTGAGGGACATGAAGAGTTTTAAGAAGATTTTGGACCATAAAATTAATATTACCACTCATTTAGTATAATTTACTTATAAAAGAATTAGAAGTATATCAAGAGTGCCACATAAGAATATAAGATACAAATATTATGATGTGGCATGTGAGGTGTCATTCAATTGAGTTTGAAGCTTGTTTTAATATATTATAAATACCATTAATTTAGTATCATTTACTTATAAAAAAATTGTAGAAACATACAAAGGGTGTCACTTAAGAATATAATGCAAATGTTGTGATGTGACACGTGAGGTGTCATTCAATTGAGATGAGGTCTCTTTTAATATATTATATAAATAGAAGGAGAAGACAAATGGAGAGAGAAATAGAGAGATCTTGACTCGTTAGCATGACTCGTTAACTATTTAAGCATTTGCTTGTCAAAGAAAAACTATTTAAACCTTTGAATATAATCCCAAGACTTAGAGCAGGTTCTATCAAAACACTTCATTTCTTATACCTTAGAATGTTCCCCCACCTATGCAAATTGTTAAAACAATAGTTAGGTCTGCAACTTGAAATTAATCAACAAAGTTTGCAAAAACAATAGCAATGAAACTGTACAAAATAGAAATGCTATAATGCAGATTTTGATACTTGAACAAAGAGAAACAATGTAAATGAAATTAAAGAAAGAATAACACCAAGATATACGCGTTCGGTCTCAATTTCTTGAGACTTACATCATGGACAAAGGAAGCAAAACAATTCACTATGAGTATGAAATTTACAAGATTAAGGCATTTACAATTGAAGTGTGTTTCTACCATTGTATCAATCACCGTTTAGAAGACAACAATACAAATTTCCCACTCACAATCTCTCAATCTTCTCTCACCCTTAATCTCTCAATTTTTTCTGATTTTCTATGAATCTTCACCTGAGATTCCATAGACCTCACTTTTCTCATCTATAGCAACAAATGCAAGTACAACTATATATAACATTCTCGAACAGGTTAATTTAACTAACTATAACAAACTTATCATAATTGAATTGGTCAAATTGAGTTATAATAAACTCAAAAGAATAACTAACTCTAGTTGATGATGATTAAGGCATATCTCTACACAAGTTGTTAGTGTTAAGAGTCTCACATTAGATGATATATGGCATGAAAAAGTGTTTATAAGTGGTGGATAGTCATCACCCTACAACAAGCTAGTTTTGCGGAGGTTGTGTACAGTCCAACCCAAAATTCAAGATGGTATCAGAGCCTATTTAAGATCCATTGGGCCACCTGCTATCGGGCTATATCTAGATGTTCAGTCCTAAACGTGATGGATGTGTGTTAAGAGTCTCACATTAGATGAGATATAATTTGACAAAATGTTTATAAGTGATGGATAACTATTACCCAACAAATCGATTTTGTGGGGGTTGTGTAGGGTTCAACCAAAATTCTAAGAGTTACTGAATCCAAAATAGGTTGTGATGGAAGATAACTATCATATGGTTCCTGACACTCAATTTAATCATGAACCTATGACAATTTAATTTCAAGCTTTTTATTTTGTCTATAAAGCCTAATCAACTAGCAATGCCGATATAGTTATACTGAATTTTTTTTACGGTGATTCGAATTTGAATGAGATCTTCAATTTGTGTATGTAAATTTATTAGTAGTATTTGTTATCTCCGACAACAACAAAAAAAAATTGACTTTTTTTTTCTCTCATCCATGGTTGTTTATTTTGATATTCTGTCTTAGAACATTTGCGATGCATTGGGTTAAAACTCAAAACACTACAATCATGCTTAGTTATAAAATTACAACTTTTTAAGATTAGGATTTACACAAATTTAATTTAACTTTAGTGTTGAGTCCCTATTATTGTCAACTATTACAAAAAAAAAATGAATACTTTCAATATCTGCATCCAGTCCCTAAAAATGGACACTTGTAAATTTAATGGATTTGTATCCCATGGATGATATTTTTATTTGTAGAAGTATTTTAAAAGAAGTTTGGTAGATATATTATTGAAGTGCATTAGAGGATAAAGTTCCCTTAATCTTGCTGAACCACTTCCATCTCATGACTCAGACCATAACCTAATTTTGATTAGTTTTATGAAGTTTAATAATCCAACAATTATACAATTTGATTCTTTTCCTAAAGATTTGCATTAATCTACATGATTGCCTCCTGCTTCATCCCAACATGGAGGGAATCAAATAACATCATGTTAAGTGCAACTAGGTACAATTTTCTAACATTGATTCAAAACAATTCTGCAGCAAAAAATCAAAACATTCCAACAACAAAGAAGATACTTATACATGACTTTCCCTTTTTTTTTCTTTTTACAAATGATGAATACAAGCATTACATAGCTAGCTATTGACACTAATCACAATCAATGTCCTCGTTTTCACCATTTAAATAACATGAGAGCTATAATGGTAAAAAAAACCAAGATGCTTGTGTCACCTAGGGCCAGAAAGTTCCATGGCTTCTACTATGAGTGATGATTCCTCTATAAAATCTGAATATCGTTGAGGCGGATTTTCGCATAACCGAAATCTAGGTGTTTCGATTCGCTGTGAGGCCTCCCATCTCTCAGCCAAGCCGTCTCCTTCCAACATCTTTAACACTTCGGACATTTTTGGACGGTGCGAAGGATTAAATTGTGTACACAAGAGTGCTACTTGAACCATTTCTCCCAATTCAACGATGTCGAAGATTCCCTTTAGATCTTTATCTACCATTTGACTTAATCTTCCTTCCAAGTGTAGCTTCTTAACCTGAAAGTTGTTTGATTGGTTTTAAACATGCTACTCTTGTTAAATATAGAGACTAAAAATGAATATAAATTTGATACGGATTAGAAACATATTTAACCTTCGGTATAAGTTGTGGAAATAGATATATTTCTTGAACTTGTAAAAGTTTTTTATGTTTAACTAAACTAAAAGAGAATCTAGAGATACTGAGAAGAGTGAAAGTCGGGAGGAGCGTACCCAATCGAGCATTACACCTTTCTGGTTTGCTGCTCGACCGAAATCTAGAGCCTTATGACCTGTGATCAGCTCAAGCAACAAAATTCCAAATCCGAACACGTCAGTCTTTTCCGATGACTGGCCGGTGGATAGGTATTCCGGAGCAATGTGACCAACAGTGCCACGCACGGCAGTGGTCACATGGGTATCTCTGTGATCGAGAAGCTTAGCTAAACCGAAATCGCCAACAACTGCTTCAAAGTCTTCATCTAGCAATATGTTGGCTGCTTTGACATCACGATGGATAATTTTAGGGTCGCATTGCTCGTGTAAATAAACCAACCCTCTTGCTGTACCTAAAGCTATTCTCTTCCGCCTTGTCCAATCCAAGGCCGGCCGACCATGAATATGATCTGGTATATAAATCAAAAGTATGAATCAAATGATCTAGAGAAATTAGAGTATAATTATAAAGCTCAATCATAAGCAGCCTAAAAAAATTGTTGCAATGGAAAAAAAATTGTGTCGACACGAATATTGCCAATAGACTGCACCTCAATGCATACTTGGTTATCTAATTATGGTGCTTTTTCTTTTTTGTTTCAGAGAGCCTAGCGACGAAACACAATACACTAAGCACGGATAAAAGGGGTATTGCAAGTTCAAACTCACGCCCCGACATATCAAATATCCCCGCAACATTTTACCGTTTGAGCTACACTTACGAGACTATGGTACTTGTTGACACAAGTAAACAACAATGTGAAGTTGAAGTGATCATACAAAAGGGAAACAAATGATAAAACTGATCTATAATGAAAATTTCAAAATTCAATGAACTAACCTTTTAATCTAGAGGCTACACTACCATTAGACATGTATGGATAAACAAGGAGTCTTTCATTCTGAGTACTGCAAAACCCTCGGAGCCTCAAAAGATTCCGGTGGACAGCCAAACTTATCGTCTCAACTTCTGTTTGAAATTGGATCTCGCCACCAGCTGCGTTATAGTCCTTTAACCTTTTAACAGCCACAACCGACCCATCGTTCAAGCATGCCTTGTAAACTATTCCAAAGCCACCTCTTCCTAGTATGTGTTTTGAGTTGAAATGGTCGGTTGCAGCCCGAAGCTCTTTGAATGAATACCTTTTTAAATGACCAAGGCGCACTTCTGGGTCATAATGCTCTGCCAAGTAACAAAATCTTATTAAAAAAATAATAGAATAAGGAGATTTATAGAGCATTTGATGATGTATATTCCTTGAAAAAATGTCCTAAAAGATTCTATACAAAATTTGACATAAAGTTTACTAATAGTGTGTTAAGAGACTTAAGAAAAAAAGTATAAAAGGAAAGCAAGGACTAACCATTAATATCAAAGAATATCTGTTGATTGTGTCTATACCGCCACCAAAAAAGAAATCCAACTATAATCACAACGACAAAAGCAGCACCGAAACTTGCACCAAAAGCAAGTGCAACGTGATGGCCTTTTTTACCAGTGTTTGGTTGAGCTGAAAATAAAAAAAAAAAATACATCTAATCATGCCATGAAGTTGTTAGAAATAAAAATTTGAATGTAGTGTGCAAAGATAAATGTCATTAACACCTTTTAAAGCGTCTGGTGGGAAGGAAAGTGGCTCGGGCAAAACGGTAGAACAATTGTTTTCTTTTGGACCACAAATTAATGGATTACCTACAATCCTGAAGTAAAAATTGTGCTAGAGATTAACTTCACCATTTTATTGTGAACTTGAATATAGAACTAACGAAAAAGAGGAAACACAAAACGAACTTACTTTAATGTTCTTGCCGATATTCTTGGCAAGGAACCACTCAAATTGTTGTAGGAGAGATCCCTACATTTATTTTCAACCCCTAGTAGTTAATATACCATTTTTAAAGAGAGAAATCAATGGAATGCAACGGCGAAAATATGAAAAGAAAATAATGGAGCAATAAGGTAAGAAAGACCTACACAAGGGTTAGGCTTTCAATGTTGCTAAGAGACTGAGGGCATGCTCCTGTAAGGCTGTTATTATTTAACCACCTAGCGTGCACATAAGAAAATTTAAATCGAATGAGAAACACAATTTCACAAGTTACTACTGAAGTAAGTATCAAACTCATTAATCTCAGCAATGATTAAAATTTGTATGATGATGTATTATGTATATGCTTTTGTAACTTACAAATAATTCAGGTTCTTGAGGCCTCCCAAAGAACTAGGTATATTGCCACTAAATTCATTATTGGACAGATCAAGTGTTTGAAGCTTTTCTAAGTTTCCTATTGCAGCCGGAATACGACCCGAAATAGCATTATTCTGAAGTAACCTGCATATATAATTATAATCTAGGCATCAATGTAATTTCTTTCACTTAGGGCCTGTTTGGAATGGCTAATTTGATTTTATCTACTGGCATAAGCACTTGTGAAACTGTTTGGGAGAACTTATAGAAACAACTTATGACATGTCCATAACTATTTTCAGTTTATTCCCATAAGCTCGTAGTTTATATGAAAACAGTTTGACTTTATTTTATCTTATGATATAGAAATAGCTTACACATAAGCACATATGCTATAAGCGATTAATTAAGTTGTTTATCCAATTCTTACAACTCTTTAGGAATAGCAAAGAAAGTGTATAAGCTTGAAAATGGATGGAATTAACCAGTAAGAATCAAGGCACTTATGCCAAACTCAACCATCATCTAAGCAAAATCAAGATATGAAGCATCTTAGTAAAAATTAACATAAACTTACACAGATTGTAAGTTACTAAGATTTCCAATTCTAGGAGATAGTGAACCAGACACGTTCTGACTAGGCAATCCCCTGCAAGAAAAAGAAAAAAAATTCCATTAAGTGAAAATCAAACAAGCAAAAAAGTAATTTGGTTTATTTTATAAACTAATTAAGACCTCATGAAACTTGTTTGCTAGTTTTTAAAAACACTTAAATTTGAACAACTTACAGTGCAGAAACTGAGCCATCTGGAGTACAAGTAATCATCCTCCAGCTACATGGATCAACAGAATTAATATCCCAACTCTCCAAAACATTGTGAGGATCGTTCAACTCTTTCTTTATATCCATCAAAGCTACAACTGTTCATTGAATAAATTAACAGTAAAGGGTAAGAACTTCCATCTGAAAAAATCTCTTATTTTACTAGCAGATAATAAAAAATGAAGAATAAAAAAATACTCTAAGAAAAAGGAACCAATTAAGACCTTTGCAGATATTATATGATAGATAATTAAAGAAAAAATAAGTACTAATAAGTAGCATCAACCATTAAAGTTTCCAATTTTTTCAGCATAATTAAATTGGCCAATAAGCTCAACTTATGTACCTTAAATTATCAATTTATAAACCTTTCTCTTCACAACTTTAACCAAAAAGATCCCAATGAATGAAACTAAAACAAAAAATAGCAAGAAAAAAAAATTAACCTTCATAGTTTATCCCAGAAGGAGAAAGAGCAGCAGAAGAAATCTTCACCAGCAAATGAAGCACCAAACCAAGTAACCAGAAAATCAAACTATAAAGTTCCATTCTCTAATATCAGTTATGTATAATGTGTCTCTTACATAAACTCACCATAATTAATAACAACATTACAACTACAACCCATTCTCACAAACAAAGTTGAGTCCTTATCACCTTATCCAAAACAAACAAACAAAAAAGACCACTTTTTTGGAATCAGATTCTCATAAAGCAAAAAAAAAAAAAAACACTCTTCAACAAAAAATCAACTTCCCTTTAATACAAAATTCAATGAGAGCATCAAACAAACAGAACCCAGATGCCAAAATTGCTTCTTTTTGTTGTCACTATGGAGAATTTGAATCAAACTGAGTAAAGAACCAAAAAAACCAAAACTTTATTGTGAGATCCTTGAGATCTGTGAATGATTTCAAAAAGGTTGTGACAAATTTCATGTGGGTTGTTTAGTTCTTGGTGATTTTCATTACTAACATTATTATTATTATCTTATTTGTTTGGCAGTTGCAGAGAATAAAAAGCAACTGAGCATGAAACACGCTCATAACCAAAGAAAGAACCAACAAACAAAGGACAAAACAAAAGGCCAAAGTGGACACAAATGTAGATGCAACACAAAAGCTACACAACTAGTGTAACCAAATTCTATTTTCACAAGAAAAATTAAAGTAACCAAATTCTATTTTCACAAGAAAAATTAAAGTAACCAAATTTTCTTCAAAAGCAGCTCAAATTATAATAATTAGGTTTTCTTTTTGATGAATTAGCTAATTTAAGTTTTTTTATAGGCGATTGGTTTTTTTTAAAAAGGAATTAATTATTTAAATTAGGGAAGAATTTTTCCCACCTCAAATTACTTTGAATGTTCACATCTAAAAAATTATAATTTTTATATTGTTTTAATATTTTTAAACAATATTACAATTCTTTATCGTCTTCATGTTTCCATAAAATATTTTGGTGAATTGGGTTTTAAAAAAAGAATATTTAACTAAAAAAAGAAAAATATTTATAAAAAATATTTATATATCATGTACTAACATGTCTTTACATTATTATTTAGAATTTTAACTCACAATTTTATAAAGTATGAGTTGAATTGAATATTTAACTAGTTGAATACTTAATTGATATTAATTATTAAGAAATGTTAATATGTTCTCTTATGATATTTGTTATAGTATATTAAAGATAAAAGTTTTGTATTAAAAATTGTACGTTTTATTTTTCAAAAAATTAAAATAAGTTCTTTCAAAACATAATTTTATTTACAAAATTTTCTAAATGTGCTATTAAAACACAAATTAGCATAATTTTATTTTAAGAGAATGGAGATTGATTGGAGTGAAGGGATATATGGGATTTGATGAAAGAGAATAATGGGAATAGGATATGTATGTGCAAAGGAGAAAAAAAATCGGTTGCTGGCAGGTAAGTTTTTTTGACAGATCACGTGCTTGGATTGTCTCCTCCTTTGTTTGCTTTTGGCTTGAAAATATAAACTTTTTCAGAATTTGGGAAAAACAAATATCAAATATCATTTCAATAACAATATCAATAAGTTAGACATGTCACATTCTGCAGTCTACAGCAGGTAATGGCCCACCATGCTAAACTGCACCTCATTTTTTTATAATAAAAATTATTTTGTATGCATAAGTTATTAAATTTTGGAATAAATTATGCTAATTTTTATTATTAATAAATTATATTAATATTATTTTATTTTTGACAAAATAAAATATGGTACTAACATTTTTAAGGTTGAGTTTAATGATAATGGTGTAGACAATTTTACAATAACAATATTATAAACTGTTTTGTATGATTATAAATAATAAAATATTGATTTTATTAATTTTTAGTTTACTTTTTCTCTTCAAAGTTTCCCTCGAATATTTGATTGTACATATGGTGGGGCTACGGTTTAGAGTAGTTACATTAGATGGACTATACTCACACCAGTGCCTTTAAAAATGGTTGAATATTGATATTAAACTTTTTGAAGAAAAAGTGTTCTCATTGATCCTATCTTATTCAAGATATTAATACTTTGGCTTATAAAGAAATTGATACATTGGGGTAAGAATGCAATAGTCCTATCTAGGCACACTAGGGATTACTTGGTCTATACAATGTGGGGTTCACTCATGTTCATCCATCAATGTTTGTAATTTTTCTTATTTATTTTAGTTAATAGGACAAGAAAAGCAATGTAAGGTGATATTAACAAATGAAGAGAAGTGGCTTGCTTGTTGAGGTAAAAAGTAATAACTAAAATAATAGTACCAAGTGAAAGTAAGAAGGTGAAGTTTGTGTTTGGATTGGTGTTTGGCCACATTTGTTTCCACGAAAATAATAATGTAAAATTAAATATTATTTAATTTTTTATTTCTAATTTTTTTAAGTGTATATGTGTGTTTAGATGATTGTGACCATACAAAACTTCCTCATGTTTCAATATGTTGCCATTGTGATTTTGTTAAGCTATATTTTTAAGTTTTGATTATCATGAATTGTGATGTTTTTTTGGATGTAATTCTAAACATGCTATTTATGAAGGTGCAACAAACTAAGATTAGTTTTACATTTCAATCATCTATATTTGGTAACTTTTTCTTTATACAAATGCTACTAACCAACAAGTTTCTAAAGAAATTTCTAATTATAAATACATTGAAAATTGTGTTTTCAACTCATTAAAATTTTAAATTTTGTTATTTTTAATGTAAAATTTCTATTTTGATAGCAAGACATTTTTCTATGTGTCTCTTAATCAATCATTATTGTTGAAACAAGATTCTAAATTGATGGTTTTTAAGATAACAAACCTCTTAATTACATTCAATAAATTCTTATTTTACTATTTGATTACTAACAAGTTGGCTTGAGCGAACTTAATTGTAAATATATTCAAATCTAATCATCAATAATGTTCTTTGATATTATTAATGTTCAAATTCAATATTAATCATGTGAATGTCTTGTGAAAAAACATTCTCACGATAAATATATCTATTATCTTTCCAAATCATCTTTTCAGAATGTCATTAAAATAAAAAAGTAATTTATAAAAGAATATTTGAATAATAAATTCAACCACCATATCATTTATCCATAAAAATGTGTCACATAGTCAAGAGAACATTCTCCACTTGTTTGAGTGCTTTATCAATTAATATCTCATCATTTGCAAATACACTTTAGCTCCCTTCAACAAATATGTGAGTCACTAATACTAAATGTATTTCATACATATCATTCTCTCATATTACTTGAGTGAAAATAGATCATAAAACAACCTTCTATTATGTGTTATATTCTCAAGTCTCGTTTCTTTTATCAAGTTAGATTGGGTGAGTTAATTGTAAGCATGTTGAGAGCAAGGTGTATGCTTGATGAGACTGCTAGAATACAAATTGTGAATATCAAGATTGATCCATAATGAAAGCACTAAGAACAAAACCTTCTGCAGTGTATCATATGAAAAATCTCACAAACTTTGTTGGATGAATTGGAACAATGAATGAACATAGTAGGACAACTCTAGTCTAGTGAAGCATATTTAGACGAGTCATCAAAACCAAATGTCTAAAATCAATATTTTGCCACAAAAATGTGCATAGACAAAATGATATATCTTTACCAAAATTGTTACTTTAAATGTCTAGTAATCATATTTTGTTAGTGTAAATACAAATAATCTACATAAACATTTGATTCTATTTTGCCATCTTATCTCTTCATAACATTGCTTACCCAGTTAGATTTGTTCAAACTATTTTTTTCATTTTTTATCATCAATAATTTAATAAAAGAAAAATACTAAATTTTACGAAAAATACTATTCACCAAACAATGTTAATTGATCTTATATGTCAATTTGAGTCCACAACATATGTCTATTCTGTTAGGATCTTAAATGAATGTGGGACCCACGCAATTTTTGTTCTCTAACTTTGCAAATAAAGTAACAAGAGTTGCCTATTCTTTTCTCTTTCTCGCTTCTAACCTTATTCCTTGCGCCATAAAAACAAAGCACTTTTTCCTTCTTTCTTTTTTTAGGTTGGTGTTATTTTATTTGTAATGTGTCTTGCTTCTTTTTTTTTTTTTT
>JBBPBQ010020322.1:10485225-10503921 GCA_037974755.1 Cicer yamashitae
TTTTTTGGTTTTTAACGTGTTGCACTTCTAACTACGAGTGTTTATGAGTATGGATAAATCTACATATCGGGTCTTCCAAATCAATTTAATTTACATTTTGATCTGAGTCATTTAAGTTTAGGTCTAACCCAAACTAATCTATTGAAATCTAATTATGTTCGGTTTGAGTAAATGATTTAACATTTTAACCCGCAAACTCAACCGATTGACGTAGTATATATATTTTTATTTATTTTTCTACTATTGATTTATAGTTAAAATTTAGTTGTTAGACTATATTTGAAAATTTGTGTCTAATTTAACTAATTTAAGTATTTTGTTACGTGTGTGGATGTATTTTAAGTATTAAATGATATGTTGCGATATTGTTTTATCATTTTTTAGATGTTGAAGTATTTAAATTTAATTAAAATTTTTTAAAATAAAAAATATATTTTTTCTTTATTACCTACAAACCCAACCCGCTCATAATCGGATTTGGTTTGGTTCGAGTTTGATCGAAAAATCATAGTTAAAAGTTCAACCCAATCCAAATAAAATTGATCGATTCAGATATTTGATTTGACAAAAAGCGACCCAACCAAAACCATGTAGGACTCCTACTTCTAACAAAGAAATTTCTTACTTTTTTTCAACATTTCTTTAATTTTTTTATTTTTTGTACAATTTTCTTTTACTTTTCAACAAATGCATTTTACACTTATATAAAAGAATTGGAATATTTATTTTAATTAAATAGTTAAAATAAGTATCTTAAGATCTTAAATTTAAAAATTAATTAAAATAAATAATTAAATAAATTTTTATTGATAGAATTCAAATTAAATAATAATTAATTTAATTTGATTCAATTTAAAAAAAATATATCAAAGACATTTTTGTACTTTGACGCCAAAAATATATTTCTATCAGCTATTATCTTTCTTTTTTCAACTCTAAAAGATACGTAGTACACTATGGTTGCAAGCCAACCACAACAGCCTTACCCTAATTAGCCATAGCCACTAGTGGAATAGTTTTAAAAATTCGAATATTTTAAAGAGAAAAAAAATTAAAATAATAGTTCACTAATCTCGGATTTGATTAATTTATGTAACATAATCATAATTGATAAAATGCCCATCATAGTTTACAAACCCAACTCCAAGGGCATTTTTGTCGCATTGGGAAAGCTGAATATTCCTTGCGTATTAAACAATGTTTAATTTTCAATTTCTTAGTTTTTGCTTTAAGCTATAGTGTGGTGGAGTATGCTTCAGACAACATCTGTGAAACATTAATCTAAGACCTTGTCTTTGGGAATTGAGAAGTGTAAAATGCCATATTGAATATTTAAAAGCACATTTGGGTTCATGTTCCACGCTTGAATCACAAGTGAGGCTGCGAGTTTTGTAACTTTTTATACTCGTGTTTATTTAAGATTTTTTTTTATACATACTACTAAGAAGCTTAATGTGAAAAAAAAAAAGTGAATAATTATTTTATCAAATTATTTTTATTAATTATTGGTGAGATTTCTATTATTATAAATATAAAATAAAATTAATATTTTAAAAGTAGTTTATATAGTAATAATTGAAAGGTACAATTGAAAAAAATAATTAAAATTATATTAAAAAATAAGAATGACACTTATTTTAAAATATTTTTTTTTTCTTAAAGGGACACTTATTGTAAAATAGCCTGCTTAAAAATGAATATTGTTTAAAGTTTTTGCCTACATATTAAGAAATGTAATAAATAAATAAAAATAAGTCATTTTTACAAAATTATCTTTATTAATTATTGGTATATTTTTCATTATCATAAATGCAAAATAAAATTAATGCTTTAGAAGTAGTATGCATAGCAATACTTGAAGATAAAATTAGATTAAAAAATAATTAAAGTTTTTAAATTAAAAATGAGATGTTTTTGACTAAAATGACGTTCTTCATAAAATGGAGAGTGTAGTAATTTTATAAAAGCCGTCACTATTTTTTTTGTTCATAGATAAAATAGTAAATATCACTAAAAATTCATACACAACTGCAAGATAATAAGTTTAAACTTGACACATATTGTTCAACCTAACAATATCAGTATTTTGTCAGTTGAATTAAGATTTAATGACAAATCGTTCACCATTTCTACAGTATTAAAGAAGTGATAGTAACACTTTTTTTTAATAAAATTTAGGATAAGAGAATTGTGTCTAAATGATTTGTAACATTTTTTTTATCCATAAAATTTAGGGTGGAAAATGGTACTCCAGTTCAAAGTAGAAAAGACCTTAGAACTTTTTGAACACTTCAGAGAGATCAAATTCGTAAACTGATGAATTCAATATCCGTTTTTTATCACTAGATCAAATCATGACTTTAACACTTTTTTTATCATGATATTCATCTAATTATTTACATCAGTCCGATCATTTTAGAAGAATCTCATAAATTTATGATGAATCAATTAATGATAAAATAAAATATAAAAAGTGTTAAGAAAAGTGTCAAAAGAGTATTGATAATATTCTTCTATGAATTAAATATATTATAAGTCTATATAAAATATTAATTTTTTTATCAAATTTAGTCGTAAAAACTTTCAGCATGTTGAATACTTTATTAAATTTAGTTGTATAAAACTTTCATCATGTGATACACTTTGCTACTAAGAGTGCAAGGTTTTATGCATTCTTCGATTGAGTGTGTATTCCTCAAGAGACCGAATGTGGAGATAGTGTTGAATCGCCCACCAATGTGACCGGAGTCCCTTGCCAAATAATGTGACTGGAGTCCCTTGCCAAATAAATTTCATAGTGAAGCTAGAGTATGCTAGGGCAAAAGTTGTTTTAGTTACCGTTATTTTTTAGTTGATGTTTTAGTGATAATAAAAACAAAGAAATAAAGAATAATTATCTTTTAACTATATTTGCTAAATGTGCAAATTAAGTTAGTAGACAAAAATTTATATTAATGACTATCTATTTTAAGGTAGCATAAATTATAACTAAGTTAGAGATAATAATCTAAGTGTTTCTAACACAAAGAATATTATCACCTAATAAATATGTAGTTATGTTTACTAATAGAGCAAATCATAATATAGCAATAAGAAGTATTGCAATATGCATATGACAATCTATGGTTTGAGTCAAAATGTTAAATACAAAAAAAAAAAAATACAAGTCAATGATTGTCCCTCTAGAGATAAGATAAAAGAGCGCTTAATTGATTATCTGCCTCTGACTAAAGATCATCTTGATCATTTGACTCAAAGATCAAAAAAAGAAAGCTCTAAGTGAAGTATTTGATAATGTTCTGGTACAAGCTAGATTCTCTGATGAATAAATAAAAGAAAATCTATTAAACAAGTTCATAGTGACTCTGAAGAAGTTGTATTTGACTCTGATGAATGCGCCTTTGGTAATTCTGTTTTTGCAAGCAACACTGATAATTCTACATCTGATAAGTGTGACAAGCATTTGATCATTTGGTTCTGATAGAAAGTCAACACTCTGATGAAAAGTCAATGCTCTGATATAAAATCAACACTCTTATATAAAGTCAATGTTTTGATAGAAAGTCAACACTTTGATACGAGTCAATGCTCTGATAGAAAGTCAATGCTTTAGTATAAATTTTACACTATGATAAAGTCTACGCTCCAATGTCATATGCTCATCATAATGGACTAATCCTCTATTTAAAGAAGTGCATGACATCCTCTGATAGTAACATCCTTTGAGATTTATTTTCTTAATTGAAGATACGTGGAATCAATTCTGAAGATATATATGGATATGTCTTAAAGATTGATTAGCCTTAAATGTTGATTTAAGATCTCCAACGGTAACATTCTCAATGTGCACTTCTTCTTAGTGTTTAAGATGAAATCGATGAATCAATCAAGATGTAGATAAAAATCAAAAACTGCAATGTGTTAAGAAGATATTATGTAAAAGCCTAGAACACATCAAAAGAAAAGAATGAATGAAAAATCTACTCAGTAGAGAGCTATTAGAATTGATGTAAATCAATCAAGTTGTTTGATACACTTGAATTGATATAGGATTTCAAATGTAATATTCTCTCAATGAGAGTTAGAATCCTAGAAACAAACTTTGTGCCAATTTAGACACAAATTGGAACTTATGTAAATAAGCCCGATAATGGCAACACAGAAAGAAATACCATGTAAGAGAATTAAAGCATTCTTACAACAGAGGTGACACGCCAAGAAAGTTCCACATCTCGTAGCCACATGAAAACAAGGGCATGGAGTCACAACTAATCCCAAACACTCTGCCAACCCTGATTTGATGAAATTATGGGTGCTCCCGCTATCAATTAGAATCGGAAAGCTATGTTTTTTGTACATACTCGTAACTCATAACAAACGACTCTGAAGTTGACTGACCAGGGCATGCAAGTTAGAAATGTCACCAGAGATTTCATCCGGAAGGTGATCTTCTAGTTCAGGTAGCGATTCATTGTCATCGGCTCTAAGGAGAATGAGCACTTTACTACGACAACGGTGTGTAGGGCCCTTTTCTCGTCACGTTTAAAGCATAAGCCATTGGCATGACGATCATAGAGTTCAGTTGGGGAAGGTGGCGAACGAAGACATTGGAGTTGGGGGTAGGTAGTAACAGGGGTAATGAGTTAGGTTTAGGTGTGGTTGAAGTAGTTTGGGTCGAGGCAGAGTTATGGGCCAGGGAAGTGTTTGGGCGAGGATAGAAAATTGGGACCTTAGACCATCTTTTGAGGGATGAAATGTGTATTCCTTAAGAGAGAAAAAAGAAGAAATTGAGGGAGATAGAACCTTCTTATCATTCATCATAAAGGAAATGTTTCTCAAGTATAGTTAATATAGTGTTATTACATAAAAATAGAATACATAAAAACAACTTATAATTCCTTCCACCAAGGATTCCTTCATAACACTCATCATCTCCCATCTATGTTGGCCTCTTGGTTTGGTGTTTTCCAAGTGTTGGGCTTCCTTTATCAGTTTCATTGTTGCTATTGGGATGATATGTTGTATGTATTGGGTCTTCAATTAACATGGTCGTATCATCATGTTTCATCATATTTAAAACTTCTTCTCTTTTGAGGATGTGCTCTGATTAATATAATTTTGAGGTATTTCAAAAAAAAAACTTGCTATATTTTTTTATTGCAATTTTAGTCTATTGTTTCTACTACTAAAATTGTCATTTTGATACATTTTATTCTTAGTTTTACCTTCTCTTTTGGATAGTTTATAACGCTCATTTTTGTGAAGGTGTTATGTTGTTATTTATGTGATGGTTTTTTTTATGTTTCGCTATTCTCTAGTACTACTAGAAAAATTTTAGTGTGTCCAATATTTTATATAGTGGTAGCTTTGACTTTATTAGGTCTCATGGTTTTTATTCTATCATATTGAGAGAAGTTTTTCATGATAAAATTTGAGGTGTATTGTTTATAAAATTTTTGCTCCTTATTATTATTATTATTATTATTATTATTATTATTATTATTACTATTATTATTATTATTATTATTATTATTATTATTATTATTATTATTATTATTATTATTATTATTATCATCATCATCATCATCGACTTTGCTTAGTCATTTTCTTATCCAAATTCCACAAGAAAAAAATTATCTACCTCAAATTATTCTGTTATGCGCTCTGGTCTATTGTCCAAACTCATTATAGAAGGACAAACATTGTAAATGCATATTTGTTAAAACAAAATTGTTTTGTTTTTTTATTAAAAATATTAAGGATGGGGAAATTATTAATTTTGTCATTTGAAGTTATAAAGTTAAGCTCTTACTATTGAGCTAACACCTCTTCTTGAACAAAATAAAGTTAATTAGAGTAACTATCATTGACTAAACTTGGTCATTTTCTCAACCAAATTTCTTAAGAAAGAGAAAAATTATCTAGCTCAAATTATTCCGTTGTGCGCTCTGGTCTAAAGTCCAATCAGATTATAGAAGGACAAACATTGTAAATGCAAACTTGTTAAAACAAATTACTTTTTATTAAAAAAATTAGGGATGGGGAAATTATTAACTCTGTCATTTGAAGTTATAAAAGTTAAACACTTACCACTAAGCTAACATCTCTTGAACAAAATAAAGTTAATTAGAGTAACTCTACCTCTAATAGACAGATACCTCTCTTTTCAAGCTTATAATCTTTTTTTCATACCAACATCAATGCCTACTTAGAAAATTTCCTTATAGTGTGTTTGGATTAGGTAATTGAAAATTCTAGAAAAATTAGAATTCTAGGCAATTCAAAGGTTTTAATTGAATTTCTTTCATATCTAAACTTTGTTGTTTGGAAAAATGAATTGTTATTTTAAAATTTGGGCTATTTTATAAATTTCAAAAGTTTTGGAGAAAAAATGAAAAATACATTTGAGCCAAAACTAATGGACCAATTTGTAAATTTTAATGTGTTGTGGGACTATTTTACAAATTGAATTTAGTGTGTTGTGGGACTATTTTACAAATTTTAATGGACCAATTTGCAAATTTTGAAAAAAATTATAATCAATTTGCAAAAGAAATACATAATATAGAAGTTAACATGCAAATTTTGAAATATATTTGGTCAAAATTGTAAATTTGAAAAAATTATAGGGATCATTTCATGATTATTATATTATCAGAAAATAGGAAATTTGAAATTATTAAATTTTAAGTGGTATTTAAAATTCTCTAAATTTAGTTTTGAAAAAATACCTCGTAAAATCTCTTCATTTTGAAATTTTTCTAAATTTACTATCCAAATAAGATAATTTGCTTTTTGAAAAAATTGAATTTCCTTAAAAAATTAGATTCCTTCAAAAAATTTCATCATCCGTAACACTGTTAAGATAGCTCCTACTATAATACCCAAAAAATACTCATCTAAATTGAGAACAAAATATTTCCTTTAAGAATAAAAAACCCTCAGCACCAAAGCAAGTTTAAAACTTCTCAAATTGACCTTTATAATCCATAGATTATTATAAGTCCTTCATATTCTAAAGTAACGTTGTTAGCAAACTGTAGTTATAGAAAAGAAATATCTTAACTAACTTGATAACTGCTTTGTCAAACAGAACCTTTGATGTTGTTCAAAACAAATAAAGAGCAACTGGATCTCTTAGTGTCTGTTTGGTTCAACGAATGAGAAAGGATGCGGGGAATTTTAATCGAGGGGAGGTGATGGGAGATTAGTAGAAATATGTTTGGTTCAAAGGAGAGGAGAGAAGGAATTTTTAATGTTTTGTGTTGGTCCAAGGGATGAGAGAGATTTTAAATGGTCTTTTAGTTATATAGAGTCTCTCCCCTCCAAATATGTCAAAATGGAAGGAGAATAAAATCAAATTATGGTGTGTTTGGTTGAAGGTAGATGGAGTGGAGGAGAGATAATATTTTTAACTTTCTATGTTTGGTTTAACTTTTAGGTGGAGAGGGGTGGAAGTCAAAATTCCTCGTATAGCTAAGTTTATGGATGGCAACAAAACCCGCACTCGGGGGTACCCATCCAAATCCACTTGATTTTGGCATCCAAATCCGCTTGATTTGGGCGGGGAAATATATATTCATTTCCTTGAACCATTAAGAATCCCTTTCATCTCCTTGAACTAAATACAAAACTATTAAAAATTCATCTCATCTCCTCTTTTGAATCAAACATGTCTTCATTTCCCCTCTCTCTCCTCCCCTCCACTAAAATTCCCCCCTCATTTTTTAAAATTTGAACCAAACACAAAAACTTACAAATCTTCTCTCTTCTTCAAACTCCTCCAACCAAGCACACTCTTAGTCTAAGATTCCTCTTAACTTCAAAATCTTGGTTAAAGACAAACTTTCATTAACCAAAACATACATCCTATAACACATATTTAATACACGCTTTTAAACAATCACTCCAAAATCTTAGTTAAGCAGAAATATTTACTCCAACCAACAATTTGTAAAATTTGAATGGTTTTGGTCCCTAATAATTGTTTGAACCCACAAGCTTGTCCAACCTATTCATCTATTCAACCACTCCCATGTTATAAGAATTAGTACTTTATTTCTATCTAATTATTTTGGCCTTTTATATTAAAATATAACGGTTTTGATCTTTTTTTTTAATTTTTTAATTAAAAAACGATGATATGTCATGTATTAAACGATGTGGTATATGATACAATGATATTGAATGATTAATACTTATGAAATTGCAATAAATCATTCTAAAAACTTTAGTTTCAATTTTTAAAATTATTTATTTTTGTAATTTAAATAATCAAACATACAGATGATTTTACATCATAAAATCGTATATCACGTCATCTAAATTATATTAAATCAATATTTTTTTAATTAAAATTTTTTAGGAAATTATATTAAATCATTTTTTTAATTAAATTTTTTTAAAAAAAGATCAAAAAGGTCATATTTTAAAATACGAGAACCAATTTTACACATAGGTGAAAATAAATTAAATCAATATATTAGATAAAATTATATTGAACAACTTGGAGAGTACTTAACTTTATTATCATACAAGGTTGTGATCATGGGACCCAACCCAACCCACTCACACCAAATCCCTAATTAGCATCATAACATAACACAATAAGGAAATGGACATCACTTTTATTTATCTGGTGGGAAAAAAATGTGTTCCCAATTGTCTCTTGTTCAATAGAATAGACTTTAATGTATCAATATCACTTTTAATTTTAGAATCTTACTCTCTATATTAAATATTAGCATATTTTCAATTAAAAGTTTAGTAGGCTTATTTGTTGATTTATGGCTGCATTGTTACAATGCATGTTTACTTTTTGTTCTTTTAAAATAGAATTGAAATGTTTGAATGGTGTTGCAACTATTATTGTATACCCCCACTGACCTTCATGGCCTACCAATGTCAAACTCAAACATAATTATGATGCGATTCCAAGAACATCCAGAACATAAAGTAAGCAAAAAGGAAACTTTACCAGAGCTACATCACATGATAAGAGTGGAAAATTTGAGAGGGTTGAAAATTGAGTAGGGAGAATAACTCATGAAGACAATCTTGAATTATATTATGTTTCTCTTTATTATTTGTCTCATTGAAAATAAAAGTGTTTCAAAATATATGATTGAATCATCTACCGCTTATTGAATAACATCAAATATTATTGAATGAAAGGTTTCAAAATGGAGTACAAGAGCATGGTATTTATAAGGAGAGTTAGTTTTTTTCTTAAAAATAATATTCATTCATATTAAAAGAGTACATCGATTGAAAATAACACAAATACAAATTCGCTAAAAATGAGAAAGATGAATATGCAAACAAACTCGCGGTATCCAAGTTAATAGCATAAAACTATAAAATGCCTACAAATTTGACAAAATTAAAGTGACCGGAATATTTATGCCTCTGAATCTCAACGTTGAAGACGCTAAAGTAATTGATTGAATATGTTTGATATGGATAAAAGTTAATATGTCAATCTGAATAAATGAATATTGCACCGTGATGGGAAAACAAAACAACGTCGCATTTGATTGGCGAGATAACAAAAAAAAACACATAGAAAAATATATCTATGTAACAATCACTTATTTATGTATAAAAATAAAGGAAAACTGATGTATAAGGATGATTTCAGACCAAAATATGGTTTCAAATCACCCATCTTCTACAACCAAGACAAAGAAGAAAGAGATGAGAAAGAAAAGTGTACGGTGGCTAGGTTTTTAGAAAAGTGTACAAGGAGAGTAGTTAATGTACTAACTAACTACAGTTGACTTATTCAAACTTAACTAATTTCTAAAATATATCTAAAACATTAAACTGGATTACAATTAATCTCATCATCCTTTACACCCCCTTGCAAACTCAAGGATGAGGAATCATGAATCCTGAGTTTGGAATGACATTTGAGAAACATGGATGTTGTAATAGGCTTGGTAAGAATGTCTACGGTTTGTCAAGGGCAGGAATGTGATGGATACTCAATTCTTTGCACCGATATTTGAGATATCTTAGTATACGCTTATCAGTTTTCCAATGTGGTTCTTTGGGAGAGTGCATAAATTGAGAGACCTTATTAACACAAACCAATTAAAGATAGTATTAGAAAATGTGTGTTTACCAGTGTGTTGCTAGCATTATTTAAAAAAAAAAAATTTGTATTATTTTTGCAATTATATCGAACTTTTTTATCACCTTTAATATAAAATTAACACAAACATAATACACAATTGTTACCTACTATAACACATTTGATTCTTTCATGGTGAGAATTAATAAAAAAAAAAATGGAATTATAAATTAAGGGGTTGTTAGAAAGGGAGCATCTCTACATACAAAGAAAAAAAGGAGCATCTCTTTAATTAGTAAGATCATGATTCATGAATGTTATTAGTGATCAAATTGCTTAATAAACAATGCATGTAAATTTTGAGTCTTGAGTGGTGGGCCTAGCTGAGGTCCTAGAATGCAAGCTTCAATGTCATAGTGGTCTAAAGGATTATAAACGACCAAATTTGGCATTGGTATAGTTCCCATATCCAATTCCATTATGTATCATTCAATAAAAAAGAATTCAAAGATATCCCATTCTTTCTTTCAATTACTTTATCCATTTTTTATTCGATTCTTCCAATTCTTCTAACCAAACTCACGACTCTTTGCTGAATTAGTGACGCACCATTCATCGATCTCAATACTCACCTAATTATATATATTTGACCATCTTGTTTCATTTCTTTAATTTAAGGCTTCAAAACCATACCACAATTGTTATTTTTGAGTTTCGAAAAACTGTTTAAAATCACAATTTATGCCACCGAAGATATTACTGGGTTGAGTCGCAGACTAGGTCGCTCTCTTTAAGACGTTTCGCGGCACTGCCCAAATTGTGCAAGGCAGACTATCAACCACGAAGTCCCCAGGATAAAACAGCCCAGATTCACTGTATCGGAGTTCTACTGCACTGTAGAAAACCGTTCTAGAATTACACCCTCAATATGGCATTAAAACCACTCAATATGACGATTAAAGTCATTCGCAATATGGTACTATGACCACTCATAAATCAAACGGACTACGGCATAACAACCGCTCTAAAAACGAAGGGACTACGGCATAATAACCGCTCTAAAACCGAATGGACTACGGCATAATAACCGTTCTAAAACCGAAGGGACTGCGGCATAACAACCGCTCTAAAAACCGAAAGGGACTGCAGCATAATAACTGCTCTAAAAACCGAAAGGGACTGTAGCATAATAACTGCTCTAAAAACTGAAGGGACTGCGGCATAATAACTGCTCTAAAAACCGAAAGGGACTGCAGCATAATAACTGCTCTAAAAACCAAAGGGGCTGCAGCATAATAACCGCTCTAAAAACCGAAAAGGACTGCGGCATAATAACCGCTCTAAAAACCGAAAGGGACAGAAAGAAAGGGGAGAAGTGGCTCGAAAATAGGCGAGCAGAATAAAAGAGAGAGAAAAGAGAAAGTTGGGAAAAGCATCCAACTTTCGTGTGCTTTTCACAATAGATTGAAACTTATTATATAGTGATGGAAACAAACTTACAATTGATTTCTAATCAATGTGGGACTTTAGCATACTCAAAATAGGAGAGTTTTCCAATGTGGGAGTTCAAAAAAATTTCTTTCCAATGTGGGACTTGAATTTTAAAAAACATGTTTCTTTCCACTTGAATTTACAAAAGCAAATTCTTTCCAATGTGGGACTTCAACATATTTTTAAATTCACACAATATGTTCCAACAACAATCCATCATTAACCGCTCTATCACCACACAATACAATCTACCAACATTTATTTATTCATGTATTTATTAATTATTTGCCAAAAAAAATGTATTTTTTTAGGTTAAAAAAATGTATTTGTTAATTAACTATTATATAATTTGACTCTCCAATGAATATGCATGACAAAGGAATTCAATCATGTAGATACTTGAATCAACCTCAAGTTTGATAAAAATATCTGATTTAGTTTAGAGCAGCGAACAATTTGAGTTTTTTTTACTTTTCAAAATCAGGAGCAGGGATAATGATGCTCTGTCACTACCACCAAACCTACACGACAAAAAAAATTTGTATATTTTTTCATTTTATATTTATATGTTTATTCAATTTTTTTTATATATTTGTATATATTTTAAATTTAATATTTTTTCAATTAAAAATTATTTTAATTTCTTTTATTTTGTATGATCATGTTATAGATACAAAGTATCAATCCATGACCACATATTTGAACATACCAATCCATTATTGGTATTTTAGTATTTATTTTATTTTATTATTGTACAATAATTATGATTTTATTATATTGATCATCATAAATATATATATATATATATATATATATATATATATATATATTGTTATTTTAAAATTTATATATTGTAGCAGATTTTTTGCCTTATTGTTTAACTTGCTCATTACCGAATATTGCTCCTAAGATGCATCATATTATTACCCCTTCAATTGATTGTTAAGATCAACTGGTACAGAGACTCACGGATACGGATTCGGGAATTTTATCTTTTAAAGATGCTTACAACACTTTTCATCGCGAAGGATTGAACCTTAATTGAAGTAAAATGATTTGTAGTGCTATAATCTCTCCTTCCAAATATTTTCTTGTTTGGCGTCTCTTTCATAATAAAATGTCTACTAATGAAAATTTGTGGAATCGTGGATGTGTGATGGTGTCATGTTGTAGGCTCTGCTCTCAGGCATATGAAACTACCGATCATCTTTTCTTTGACTGCACTTTTGCTACTCGGTTGTGGAATTGATTGTCCTATGTTTTGCATATTAGGATTAATTTTTCTTCCATTTCTTCTCTTCATGATCTATATAGTAAGAATTGAATTCTCAGGTGAGAGACGTTATCCTCTCAGTTGACATTCATATCATCTAGGTTATGTGGTTTTCCCGCAACCAATTAGCTTTTAATAATAAGTTGGTTACCATTCAGCGCATTATTCAACATGTCTCTTCTGTAATATCTCTCTCGGAAAGGTTTTTCAAGGGAATGGCCTCTTCGTCAATACATGAATTCTCTATTCTCTAATATTTTATATGGATTGTCATGCTCATACGACTCCTGTTATTACCCAAGTTAACTGGTTGAAGCCTCCTTGTGGTTGAATTAAATGTAATATTGATGGGGCTTCTAGAGATAATCCTGGTATGTCTGCTATTAGTGCTATTTTTAAATATTTTAGTGGTGCTATTGATGGTTTTTTCTCGAACTATTTGAGTGTTGCTACTTCTTTTCATGCAGAGCTTTCTGCTGCTATGTTCTTGTTCATTATGACGTTTGCTTTGTTACACTGCGCTATTTTTTCCTTCGCGTTGATTTTATCCCTTTGGATTTTGGCCTAGTCCTCCCGCTTTTATATTTTTAACTTTTTATTTAATATATTTATTAGGGCGCTACAAATGATAGGTGATAGTTTTATAGTGTCAATATAGTTGAGATATTAATTTTATCATGTGATACCTTCATACTCTAATATTTGCAATATATATTGTGTGTTGACTCTTTTTTAGCAGAGATTGATACCCATTTTTTATCCACGTCGGAAAGTAGGGGAGGGGTGAGTTTTTTTAGGGCGGCAAAATTGTGTCTGACCTACTCCACTGCGATGTTAAATCACAAGTCATATATATCCAACTTTTATACACAAATTAAGTTGTCTCTTTAATAAACGACTCTAGGAATTGAAATTCTTTTTTTCTTGGAGGAGAGCTATATTAGTAATTCTTCTAATACTATGTTAGTTTTAACAAACACTAAAAGAAATTTTTCCATTACTTATAACATCGTCGTCATTTATGTATTCCCTAAAAATTGCATATGTCAGAATTTGTTTATACATTTTGTTTGGTAGACAAGATAATAAATACCGCTAGAAATTTACACACACAATTGTAGGGTTTGGAATTTCAACTAAGGATATGATGTTCAACCTAATAATATCGGTATTTGTTAATTAGTTGAATTATGATTCAAAAACTATTGATGTATTTTTTTAACAATAGTTGTGTATTTGATGACATTATTATTAGTAAAAAAAATGAATATACATACTCAATCACCTTGTTGGAACTCAATTCGACGTAATCAAGCAATACATAAACTCATTTTGGATAACTGATATGATATGGTCTTATACAATTGCTGGACCATTCTGATTTCTTGTAAATTTGTTTTTGTATGCAAATATTTTTTAGGATAGGGTGAACAAAAAGCCACGTTGCAGCTTATTGGTCCAAATAGCTTAATCCAAATAATATTTCCTTTTTTCCTTGGAGTGATAGGATAGAGGAAGAAGAAAGAAAGATGGGCTTGGACTTGGAGATTTAGAAAAAGGTATGGACTTATCAAAGCCCATGTGAGAAATTGAATAAATTAATATTTATTTTTGTTGTAAAAATTTAATCAATATTCTATGTCACAGCTCACGAGATAACAAAGCAGGTGAATAATATTTGGATAATAGATCAAGCGCTTTAAGTGCTTAAAACATAGTAAATATTTAATTTAGTTGTAATTTTTGTCTATTTATTTTTATTAATTTACGGAATTAATATCTTATTATAAAATTGAATAATTTTAATTCTTTTATTAGATTTTTGAATTAAAAAAATAATGATGTGACATTTTATAAATAACGTGACATGCAATCTCATGATATAAAACCATCTATATGTTTTAATTATTCATGTGTTATTAATTAAATTGCAAAAATAAATAATTTCAGAAGTTAAAATTGAAGTTGTTATTGAAATTTCATAGGTGTTAATTATTCCACAACATTATATCATCTATCAGTCATTTAAAACATGTCGATTTTTTATTTTTTTGTTAAATAATTACAATAAAAGATCAAAACTATCGGATTTTAAAATAGAGGGACAAATTTCGTGAATTAATAAAAATAAAGAGACTACTCTAAAATGAAACTTAAATATTTATGATGTAAGTGTTTATATATAAGTTATTTCTATAATTAAGATAAAATTAAATTATTTTTATAATTAAAAACTATTTTCATAAATTAACATGAAAAGATTAAAAAAATTAGTTAAAAACAATTTATCAACATCGTTAATATTGATACTATTATAGATTTTTTTCTTATAATATCATTAATCATTTAATATTTTATTTTATATAAATTTTTTATATAATAAATAATTAAGAATATTATTAACAAATCAATAATTAATGTTTCGTTGAACATTAAAAACATTTTTTTTATTACAAACGTGATAGTTAAAAAAACGAAGAAATTAATAAATAAGCTCAAATCAATCGATATAAATATAAACATATGCCCTAAGTCCAAAGACATAATTAATGAGATGTTGGGTATCTGTACTGGATTTTGCATTTTAAATTAGATAGTGGAGTTCCTTCCGTAATGGGGTTTCAATAACATAGTCCCACATATATCAAATATACCTCCACATTTTCATATTTCCTCAATATATTATACAGAGTATAGTGTCTCTGTTTTCCAAATGTCTCTTTAAATAAATTAATAATTTTTTATATTGTATGTAATAATATACAAAATATTAATATTAAGCATGAAACGTAAAAGAATAGAGATAGCTTTTATATTGACCAAATAAAAAAGATGATTACAATAATAGGTATAATGAAACTTATATACTTAAATTAGAACATCAAATTTCTAACTAGAGTAACTAACTTGTAATTAAAACTTAACTAAAAGAGTTAACTTATAACTAATTTTACATCTATAATAAGTATTACATTGATTTTTATTTCACAACAAAATCAAATTTCACAATACAGCTTTTTAATGATAAGTATGTAGTAGAAAAAACCTAGCCGCTGCGAAACTTTGCATATCTACATCTTTTTTCTCTATCATTTAATCTAAATAAGTGATTTTTATTCAATTCTAGTTTTTCTTTGTGTTTTTGTGTTACTTCGTTGTCATAGTGTGACGTTGTTTTTGTTCGTCGTTTTTGTGTAGTTCTTTTGGTTTTTCCATCTTACTATGGTGTTTATTTCGTTCAAATTGACATATTAACTTTGAACAAATGCTGACAAATTTAACCAATCACTTTAGCATCGTTAACATAGCAGATCAGAAGACACATTATTCCAATCACTTTAATTTTGTCAAATGTGTAGCCACTTTTTTTGTTTTATGTCATTAACATGATGTTGCGACCTTGTTCATAGATTCATCTTTTTTTATTTTTGATAAATTTGTATTGTTCTCGATCGACGTATTATCTTAACTTGAATGAATGAATGAATGTCCTTTGTTTTTAATAAAAAGAACAATACAACTTTTTATAAAATGAATTGTTATAAATTTAACAAAAACTATAGCAAAACGTAGAACAATAGAGATAAGAGAGAATAAGATAGTATTGCATTATGCTCTTCAAGATATACTTTTTATAATACAATAGGAGTCATATTTATAGAACACAACTTGTAAGTTATAGGTAAGGGAACAATCACGTTAACATTCCACTAACAATTAGTAAGGTCACTAACTAGCTAGAGAATGTGGAAGGTTAAAGGAAATGGACGTCCACTAATATAAATGTTCATAACAAATTATAAGAAACTTAAAAATAATATGACATGTATTAAATTAATTAAACAAATTTACATATCCTAATAAAATTAATCAAAATTATAGCAAACTATATCCAATATTTTCCCTTAAGAATTGAAAAAAGAAAAGAAACATTCATTAACTACAAAGTGTTATGTGATCTAGTTGAGAACTTCAAACCAAACTCACAATTAGATATCTTGTTGATTGAAGTCTTTTAGGTTGATTGAAGTCTAAAATTTATTCACAATTTTAATGATGAGTCAAAATTTAAAAAATGGGTCTTTTAGGTTATTTGGTAGACATGAGTTATTAAGATATATATTGAATTATAAATTAGATACATAATAGAAACTAACTTACAGGTATGGTTGGTGTATATAACCATGTGTCATTTTCCATGTGTTAATATAACATGCCTTGATTGCTTTAGTCGTTTCTTTCAAAATTCTTGCTCATTTAATTTATTTTGACAAAGGGTCCTCTTCCCTCAGAGGAGCGCAATTCACAATGATTCTAAATTTTATGCATGTTTTTTATATGTTGAAATGACCAACTAGATCCACTAAATGAACCCCTTAAGATATCCAATCTTTTTTATAAATACTTACGGAGTGTTTAACGTGTATTAAAATAAAAGTGGTATAATTAAAGTGTATATTTTATGTGTAGCTATTATTAAATGAATTTAATTTATATATATTATTAGTGTAAAATATTTTTATATTGTTAATTAATTAGAACTGTTAAATTATTAATAATATTTGACTTTTGTCATAACTACTTATAAAACCATGTACGTGATTGATTATGATTTACTGACTTTCACATTTATACTATCAATAGGAATAGATTTGGAAAAGTAATAAAAAATGCATCTAGTAATTTGCATAGAGACTTAATATAGAGACAAACAAATTTTCGATGAGTGCTTATAATTAGGGATGGAGAGAGTACTTCCTCGAATCTCGTATATAAGCAACAAAAAAGTTTACACCCTTTAAAAAAGTAGTTAAATTTATTTAATTTTCTTAAATTAATAAAAAAAAAAGTCATTATATTATCTAAGTTTTTCTGCATGGAAACTTGTTTCATGAATTATTGGAAAAAAAAAATCTACATTAGTTAAAGAGTATTATAAGAATTATAGTATTAAATATATGGTAAATTCTAACATGGATCATGGCCTACCATGAACTAGTTTTAAAAAATATTTAAAACTTCAATTATCATAACGTAGATGCTAATTATCGTCTTCATTTTTATGACTGCGATAATGACTTAAATAATATCGATTCAATAACAATATAGAAAAACAAATATGTATCTTGTATTGAATCGACATCAATCAGGTCATCGTCTTATTTATAAATACAAAGAGGGTCACAAGCTATTATTACTGAAAAGTGTTGTCACCTGAGTCGTTTTCTATATATATGAAGTATGATCATTTAAGATCATGATGTCAAACTTAATAGCATAACACATTAGATTATTCTTAATTGTATATCTGTATCATAAAATTTACCGTTGAATTGAAAACTATTATGACATAGATTATCTCTATAAAATTTAAAATTAATCTACAATAATTTGATATCATAATAGATACATCAAAACCAAATTGTTTGATTAAAGCTAATACATTAATTTTTAAGTATATTAATTATATATCAAATAATTTAATAATTAATACAAAATTTCGTAAACATTATCTATGTGAATTATAACTTTCATTCTTTCAATTCAACGATGAATTTTGTAGTATTAAGTTTTACCTCATATACAATGTCAATATAAAATATATATAGATATATAAAGTTAAATAAATTTTTAGTTTTTATAAAATTTTAAAATTTTAGTTTCAGTCTCGATAAAATAAAATCACAGTTTTTAGGTTCTATAAAATTATTCTACAAGCTGTTATAGTATTTTATGGAATGAAACATCTTTCAACTTTTTTATTTTTAAATAATATTTTTCAAGCGTCTTTAAAATATTATTAAAAGTTCATCCATACAAATTTATAATTTTTTAACTCAGGACTAATTAAATATGA
>JBBPBQ010020322.1:10512763-10526848 GCA_037974755.1 Cicer yamashitae
AAAAAAAAAAGGCACAACGATATATATATTTTTTGATTCAAAATTTTGAGTATTTTTAATGCAGATTTTTTTTAATGATAATTAAAATATCTTTTAATATGCTTTGTTGGTTGATCCATGCTTTATACAACTGTTTCTCTACTTTTCATTTCCTCTTATATATTGTGTGAAATGAGTATTAAAAATTTTATTATTGTATAAATTTTCATGTGAGTTACTTAATTTCATCTTTAAATGGATAGAAAATGAAAGAGTAGTGTTAAAAGGTATGAATACAATACTCGCGAAATTAGACAACAATAGATCATATTCATTATTTTATAGTGTTGGAAATAATGAAAAATTAATGGAAGAATTATTGGTAATAATGGTGACATTAATGAGTTAGTGTGGTTGTGAATTGAAAAAATGAGAAGTCCCACATAGGAGGGATACCACACTTTAGAAGGGTATATAAGGTGGAGGTATGTACCTTGGGGTGTGCCCCAAGGGGTACCCCAATTTTGTGAAGGAGGGAGAACGCAAGCAAAGTTGACCACCACACACGCGCGCGTGCGCGTCGCCGTCCGCCCGGGCCCGGGCTTGGTCTTGGTCTTGTGGAACCCTAACCCTAGGTGCCACGTAACTGCTGTTGCCCGGTCATTATTCAAAAGCACTCCGCTTCTGAGACTTTTCTCTCTTCTCCCCCCGTTCTTACTTCTTCTTCTTCTTTTTCTTGAGTGGCCTTCGTGCCATATTACGAGTGGTAGTCGTTAGACTGCCATATTGAGGGTGTAATTCGAACGGTTTTCTACGGTGCAGTAGAACTCCGATACAGTGATCTGGGCTGTTTTGTGGTTGATAGTCTGCCTTGCACCTTTTGGGCAGTGCCTCGAAACGTCTTAAAGAGAGCGACCTAGTCCGCGACTCAACCCAGTAATATTTTCGGTGGCATAAATTGTTTTTTCAAACTTTTTCAAAATTCAAAAATAACAATTAGACTCAACCCAGTAATACTCACGAAATTAGACAACAATAGATCATATTCATTATTTTATAGGGATAACAATTAGATCTAGATATATAGTGAATACTTGCAAAAAAAAAAAAATCCACAATGGATAGGATAAAAACTCGTATAATAGATATGAGAACTGATAATTACCCACAAAATTAAATGGATATGGATACGGGTACTATATGTAGTACTTACCTTGTCCCGCACCCACACTTATATATATATATATACATTATAATATTTTAAGCTTCGTAACAAGTGTGACATTTGTCCCTCAATAAAATATGTTTATTTATATGAATTTTTGATTTTTGGTAATTAACATACTATTATTTGTTTTAATATTTTGTTATTAAATACTTAATTTTTATTTTTTTTTATTAGTAGTTTAAAGTAAAAAAAAAACTTCATAAAATATTATTTCGGATGTTTGGATGTTTACTGTAGTAATGTGGGATCATTTAATATGTTTTGAATGTTTTGAGTTAGAAAATATTTTTGTTTGTAATACTTTATGATTTGGATTTAAGATATTTGAAAAAAATTTAAATTTAATCAAACAATAAAAATTATTTATTGATTTATTTTAGTTATAGCGCGAGTAATAGGTATGGATACAAGCATTGAGGTACCTAAATGGTAAGACTACAAGTATTAAAGTTGATATCCACAAAGGTAAGAGTACAAGTATTAAAGTTGATTCTCACTAGAATACGAGTACGAGTATTTTTTAAAACTGTAGGTATGAAGACATGTACTATAGTACTCTACCCAAACCTTACCCATTGTCATCCCTACCATTTTACATACATGGATAAAAGAGTGAATAGAAGATGAATGGTGGACAAAAAAGTAATAACATGTTAGTAATTGTTAAGTCGTGATATTTCTGCACAAAAGGTTTTCGTAACTTCAAGCATTTTCCAAAATGAAAAACCTAATTTAGTGCTTATTATATTTATTTCTCAAATTTTTCACTTATTTCGACCTTTGTAATTGCATCGATTCTCTTCAGATATATTAAATATCATCTTTTTTCCAAAATTTAAAATTCATTCAAAAAATTTAAAACTCTATATCATAAACTTTCAGTTATTCACCTCATTACAAACTATTTTTAAGAAGTTTTCCATTACAGATGTTTACCATAATAGTGAAGAAATATCATACTATTTTTTGTACGCAGTTGTTTGGACGTTATAAGATTTTCATTCTTATTTCACTTCCATGATCTCAAATTAGAAAAACTATTTTAAAGTTTGTTATAAAATGATTTTTTTTCTTCCAATATCTAGAGTTTTAATTGTATTATAATTATTAAAATTTGACTCTTGAGAAAAAATGTTTGTCACTCACGTGTCCGTAGCAGGGGTATACAATCTAATTATCCACAACAAAAAATTGGCATTATTAAACTGTAAATCTATATCATTTCTTTTTCTTTTCTCAATAGTTGTTAATTATAGTGTCTTAAACTTTTCAATCTATAGAAACAAAATTTGTTTCATTTACAATCATTAATGTGCTACAAAGCAAAATTTTGATGATAATATTGAGTTTCGATTAATTTGTAGAAAAATAAATATTGAACCCAATGATACAAGACAAATCTCTTTTTCTTTTTAAATGAAGGGATCAAGCTCCAAACAAACAAAAAGAAACAAACGTTAAAAGACTCTAAGAAAGACAGTTAAACACCTATCGACCAACACAACGAGGGACAATAAGGAATTATCCAAAATATGATCGGTCTGAGAAGAACAAAGACCAAATTTAGCAAAAATATTTGCTATATGATTGGCTTCACGGTGAAAATGGGATAAATTAAAGTGAATAAATTTTGCAAACACATCCTTTATACAAGTGACAACTATAACATAAATGTCTATTAGAACAACTCTTCATAATTAAGGACACCGCTACTTAAGAGTCTAATATGATATCCATATTTCTGAACTCTATGGAAAAGGTCAGCTCGAAACTATCATAGGTCGTTATGAGCCTTCCACATATTGTCCAACACCACAACAAATAGGATACTCTAGTATAAGCCGTTGTCCACATATACACTTTTTAAGCTATCAAAGAGTCATCTATTCAGTTATGCAGCAAAAAATCCATTAGTCATATTAACATGAAATACATAATGTCAAACATCTAATGCAAGTTGACAAACATGCAAAATATAAAGGATCGACTCGATAATATTGTCATAAATCAGACAGATTTACAAGACAGATCTTTAAGTTATTAAGTTTGACATATTTGATACATCTATCCAAATGGTGCAACGGTCAAAATTACTTTTCCATTTTGATGAGAGAAAGACATACTTCTAGCTATTTGGGTATTGGACCGTCATAAATTTATTCAATTACTCAACCCCTTACCATTTATCACATGTACCCAGTAGTCAAGGCGAATCGACCCATAATCCAAATACTAATAGAGTCTATATCGAGCACATGTCTCTTTTACTCGGTCAAAATACTCGATGAGCATGTGCAAATCAAATAATTGATCCCTCCACTAAATAAGTAGTGGGAGGTTACCTAATGTTTGGGGACCAAGACCTATGAGCTTTATAATTAAGTGAACCATTCAGCCAAAAAGATATGGTTACACATTATCACCTTATATATCCCAAACCTAGATCATGGTACATTGCAACTAGGTTTTATAGATTTTCTATTTTGGAAAGGTATTTTATTGTTCTGTTTTAAATTTATTAGTGTCTTATGAGCCACTTTGTGGAAGTTTGTGCAATAATCGGTTTATGTTATTATGGTTTTATTTATAGATAAGTGTTAGAAATTAGTGGTTATGTTAGTTTCTTTTGTCTCTTTCTTAATACTTCTTCGGCATCCTTTAACTCACTAACTGAACCACTTTATGGGACATGTTGTACTAGTTTGTTTTGCGAGAACATCATTTTGTGTCCTAATTTCTTTGGTTTTCCCAAGGAATGTGATATTGTTAATCTAGAGTTTGATCAGGAAATAAATAAATTTGATTAAAGATTATTTCAATTAGGATTCAAACTCGGTCTTTCTCGAATAATTCGTCTTTAACTAAATTTCATTAACTTTTTAAAGTCAAATCACTTGGTTTGGGACACATCTGTAGTACCCTAATTTTGTCCAACCTTTTTTAAAATAAATCAAAAAAAGAAAATATATATAAAAAGGGAAATAGAATAATTATAATGATATCTCATCAATTTACATAACCAAATTAAATTACATTAAAATGAAACCAAATCAATTACATTAAAATTAAAACCAAAGCAATTTACAATCAAATTACAAGCTTATGTTGCCTTGTCCTATTCACTGCTGCCTTGCTCAGGGTTGCCTGGCTCATTGCTGCTGCTCACTGCTGCTGATGCATTGCCTTGCTGATGCACTAGCCTTACATCAAGGTTTTTTGTCCTGGACACAAAACAAGCCCAAAAGAAGATATGTTTCGAAATACGTAATAAAAAGTCAAACTCTCTTTGCCTCAGCCTTTGTACACATGATATAGAACAAAAAGACAAACTGCTGAGTTTTAAGCAGAAACTAAGCTAAGACCCAAAGCTGCAAATATAAAAAAAGTTTTTTACCCAGCAAACCAGCTTTATTTTCCTTTACACAGAAATAAAAGTCCAACAAATAAGCATCAACAGATAAAAACAAACATAAGCTAAAATCGTGAATAGATCAGAGATGCAGAAAAAATTTAGATAATGAGCAAAACAGATTAAACATCAAACAAGAAATCATTGGAGAAGGACAAAAGCAAAGCAAGAAAGCAACTAAACAGATAAAAAACTCTATAAATACACCTTATCAAATTTCATAAAGGGAAAAATGAAACACAAACAGAAAAATACCTAAAATGAAGAAGAAGAAGCAAAGGCAGTAGCAAAGAAATACAAGCAGAAGAGAAGAGTTAAGGTAAAAAAATTTCTCTCTTCACATGATAATTAATTTTTTTTTATATATATATATATAAAATGCAAAGTTTGGATTCTAAAAAAGAAAACAAGATAACATTATAATCGAAAAAATAAAGAAAATAAGACCAAAAAATCCGAACCTGTGATGATGTCGTCGCCATCACCGCTGTCACCATCTCCGTATCCACGACCTCCACGGCCTCCTTCATTTCTAGACTCCCTCACAGCTTGAGCCGGAGGAGTTGCTTTAGAAGGCAGTTAACCCGCTTATTCGGCAGAGCGGCATATTGTTTGCCTTGTTCCTGAACAGCGGGCTTCTCGGCTACGACAAGCTGAGAAGGATCCTCAGCATCATCACCAAACAAATCGAAAGGGTTCATAGTGGCCATGTTGTTCAGAAACACAAAAATACCAAAACACAATACCCGCTTTCCCTCGACACACCAACTTAAACACTAGACTTGTATACTCGCCATAGTACAAACTAAAAACACATATTAGAGGAAGAAAAGCTAACTGTGCATATCCATCTGTTCAAAAAATGAAAATAGCCAAGCGGCCGCCCCCCCTTCTGCTTTAGTCTTTTTAGTTTAAATACCTAGGGTTTCTATTGTGTTTTTTTTTAAGTTAAATCTTGGGCTTGGGCTCTAGTATAAAAAAATATGTTACTATAAACTCAATCCATTTAAAGTTAATTTTTGTTTCATTAAAAAAAGAAATTAATTTTTCTTTTTTGCTTCATAACTAAATATCAAATTTCATAAAAAATACAAATAAATATTATATTAAAGATTAATTGGATGTGACATCTTTTTAATCGATGAGTTGTTAAGACACAAGTGGTACAACTTGATAGTTCTAAAACTCTCTTTATTTATTTATTTATTTATTTTTATTTTATTTTTTTAATAAATTAATGTGAAATCGACTTATAAATTTGTGCAATTAGATGTGGTATTTTTTATATCTTTGAGTTGTTAAGACACGTATTGTACAATTTGGTGTTTTTTTTAAATTCATATCTAAACCGAAAATAATACAAAATATTTTTAAGATGATTAAATCGGATGTGACATCTTTTTTACTTCTTGAGTTTTTGGGACACGAGTTGTACAACTTGATCGTCCCAAAACTCGCATTTTTTAAATAATTACTCAAATCAAACAAACTTTTTTTTGGTCAAAATATATATATATATATATATATATATATATATATATATATATTTTATATATAACAAAACAAATTTTCTTTTACAAACAATCAACACATCCGCATTTTCTAACTAAGAACTACGTAGCTTTGATTTCTCCATCGCACCGGGAGATACGTAGGAGCAAGATCACATTCTTATCAAACACATTAATAAAAATTTCTTTTTTGTCCTTTATTTCTTAAGCACACATTTATTCCAAAATCATATTAAAATAATAATAATAATAATAATAATAATAATTGTTATTCATATTTAATAATAAAGAGAAATAAATATATTTAAATTAATATTAATATTGCACAATTAATTATAGGTAACCGTTTTTTAACGGATGTCGTAGGGTGCTAATACCTTCCCTACGCATAATCGACTCCCGAACTCGAAATTTGGTTTCAAAGACCATTTTTTTTTTCTATTTTTAAGGGTTTCCCAAGATTTTCCCTATTTTAAAATAAATTTTGGTAGCGACTCCATTGAATTCGAGAAACGCTCGTAATTTTTGGCTGCGACAGCTGGCGACTCTGTTGGGGATATTTAGAGAGTCAAGCCTTTCTATATTTGTTTGTTTTTCATTTTCTTTTACTTTATATTTTATCAATTCTTATTAAGTATTAGCTGACTGTATAATACTCTTTTAAGTTAGTATATCTTTTTTATTTATTCATTTAGTTATTTATTTATTTATTTATTTTGTACATGTATATATGTTTTATTATCATTATTGAGCTATTGAATTATACTTATTTCACACCCTACACTTTTACTTAGACACACACTTATGAGTGGAACCCTATACCCGGGTTTGAACAAAACTTAAGTTTAGTTTCGAGATTGTGTAATGGTAGCCTTCTGGATGTACATCCTGTTTGGTTTTCATGAAGATCTCACCTAGAGTTTGATCTTGTTGAGGATATTGTCACTCCAAATAGTTTACCTATTGTTGTTGACAATATTCCAAAATAGGACTACTGGCTCTAGGAACCGTGTTTAGAACTATAGAGCCACCCTTGTGAGATTTTCACCACATAAGCCAATAGACCCATTTCTCATAAGAATATCCATATAAGCAAAAAAATTACCTCATACATTCATTCAAAACTCTATATATTCACAACAGTCATTCTACATAATTGCAATCATATCTCATAACATTGTTTCTTTTGAAAAATGAATTGGCATTTTGCATCAATTTTCAGGATTGTTGAGGAATCATAAGTACCATAGTCAATGTAGTTTTTAATTTAAATGTGATGTACTCTTTTACTCATCAATGAAGGATTTTTTGTTTTGATTTCCGATCCCCATATTTTCTTCACTAATAATTCGTTTTTGTTAAAAAAATTACATAAGGCTTATGATTCCCCAACATCCAACAATCATAATTAAGTAATTAATTTCATTTTCATTGCATTCATATTTAATACATACTCATTGGAATTTCATTTATTTATTTATTTAAAAAAAAAACAGAAAAGAAAAAATCAATAAAGCTGTTTACCCGACACCCTTATCGGACTCGTGCGAACTCCAAGATCATGGATGAACTTGAGCAAAACCAAGAAGTCATGAGAGCAGATGTTAACCAATTGAAGGACAAGGTTGATCAAATTCTAGAAGCTATAAAGGCTTTGGCAAGGAAGGAGAATACGGATGGGGATCCTCCAACTGCAAATGAAGAACACCAAACCACTCATTCTCACCCACCAGGTTTTACCTCGACTACCCAACAGTATCGTACAGCGGCCATGCAATGTCCAATGTATGGTCTCCCACATGGTTATACTCCTCCTGTAGTCATCAACCCCATAGACAATAACCAAAACCACTTAACTATCAACACCCAAAGCCTAAACCAACCACAAATCCCACCTCCTATGGGTTACATGCCACCCCAAAACACTATACCCTCAAAATATTCCATATAGTGCACCCCAATTACCCCATTTTGATGTTAACGGGAATTGGCAACAACCTCACGTTGGGGATGATACACAATCGAAAGAGAAATTCCATATTTTAGAAGAGCGAATAAAAGCAATTGAGGGGCATAATGTCTATGGTCTCGAAGCTTTTGATATGTGTTTGGTTCCCGATGTGACTATCCCTCCAAAATTCAAGGTTCCTGAGTTTGAAAAATACAAAGGCGCCACATGTCCTAAAAATCATCTGACTATGTATTGCAGAAAAATGGCTTCTCATGCTCATAACGACAAACTTCTCATTCACTTTTTCCAAGACAGTTTGAGTGGGGCATCGTTAAGTTGGTATATGCATCTCAAGCGAAATCAAATTCGTTCGTGGAAAGACTTGGCTGATGCCTTTTTGAAATAATACAGGTACAACATTGACATGGCCCATGATATGATGCAATTGCAAAATTCATTGAAAAAGGACAACGAAACTTTCAAAGAATACACCCAACGATGGAGAGAAGTAGCATCACAAGTAGAACCTCCTTTATCTGAAAGAGAAATGGTTGGTATGTTTATGGATACTCTTCAGTCGCCTTTTTATGATAAAATGATTGGGAGTATGTTATCAAACTTTTCTGACCTAGTCATGATAGGAGAAAGGATAGAAAGTGGGATGAGGAGTGACAAGATCATATGTGCAGCAAGTTGCGTGAAGAAACCCCAGATGGGATTCATAAAAAAGAAAGAAGGGGATGCTAACGCTGTAATGGTAAACCCAAGAGTCTCATATTTTCCATCCATGAACTCTTATCGACCCCCAAGTTTTCAGCCCCCGATACCCCAAACTCCTTACATTCCCTATCCATATGTGGCTGCAACTTCACAAACTTCATACCCTCAATATCACCCTTCAATGCCACCTTTTTATCAACCACCTCTGGTCCAACCACCACCCATCGCATTTCCCCAACAAAACCAATGAAGCCAAAATCCAAACCCTAATTAATACAAACCACCAATCAATCGAGAAAAGAAGATAACCCATTTTGACCCAATTCCCGTGACATACAGCCAATTGTTGCCTCACCTACTCCAGAATTTAATGGTAGTCTTGAGACCAATGAAACCTCTGGAACCGCTATTCCCAAAGTGGTATAACCCAAACGCCAAATGTGAATACCATGCTGGAGTTGTAGGACATTCCATCGAAGATTGCCAAGCCTTAAAATCTAAAGTGCAAGAATTGATTAATGCAAAGTGGCTTACCTTCAAGGAAGATGGTCCCAACGTAGGAAGTAATCCCTTACCGGGCCACAGAGATACCTTTGTCAATGTCATTGAAGATGAGATAGACCAATGAGCAAAAGATGATCATGTTGATGATGATACCCTCAAATTGGTGTACCCTTGTCCTCCAAATACCAGTCTCAACAATTGGATGATCATCGAGTTTTTCGTGTTTGTTAATTCAAATTCAAAGTAATTGTGTATTTTAACTCCTTTTGCTCTGCCCAAGGCTATAAGGATAACTAATTAAGGCGCATGTATTTCAATTTCGTACTTATTATCAATAAATGCATTTTTGAATTCTCCAACAGTTTTTGTTTTTTTATTTTCTTTTTTTGACAATCTTTATTCATATTTTCTTTTTTCCTTTTTCTTCTTAATTTAATTAATGCAGAGTCAAAAACGAATATGTTGAAAATAACAACGCTAGAACCCATTCTTGTAATTTTGAACGCCCAATTAATCACGCTGATGAGGGTTGTGAAGACGATTGTGAGCCTCCCCCAGAACTAGAAAGGTTAATTGAACAGGAAGCTAAGATAATCCAACCCTATCAAGAACCTGTTGAAGTGATCAATTTAGGCACTGAACATGTATAAGAAAGAAATTAAAATTGGTATGTCTATGAAAGAAACTGAACGAGAAAAGTTGGTTAAACTTTTATTTGATTATGTGGATGTCTTTGCATGGTCATACCAAGATATGCCTGGGCTAGATACTAACATAGTTGAACACAAGCTACCACTCAAGCCTGAATGTGCTCCAATTAAACAAAAATTGAGGAGGATGAAGCCTGATATGTCACTTAAAATTAGAGAAGAGGTCAAGAAGCAATTTGATGTTGGTTTCTTAGCAGTAGCAAAATATCCTCAATGGGTTGCTAATATTGTCCCAGTTCCAAAAAAGGATGGAAAGGTTCGAATGTGCATTGATTATCGGGATTTAAATAAAGCTAGTCCTAAAGATGATTTTCCATTGCCTCACATTGATGTCCTAGTAGATAGCACTGCTCAATATTCTCTTTTCTCCTTCATCGATGGTTTCTCAGGGTATAATCAAATCAAGATGGCTCCCGTAGATATGGAGAAAACTACATTCATCACACAATGGGGGACTTTATGTTATAAAGTGATGCCATTTGGATTGAAGAATGCTGGGGCAACCTATCAAAGAGCAATGGTAACTTTGTTTCATGACATGATGCATAAAGAAATAGAGGTTTACGTGGACGATATGATTGCCAAATCTCGGACCAAAGAAGACCATGTTGTTAACCTTCAAAAGTTGTTTGTGCGACTAAGGAAGTTCAGACTTCGTTTAAACCCTGCTAAATGCACTTTTGGTGTAAGATCAGGAAAGTTACTTGGTTTTATCGATAGTCAAAAAGGGATAGAAGTGGAGCCAGATAAAGTAAGAGCAGTACAAGAAATGCCCGCTCCACGCACGGAAAAAGAAGTTTGTGGCTTTTTGGGTAGATTGAATTACATTGCCAGGTTCATATCGCATCTCACCGCTACATGCGAGCCAATTTTCAAGTTGTTGCGCAAAGACCAAAAGGTTGAATGGAATGAGAATTGTCAAAAAGCTTTCAAAAAGATAAAGCAGTACTTGTCAAAACCTCCAATCTTAGTGCCTCCTGTTCCTGGGAAACCGCTTATTATGTACTTAACAGTACTTGACGAGTCAATGGGTTGTGTATTGGGGCAACATGACGAATCCGGTAAGAAAGAACATGTTATTTATTATTTGAGCAAAAAGTTCACCAACTGTGAAATAAGGTATTCACTGCTTGAACGAACATGTTGCGCATTAGCATGGGCAGCTCGTCGGTTGAGGCAATACATCTTATGTCATACAACTTGGTTGGTGTCTAAAATGGACTCAATTAAATACATCTTTGAGAAACTTGCTCTTACTGGAAGGATTGCCCGTTGGCAGATGTTGCTATCAGAATATGATTTGGTATACGTTACGCAAAAAGCTATCAAAGGAAGTGCCCTAGCAGAGTATTTGGCCCAACAACCTGTAGAAGATTATCAATCAATGCAGTATGAATTCCCCGATGAAGGTATAATGACTTTATTTGAAGAGACTGAGTCACCTGATAAAGAAAAATGGATGTTGGTGTTTAATGGTGCTTCTAACGCGTTAGGGCATGGAATTGGGGTCATTTTGATTTCCCCAGAGAACCAGTTCACCCCATTTACTGCTAGGTTGTGTTTTGATTGCACAAACAATGTTGCAGAATATGATGCACATGTTATGGGCATTAAAGCAGCTATTGAATCAAAGGTGAAAGTTCTTGAGGTATATGGAGACTCATTGTTGGTCATCCATCAGACGAAAGGAGAGTGGGAAACGCGAGATTCCAAATTGATTCCGTATCATACCTACATCAAAGAACTAATAGAAAACTTTGAGAAGATCACTTTTCACCATATCCCTCGAGAAGGAAACCAATTAGCGGACGCCCTAGCCACACTGTCATCAATGTTCAAAATAAACGTCGGTCAGGATATGTCGGTCATAAAAATTCAACGAAAGGATAAACCAGCATATTGCTTATCAATAGAAGAAGAGTCTGACTGCAAGCCATGGTTTCATGATATCAAATCATATGTTAAGAACAGGGAATATCCAGTGGGTATTTCAGATTACGACAAGAGGACTTTAAGAAGGTTGTCAATGAACTTCTTCTTAAATGGTGATGTGCTTTACAAGAGAAATCATGATATGGTTCTTCTCAGATGTGTGGATCAAGCGGAAGCGGAGAAAATCATCCAAGAGGTTCACAAAGGTTCTTTCGGAACTCATGCAAATGGGCACACAATGGCAAGAAAAATCCTAAGGGCTGGCTACTATTGGTTGACCATTGAGTCCGATTATTTTAGCTACGTAAAGAAATGTCATAAATGTCAAATCTATGCTGATAAAGTCCATGTACCACCCACCTCTTTGAATGTTTTAACATCACCATGGCCATTTTCAATATGGGGAATAGATGTTATTGGACTCATCGAGCCTAAGGCTTCAAATGGGCACCGGTTTATCCTAGTAGCTATTGATTATTTCACAAAATGGGTTGAGGCCGCTTCTTATGCCAATGTTACGAGAAGCGTAGTTGTCAGATTCATCAAAAGAGAATTGATTTGTCGATATGGCTTGCCAAATAAGATAATCACTGACAATGCGACCAATCTAAATAATAAAATGATGAAGGAGTTGTGTGATGGTTTCAAAATTCAGCACCATAATTCTTCGCCATATCGTCCGAAAATGAATGGGGCTGTAGAAGCAGAAAATAAGAATATCAAGAAGAACATACAAAAGATGGTGGAGACATATAAGGATTGGCATGAAATACTTCCTTTTGCATTACATGGCTATAGAACCTCTGTTCGTACCTCAACAGGGGCAACTCCTTTCTCATTGGTGTATGGAATGGAAGCGGTACTTCTTGTTGAAGTTGAAATTCCCTCGATCAGAGTCTTAATGGAAACAAAACTGGAAGAGGCTGAGTGGGTTCAATCACGATTTGACCAATTAAATCTCATAAAAAAGAATGATAGCTCTATGCCACGGTCAACTATATCTGATAGTATAGATGTGCACCTAAGAGGGGGTGAATTAGGTGTTTAGGAGTATTTCTTGTTTTCGGCGAATTAGCAATCGATTTTTGCGCTTACGGATAGTAAAAGATAAAGTAAATGGCAGTGATGTAAAGAACACAACAACATTATCCTGGTTCTCCTTATACCCAAGGGTACATCCAGTCCTCTTGCACACCACAAGAGATTTCTCCACTATTGTTAGAAAATGTACAAGTCCCACCCTAGGATCTCTGCTACAAACTTCTAACAAAACCTCTAAGATAACACCCCACTATCTTAGATAAGAACACTTTAAGAAAGTACTACTTTCTTTTACAAACACTGTGATTTGGTAAGGATATAAGAGTATGAAAGAGAGGTATAATGATGACAATCCAATATTGCTTCAAGTACTTTGAGAACCTTTGTCAAGGATATGAAAATGAAATGCAAGTACTTGAATTATGAAAAATGACTTTGAGAAAAATAGAAAAGTTGTTCAAAGTCATCAAGGTTTGTTCGTGGGATTGTCCGTCAATGAATCTGAAGTTATGGTGTATTTATAGTCCATAAACATCTCTTCAGATTCGTGGCCATTAATCCAAGAGGTTTGAGGAACAATTGCAATGATCTAGAACCATTTTAGATCTGAAAAATTGCCTTGCTTCCAGTTGTATTCGAATACAGGATGTATGTATTCCAATACACCTCTTTGTAACGTTCAAATTTATTCAAATTTAACACTGTGTAGTCGAATACACATGTATGTAGTCGAATACAGATTGATCAATTTTGCCACTGACTTGTTGGTTGTATTCGAATACATCAGGATGTAGTCGAATACAGATGAGAGGCTTTTGCTACTGACTTAGCAATTTTCATCTGTATTCGAATACACTTATGTTGTATTCGAATACACCTTTGTATTTTGTCAAAAATATTAATTTTAACACTTTGTAAATGTAATTTGGACTTTTGAAAATACTTTTTATGCATATGTAAAGATATGAGGTTCTCATTGTATTTGAGCTATGGGTTGTATCATTTACCTTTACATTTAAACATCTAGTATGTTTGAATTAAAGTTTATCAATAAGATATTTTGGACTTCTTCTTTTTGAGCTTGTTGTCTTGATCATCAT
>JBBPBQ010020322.1:10527140-10552560 GCA_037974755.1 Cicer yamashitae
TGAGGTTCTCATTGTATTTGAGCTATGGGTTGTATCATTTACCTTTACATTTAAACATCTAGTATGTTTGAATTAAAGTTTATCAATAAGATATTTTGGACTTCTTCTTTTTGAGCTTGTTGTCTTGATCATCATTATCGTTGGTCTTTTGTCTTCATCAAAAACATGTATTTTACATTCTCCCCCTTTTTGATTATGACAAAACTTTTGTTGTTTGGAGAGACTGTATCATCGGAAAATTACTCCCCCGTAATTTATGCGTACTCCTCCATTGAACTTGAATGTTTGTGATCATTTTGTAAAAAGATGGAAGACCTACAAACAGTTTTAAAAACAACAAAATACCAATCTTTTCTCCCCCTTTTGACATGATCAAAAAGAAGGAAAATATCGACAATATATAAAGTAGAATCCAAGTAATTTTAAGATATAAAAGAGAATATTCGAATCTAAAATAATATCCAAAATCATGTTCAAGTATTATAACGAAAACATATTGAAAATTAATGAAAGCATCATAAGAAATTGTTAAACAAGCTTCATCAAAAACTATTCCTAGTATACGAACTACATTTTCAAGTTTTTAAAAATGAATCTTTTTCACAGAAAATACAACATGTAAGGCACATAAAGATATATATTTAATTCTAGCAACTTTATCAATTGAAAAAGCTTTATATATGGACGAAAACCCGAACTTGTATTCGACTACACTTGTGTTGTATTCGAATACAAGTGTTTCTGGGAATGTGAATTTGATTACATTTTCCGTGTATTCGGCTACGTTTTGAATTTTTGCAACAAAAACGAATTTTTCACGAAGAATACACCAAGTAATGCATATATTCACATATTTAATAACAAATAACCACTTTTAAAAATAAAGAAACATTAATGACTTAATTCTAATAATTTATCAAGAGGAAAATTTTTAAATCTTGAAGAGTGATGACAATGTACCTTTCTTTACCCACACGTAATGCCCTTTTGGAATACTAATGTTTCTTACATGACAGGCATTAGGTGTGTGACCATGAAGATCACAATAGGAACAAGTAGGAATAAATTTATTTTTAATAGCATATGTATGAAATTTATTTTGAGTAATTTTCTCCTTATAAGAATGACCTTTTTGTAAAATTGTAATATTTCCTTGATTGGATTGAGTACTTGCTTTGACAAAAATGGTCTTATTTGAGCTTGGTTTGTCAAATTTAGAGAATCCAAGACCACTTTTATCGTTTGAGTATCTTTGCATGTTTAGAACATTTTCCAATCCTATTTGTCCTTTTTCATATCGTTCAATTACTCTATTTAATTGAACAATCCTGAATGAAAGGGAATCACATTTATTGCATGTAAAATTCTGCTTTGATTTTTCAGCATCCTTTTCCATAGTGTCAACTTTTTCTTGAAGACTTGAGATTTGTTTCTTTTGTGTTGACACTAGTTTAAACAGATTTTTACATTCAATAAGGAGTTCTTTTATGGCGTTTTGAGCATCATTGTATTCTATAATTAATTCACTATTAGTTTTATTATAATGAAGAGAGTTTATGTTACTAACCTCTTCGTCATCTAATTGATGCGATGCCATTAGTGCAACATTAGCGCATTCCTCACTTTCTGTTTTTGATTATGAACTTACTTCGTTATCTTCCCATGCTATGTATGCTTTCTTGAATTATTTCCTTTTACCGGCATTTTTCTTGATAAGGTTTGGACAGTCTGCTTTGATATGTCCAAATTTCTCAACAAGGGAAGTAATGTTTTCATCTTCATCAGAATTTTCGTCTGTGATTTGTTCCTCTAATTCGGTCTTTAGAGCAATGTTTTTGTTTTTCTTTTCTAGAGTTTCATTTTGCTCCAATCTTCCAAGTTCAATTTCATGTTCTTGGAGTTTGCCAAATAATGCAGAAAGTGACATCTTGGATAAGCTTTTCTTTTCTGATATTGCTGTCACCTTTGGTTGCCAAGCCCTTGTTAGTGATCTTAATACTTTCAGATTTAGTTCATCGTTGGAGAAAATCTTTCCAAGAGCCGTCAAGTGATTTGTAAAGTGGGAAAATCTTTTCTGCATGTCTAAGATAGATTCTCCGGGCTACATACGGAATAACTCAAATTCTTGAGAAAGTGTATTAAGTTTAGATCTTTTTATTGTTTTCAGTGACTTAGCAATTGATTTTTGTGTTTAAGGATAGTAAGTGAAAGAGTAAGTGGCAGTAATGTAAATAACACAACAATATTATCCTGGTTCCCCTTATACCGAAGGGTACATCCTGTCCTCTTACACACCACAAGAGATTTCTCCATTATTGTTAGAAAATGTACAAGTCCCACCCTAGGATCTCTGCTACAAACTTCTAACAAAACCTCTAAGATAGCACCTCACTATCTTAGATAAGACTACTTAAAGAAAGTACTACTTTCTTTTTTAAAACACTGTAATTTGGTAAGAATATAAGAGTATGAAAGAGAGGTATAATGATAACAATCCAATATTGCTTCAAGTACTTTGAGAACCTTTGTCAAGGATATGAAAATGAAATGCAAGTACTTGAATTATGAAAAATGACTTTGAGAAAAATAGAAAAGTTGTTCAAAGTCGTTCAAGGTTTGTTCGTGGGATTGTCCATCAATGAATCTGAAGTTATGGTGTATTTATAGTCCATAAACATCTCTTCAGATTCGTGGCCATTGATCCAAGAGGTTTAAGGAACAATTGCAATGATCTAGAACCATTTCAGATCTGAAAAATTGCATTGCTTCCAGTTGTATTCGAATACAGGATGTATGTATTCGAATACACCTCTTTGTAACGTTCAAATTTATTCAAATTTAACACTGTGTAGTCGAATACACATGTATGTAGTCGAATACAGATTGATCAATTTTGCCACTGACTTGTTGGTTGTATTCGAATACATCAGGATGTAGTCGAATACAGATGAGAGGCTTTTGCTACTGACTTAGCAATTTTCATCTGCATTGCTTCCAGTTGTATTCGAATACATAATGTATGTATTCGAATACACCTCTTTGTAACGTTCAAATTTATTCAAATTTAACACTGTGTAGTCGAATACACATGTATGTAGTCGAATACAGATTGATCAATTTTGCCACTGACTTGTTGGTTGTATTCGAATACATCAGGATGTAGTCGAATACAGATGAGAGGCTTTTGCTACTGACTTAGCAATTTTCATCTGTATTCGAATACACTTATGTTGTATTCGAATACACCTTTGTATTTTGTCAAAAATATTAACTTTTAACACTTTGTAAATGTAATTTTGACTTTTGAAAATACTTTTTATGCATATTTAAAGATGTGAGGTTCTCATTGTATTTGAGCTATGGGTTGTATCATTTACCTTTACATTTAAACATCTAGTATGTTTGAATTAAATTTTATCAATAAGATATTTTGGACTTCTTCTTTTTGAGCTTGTTGTCTTGATCATCATCATCGTTGGTCTTTTGTCTTCATCAAAAATATGTATTTTACATTCTCCCCCTTTTTGATTATGACAAAACTTTTGTTGTTTGGAGAGACTGTATCATCGGAAAATTACTCCCCCGTAATTTATGCGTACTCCCTCGTCGAACTTGAATGTTTGTGATTATTTTGGAAAAAGATGGAAGACCTAAAAACAGTTTTAAAAACAACAAAATACCAAACTTTTCTCCCCCTTTTGACATGATCAAAAAGAAGGAAAATATCGACAATATATAAAGTAGAATCCAAGTAACTTTAAGATATAAAAGAGAAGACATCACAAAAGTAGATATATAAGATAATATTCGAATATCAAATAATACCCAAAATCATGTTTAAGTATTATAACGAAAACATATTGAAAAGGAAAATTAATGAAAAGATCATAATAAATTGTTAAACAAGCTTCATCAAAAACTATTCCTAGTATACGAACTATATTTTCAAGTTTTTGTTTAAAAATGAATTTTTTTTTTACAGAAAATACAACATGTAAGACACATAAAGATATATATTTAATTCTAGCAACTTTATCAATTGAAAAAGCTTTATATATGGACGAAAACCCGAACTTGTATTCGACTACACTTGTGTTGTATTCGAATACAAGTGTTTCTGGGAATGTGTATTTGATTACATATTCCGTGTATTCGGCTACATTTTTAAATTTTGGCAACATAAACGAATTTTTCACGAAGAATACATCAAGTAATGCATATATTCACATATTTAATAACAAATAACCACTTTTAAGAACAAAGAAACATTAATGACTTAATTCTAACAATTTATCAAGAGGAAAATTTTTAAATCTTGAAAAGTGATGACAAAGTACCTTTCTTTACCCATACGTAATGCCCTTTTGGAATACTAATGTTTCTCACACGACAGGCATTAGGTGTGTGACCTTGAAGACCACAATAGGAACAAGTAGGAATAAATTTATTTTTAATAGCATATGTATGAAATTTATTTTGAGTAATTTTCTCCTTATAAGAATGACCTTTTTGTAAAATTGTAATATTTCCTTGATTGGATTGAGTACTTGCTTTGACAAAAATGGTCTTATTTGAGCTTGGTTTGTCAAATTTAGAGAATCCAAGACCACTTTTATCGTTTGAGTATCTTTGCATGTTTAGAACATTTTCCAATCCTATTTGTCCTTTTTCATATCGTTCAATTACTCTATTTAATTGAACAATCCTGAATGAAAGGGAATCACATTTATTGCATGTAAAATTCTGCTTTGATTTTTCAGCATCCTTTTCCATAGTGTCAACTTTTTCTTGAAGACTTGAGATTTGTTTCTTTTGTGTTGACACTAGTTTAAACAGATTTTTACATTCAATAAGGAGTTCTTTTATGGCGTTTTGAGCATCATTGTATTCTATAATTAATTCACTATTAGTTTTATTATAATGAAGAGAGTTTATGTTACTAACCTCTTCGTCATCTAATTGATGCGATGCCATTAGTGCAACATTAGCGCATTCCTCACTTTCTGTTTTTGATTATGAACTTACTTCGTTATCTTCCCATGCTATGTATGCTTTCTTGAATTATTTCCTTTTACCGGCATTTTTCTTGATAAGGTTTGGACAGTCTGCTTTGATATGTCCAAATTTCTCAACAAGGGAAGTAATGTTTTCATCTTCATCAGAATTTTCGTCTGTGATTTGTTCCTCTAATTCGGTCTTTAGAGCAATGTTTTTGTTTTTCTTTTCTAGAGTTTCATTTTGCTCCAATCTTCCAAGTTCAATTTCATGTTCTTGGAGTTTGCCAAATAATGCAGAAAGTGACATCTTGGATAAGCTTTTCTTTTCTGATATTGCTGTCACCTTTGGTTGCCAAGCCCTTGTTAGTGATCTTAATACTTTCAGATTTAGTTCATCGTTGGAGAAAATCTTTCCAAGAGCCGTCAAGTGATTTGTAAAGTGGGAAAATCTTTTCTGCATGTCTAAGATAGATTCTCCGGGCTACATACGGAATAACTCAAATTCTTGAGAAAGTGTATTAAGTTTAGATCTTTTTATTGTTTTCAGTGACTTAGCAATTGATTTTTGTGTTTAAGGATAGTAAGTGAAAGAGTAAGTGGCAGTAATGTAAATAACACAACAATATTATCCTGGTTCCCCTTATACCGAAGGGTACATCCTGTCCTCTTACACACCACAAGAGATTTCTCCATTATTGTTAGAAAATGTACAAGTCCCACCCTAGGATCTCTGCTACAAACTTCTAACAAAACCTCTAAGATAGCACCTCACTATCTTAGATAAGACTACTTAAAGAAAGTACTACTTTCTTTTTTAAAACACTGTAATTTGGTAAGAATATAAGAGTATGAAAGAGAGGTATAATGATAACAATCCAATATTGCTTCAAGTACTTTGAGAACCTTTGTCAAGGATATGAAAATGAAATGCAAGTACTTGAATTATGAAAAATGACTTTGAGAAAAATAGAAAAGTTGTTCAAAGTCGTTCAAGGTTTGTTCGTGGGATTGTCCATCAATGAATCTGAAGTTATGGTGTATTTATAGTCCATAAACATCTCTTCAGATTCGTGGCCATTGATCCAAGAGGTTTAAGGAACAATTGCAATGATCTAGAACCATTTCAGATCTGAAAAATTGCATTGCTTCCAGTTGTATTCGAATACAGGATGTATGTATTCGAATACACCTCTTTGTAACGTTCAAATTTATTCAAATTTAACACTGTGTAGTCGAATACACATGTATGTAGTCGAATACAGATTGATCAATTTTGCCACTGACTTGTTGGTTGTATTCGAATACATCAGGATGTAGTCGAATACAGATGAGAGGCTTTTGCTATTGACTTAGCAATTTTCATCTGTATTCGAATACACTTATGTTGTATTCGAATACACCTTTGTATTTTGTCAAAAATATTAATTTTAACACTTTGTAAATGTAATTTTGACTTTTGAAAATACTTTTTATGCATATGTAAAGATGAAAAGTTCTCATGTACTTGATCTTGTGATTGTATCATTTACCTTTAAATTTAAACATCTAGTATGTTAAAGTTTATCAATAAGATATTTTGGACTTCTTCTTTTTGAGCTTGTTGTCTTGATCATCATTATCGTTGGTCTTTTGTCTTCATCAAAAACATGTATTTTACATTCTCCCCCTTTTTGATTATGACAAAACTTTTGTTGTTTGGAGAGACTGTATCATCGGAAAATTACTCCCCCGTAATTTATGCGTACTCCTCCATTGAACTTGAATGTTTGTGATCATTTTGTAAAAAGATGGAAGACCTACAAACAGTTTTAAAAACAACAAAATACCAATCTTTTCTCCCCCTTTTGACATGATCAAAAAGAAGGAAAATATCGACAATATATAAAGTAGAATCCAAGTAATTTTAAGATATAAAAGAGAATATTCGAATCTAAAATAATATCCAAAATCATGTTCAAGTATTATAACGAAAACATATTGAAAATTAATGAAAGCATCATAAGAAATTGTTAAACAAGCTTCATCAAAAACTATTCCTAGTATACGAACTACATTTTCAAGTTTTTAAAAATGAATCTTTTTCACAGAAAATACAACATGTAAGGCACATAAAGATATATATTTAATTCTAGCAACTTTATCAATTGAAAAAGCTTTATATATGGACGAAAACCCGAACTTGTATTCGACTACACTTGTGTTGTATTCGAATACAAGTGTTTATGGGAATGTGTATTTGATTACATATTCCGTGTATTCGGCTACAGTTTTGAATTTTTGCAACAAAAACGAATTTTTCACGGAGAATACACCAAGTAATGCATATATTCACATATTTAATAACAAATAACTACTTTTAAGAACAAAGAAACATCAATGACTTAATTCTAACAATTTATCAAGAGGAAAATTTTTAAATCTTGAAGAGTGATGACAAAGTACCTTTCTTTACCCACACGTAATGCCCTTTTGGAATACTAATGTTTCTCACATGACAGGCATTAGGTGTGTAACCATGAAGACCACAATAGGAACAAGTAGGAATAAATTTATTTTTAATAGCATATTTATGAAATTTATTTTGAGTAACTTTCTCCTTATAAGAATGACTTTTTTGTAAAATTGTAATATTTCCTTGATTGGATTGAGTACTTGCTTTGACAAAAATGGTCTTATTTGAGCTTGGTTTGTCAAATTTAGAGAATCCAAGACCACTTTTATCGTTTGAGTATCTATGCATGTTTAGAACATTTTCCAATCCTATTTGTCCTTTTTCATATCGTTCAATTACTCTATTTAATTGAACAATCTTGAATGAAAGGGAATCACATTTATTGCATGTAAAATTCTGCTTTGATTTTTCAGCATCCTTTTCCATAATGTCAACTTTTTCTTGAAGACTTGAGATTTGTTTCTTTTGTGTTGACACTAGTTTAAACAGATTTTTACATTCAATAAGGAGTTCTTTTATGGCGTTTTGAGCATCATTGTATTCTATAATTAATTCACTATTAGTTTTATTATAATGAAGAGAGTTTATGTTACTAACCTCTTCGTCATCTGATTGATGGGATGCCATTAGTGCAACATTAGCGCATTCCTCACTTTCTGTTTCTGATGATGAACTTACTTCATTATCTTCCCATGCTATGTATGCTTTCTTGAATTCTTTCCTTTTACCGGCATTTTTCTTGATAAGGTTTGGACAGTCTGCTTTGATATGTCCTTGTTTTCCGCATTCAAAACACGTAAAGTTTTGGTTTGAAGTAGGGTTATCTTTCTTTCTAAAGCTCTTCTTTTTGAAAGTTCTGTCATTTTTAAGAAACTTACCAAATTTCTCAACAAGGGAAGTAATATTTTCGTCTTCATCAGAATTTTCGTCTGTGATTTGTTCCTCTAATTCGGTCTTTAGAGCAATGTTTTTGTTCTTCTTTTCTAGAGTTTCATTTTGCTCCAATCTTCCAAGTTCAATTTCATGTTCTTGGAGTTTGCCAAATAATGCAGAAAGTGACATCTTGGATAAGCTTTTCTTTTCTGATATTTCTGTCACCTTTGGTTGCCAAGCCCTTGTTAGTGATCTTAATACTTTCAGATTTAGTTCATCGTTGGAGAAAATCTAAGATAGATTCTCCGGGCTGCATACGCAATAACTCATATTCTTGAGAAAGTGTATTAAGTTTAGATCTTTTTACCTCTACGGTGCCTTCATGGGTTACCTCCAATGTGTCCCATATTTCTTTGGATGTTTTACAGTGAGATATGCGGAAAAATTCATCCATTCCTAATGCTGATTGTAGAATGTTCTTAGCCTTTTTATCAAACAGCACTTTTCTTTTATCGTCATCGGTCCAGGAATTCTTTATCTTAATTTCTTCTTTGTCATTGATAACCGTTGTTGGGATGTAAGGACCATTTTCAACAGCATCCCATATATCGTCTCCTTGTGCTTCAAGATACGCTTGCATACGTATCTTCCAAAAATCATAATGCTCACCGACGAAACATGGTGGTTTGTTACTGCTGCCACCGTCTCTGAAAACTGGTTGTGCGGAAGCCATGAGTTATTGATCGAGGAGTAAGTTACCTTGAACCTGCTCTGATACCAATTGTTAGTATAGATGTGCACCTAAGAGGGGGGTGAATTAGGTGTTTAGGAGTATTTCTTGTTTTCAGCGAATTAGCAATCGATTTTTGCGCTTACGGATAGTAAAAGATAAAGTAAATGGCAGTGATGTAAAGAACACAACAACATTATCCTGGTTCCCCTTATACCCAAGGGTACATCCAGTCCTCTTGCACACCACAAGAGATTTCTCCACTATTGTTAGAAAATGTACAAGTCCCACCCTAGGATCTCTGCTACAAACTTCTAACAAAACCTCTAAGATAGCACCCCACTATCTTAGATAAGAACACTTTAAGAAAGTACTACTTTCTTTTACAAACACTGTGATTTGGTAAGGATATAAGAGTATGAAAGAGAGGTATAATGATGACAATCCAATATTGCTTCAAGTACTTTGAGAACCTTTTTCAAGGATATGAAAATGAAATGCAAGTACTTGAATTATGAAAAATGACTTTGAGAAAAATAGAAAAGTTGTTCAAAGTCATCAAGGTTTGTTCGTGGGATTGTCCGTCAATGAATCTGAAGTTATGGTGTATTTATAGTCCATAAACATCTCTTCAGATTCGTGGCCATTAATCCAAGAGGTTTGAGGAACAATTGCAATGATCTAGAACCATTTTAGATCTGAAAAATTGCCTTGCTTCCAGTTGTATTCGAATACAGGATGTATGTATTCGAATACACCTCTTTGTAACGTTCAAATTTATTCAAATTTAACACTGTGTAGTCGAATACACATGTATGTAGTCGAATACAGATTGATCAATTTTGCCACTGACTTGTTGGTTGTATTCGAATACATCAGGATGTAGTCGAATACAGATGAGAGGCTTTTGCTACTGACTTAGCAATTTTCATCTGTATTCAAATACACTTATGTTGTATTCGAATACACCTTTGTATTTTGTCAAAAATATTAATTTTAACACTTTGTAAATGTAATTTTGACTTTTGAAAATACTTTTTATGCATATATAAAGATGTGAGGTTCTCATTGTATTTGAGCTATGGGTTGTATCATTTACCTTTACATTTAAACATCTAGTATGTTTGAATTAAAGTTTATCAATAAGATATTTTGGACTTCTTCTTTTTGAGCTTGTTGTCTTGATCATCATCATCGTTGGTCTTTTGTCTTCATTAAAAACATGTATTTTACAATATCAAAAAAGACTCAAAAAAGCATACGAGAAAAAAGTTTGTCCTCGAGAGTTTCAAGAAGGGGACTTGGTGTTAAAGAAAATATTACCTATAAAAAAGGATTCTCGTGGGAAATGGACCCCGAATTACGAAGGACCATATGTTGTGAAAAAAGCTTTCTCTGGGCGAGCTCTAATACTCACAGAAATGGATGGAGGTGACCTTCCACTTCCAATAAATTCGGATGCAGTCAAAAAATATTATGCTTAAAAAAAAATTAAATAAAAAATGGGCTCGCTAGGTTGAAAACCTGAAAAGGTGACCTAGGCAAAAATTAGAGCATCCCGATAGATTGAAAACTTGGAAGAGCAGTCCATGCAAAAGTTAGGGATAAAAAAAAAAATCAAGCGCTTCAAACTGGGGCAATTATTATTCTTGGAAGCTGACCAACGGGAGTGCCTAAATTACAAGAATGAATAGCGTTTGTTATCCCTTCAACTTAACCTAAACACATTCATCCCTACATTGTAACTCTTAGCTCAATTGTATTATTCTCAATGTAATAAATGTACATTTTCCAATCTTGTCATTCGATGTTATACATTACCCTCTTTCTAAGCCAATTCATTCTCGTGGTTGTTGGTTCTAGTATTTTTTTTAAATGTTATTTTATGATAATAAATTTTGGAATTTGAAATATGTGTAAAAATAAAAATATTTTAATTATTTTGACACTTGAAAAATATATACACGGGAACTCGATAGATCCTCAACATGTATAGGTGCATGAAGAGTAATCATTTTAAACAATGAATTTTTGCTTCGCCTCAAAAAAGCGGTCACTCGATAGATACAAAGAGTCATCATGTGGAAATAATATTTGTTTTTATTCATCCATTGAATCTTGGGACGTAGAAGAGCATAAGGATCGGGGAATTAAAGAAATGAACAAGAATTGATTTATAATGCATGACACACATAAATCATGCATACTCACATGATTCATGCATCTTCATTGACACTTTACCTATACTTAATGCATAACACACGCATGAATCATTCATACCTTATCGTTCGAATTGCAAGTATCATATACTTATTCTCCCTCTTTATCTACCTTCAATATTGGACCAATTACATTTTTTTACTTCTATTGATCTACACATCGGTAACCAATCCGAAGACGATCACTTACATTTTGTCGATCTACGCATCGGTAATCAATCTGAAGACGATCATCCTTTCATTCTTGTCGATCTAAGCATCGGTAACCAATCCGAAGACGATCATCCTTTCATTCTTGTCGATCTACGCATCGGTAACCAATCCGAAGACGATCATTTTCATTTCTGTCGATCTACGCATCGGTAACCAATCCGAAGACGATCATCCTTTCATTCTTGTCGATCTACGCATCGGTAACCAATCCGAAGACCATCACTTTCATTTCTGTCGATCTACGCATCGGTAACCAATCCGAAGACGATCACTTTCATTTCTGTCGATCTACACATCGGTAACCAATCCGAAGACGAAAACTTTGCACATTTCAAAAGAATTGCATCATTCCCACTTTAACATTTCAAGAACACTTTAATTCATGCGTTTGTTATTGGACAAAATTTAGGTCCTTATATTTACTTATCTTTTACTTGACAACATGAAAATGAAAACCAATGTTATTCATATTTTCATATTTTTTTCAAGTAAAATATAATTAAATAAGGGCAGTTGTAGTACCCTAATTTTGTCCAACCTTTTTTAAAATAAATCAAAAAAAGAAAATATATATAAAAAGGTAAATAGAATAATTATAATGATATCTCATCAATTTACATAACCAAATTAAATTACATTAAAATGAAACCAAATCAATTACATTAAAATTAAAACCAAAGCAATTTACAATCAAATTACAAGTTTATGCTGCCTTGTCCTATTCACTGCTGCCTTGCTCACTATTGCCTGGCTCATTGTTGCTGCTCACTGCTGCTGATGCATTGCCTTGCTGATGCACTAGCCTTACATCAAGGTTTTTTGTCCTGGACACAAAACAAGCCCAAAAGATGATATGTTTTGAAATACGTAATAAAAAGTCAAACTCTCTTTGCCTCAACCTTTGTACACATCATATAGAACAAAAAGACAAAATGCTGAGTTTGAAGCAGAAACTAAGCTAAGACCCAAAGCTGTAAATATAAAAAAAGTTTTTTACCAAGCAAACCAGCTCTATTTTCCTTTACACACAAAGAAAAGTCCAACAAATAAACATCAACAGATAAAAACAAACATAAGTTAAAATCGTGAATAGATCAAAGATGCAGAAAAAATTCAGATAATGAGCAAAACAGATTAAACATCAAACAAGAAATCATTGGAGAAGGACAAAAGCAAAGCAAGAAAACAACTAAACAGATAAAAAACTCTATAAATACACCTTATCAAAATTCATAAAGGGGAAAATGAAACACAAACAGAAAAATACCTAAAACGAAGAAGAAGAAGAAGCAAAGGCAGTAGCAAAGAAATACAAGCAGAAGAGAAGAGTTAAGGTAAAAAAATTTCTCTCTTCACATGATAATTAATTTTTTTTTATATATATATAAAACGCAAAGTTTGGATTCTAAAAAAGAAAACAAGATAACATTATAATCGAAAAAATAAAGAAAATAAGACCAAAAAATCTGAACCTGTGATGATGTCGTCGCCATCACCGTTGTCACCATCTCCGTATCCACGACCTCCACGGCCTCCTTCATTTCTAGACTCCCTCACAGCTTGAGCCGGAGGAGTTGGTTTAGAAGGCAGCTGAGCCGCTTATTCGGCAGAGCGGTACATTGTTTGCCCTGTTCCTACACAGCGGGCTTCTCGGCTACGACAAGTTGAGAAGGATCCTCAGCATCATCACCAAACAAATCAAAAGGGTTCATAGTGGCCATGTTGTTCAGAAACACAAAAACACCAAAACACAGTACCCGCTTTCCCTCGACACACCAACTTAAACACTAGACTTGTATACTCGCCATAGTACAAACTAAAAATACAGATTAGAGGAAGAAAAGCTAACTGTGCATATCCATCTTTTCAAAAAATGAAAATAGCCAAGCGGTCTCCCCCCTTCTGCTTTAGTCTTTTTAGTTTAAATACCTAGGGTTTCTATTGTGTTTTTTTTTTAAGTTAAATCTTGGGCTTGGGCTCTAGTATAAAAAAAATCTGTTACTATAAACCCAATCCATTTAAAGTTAATTTTTGTTTCATTAAAAAAAGAAATTAATTTTTCTTTTTTGCTTCATAACTAAATATCAAATTTCATAAAAAATACAAACAAATATTATATTAAAGATTAATTGGATGTGACATCTTTTTAATCAATGAGTTGTTAGGATACAAGTGGTACAACTTGATAGTTCTAAAACTCTCTTTATTTATTTATTTATTTTTATTTTATTTTTTTAATAAATTAATGTGAAATCGACTTATAAATTTGTGCAATTAAATGTGGTATTTTTTATATCTTTAAGTTGTTAAGACACGTATTGTACAATTTGGTGTTTTTTTTAAATTCATATCTAAACCGAAAATAATACAAAATATTTTTAAGAGGATTAAATCGGATGTGACATCATTTTTACTCCTTGAGTTTTTAGGACACGAGTTGTACAACTTGATTGTCCCAAAACTCGCATTTTTTAAATAATTACTCAGATCAAACAAACTCTTTTTTGGTCAAAATATATATATTTTTTTTATATATAAAACAAATCAACACATCCGCATTTTCTAACTAAGAACTACGTAGCTTTGATTTCTCCATCGCACCGGGAGATACGTAGGAGCAAGATCACATTCTTGTCAAGCACATTAATAAAAATTTCTTTTTTGTCCTTTATTTCTTAAGCACACGTTTATTCCAAAATTATATTAAAATAATAATAATAATTGTTATTCATATTTAATAATAAGAGAAATAAATATATTTAAGTTAATATTAATATTGCACAGTTAATTACAGGTAACCGTTTTTTAACGGATGTCATAGGGTGCTAATACCTTCCCTACGCATAATCGACTCCCGAACTCGAAATTTGGTTTCAAAGACCATTTTTTTTTTTCTATTTTTAAGGGTTTCCCAAGATTTTCCCTATTTTAAAATAAATTTTGGTGGCGACTCCATTGAATTCGAGAAACGCTCGAAATTTTAGGCCGCGACAACATCTTGTGCTTGAGTTCTAATTTAATTTATTTTCTTTAAAAAAAGAATTAAATGGAACACTATAGTATTCGAGATGATTCAAAATATCATTCCGTTGAACTCTTTATGCCTCAAAATATTTTTCTATTTGATCATTTCGCACATAATATTTAAAAAAAAAATTGGGGAAGAGTAAATTTTTTAGTAATTAAAGTGACACTAATGGTCATTTTACAAGTGTCAGATTTGAACTTAGTACCTTGAAGTTACAAAATTAAATCCTTATCAATGAGTTCACACATCAAGTACATGCTAAATCAATGAAAGAAGTAGTAATTTTACCAATTTATCTTTATTAACTATTGGTATATTTCAATTATCATAAATAAATATAAAGTAATAAATAATAAATTGAAAATGATATATATATATATATATATAATATTAATTAGAAAATAAAAATTAGAAAATTAGATTAAAATTGCATCAAAATTAAAAAATAGCAATTTGTTTAAAATAATCTTTCTTTTAAATGTGATAGTTATTATAAGACGAGTGAAATATCATCTTTTATTATTAATCCATAATTAAAACAATATGTTTTGCCCTTCTAGAATCTAGCTTTTTCGCTCATTAACTTATTGATTTAGAACCGAGTTAGGAAACGGTATTTGACATCATAATAACTAGAGTTGAAATTCATTAAAATAATTAACACGATATTGACTCCTGGGGTGATGATCTTTTAACATCATAACTAAAAGAAAAAAATATATGATATTTTAACATCTAGAAGTAAAGAAAATGATCTTTTAACATCAAGAAACATGGTGAAATAAACAAAATGGAATAAATGGATGATTTTGATTTATATATGCCATCAATATACACAGTCAATCTATCTCAATCATTAAATCATTAAAAATGTTTGATTTTTATTAAAATTATATTTAAAATTATCATATTACATAGCAAGTAAACTCTAAATTCATGTATTTTTTTTTATTTAATATGCATTAATTCATTAGAAAATAAAATTGAATAAATAAAGACAATTGTTTGATTAATTTAAATTGTACAATAAATCACAGTACAATTTAAGATATTCTATTGATTGATTATTTAGATAGTAGACTTTAATTTTTATTGGATTGTAGTTTACTACATTTGTCTCTAAATATATTTCAAACATATAGGTTAGGGTTGTCAGACTGTTTGGGAAAACATGTTTGGAGGGTCAGGTATTTTGTAATTCAATCTATTTGAATTAGTGGATTAAAGTATTTTGAATGAGGGGACTGGATGTAGCCAAATTAGTGGTGAACCAAGATAAATCTATGTGTCAAATTATTTATGCTTTTATTGTTTGCTACCTCTGAATCCAATTGCTTCTTATCCAAGTAATTCATAAAAATCAACCAATCTTCATTAAATTAACAAAAAATTATCAACTTTATCAAACACAATTCAATCCCCCTTCTCGTGTTTGCACCTTCATAAACTCCATTATTCTCTCATGTGAGCCATCAAGTTAATTTTGTATAATTTTTCTTCTTCATTTTTTAAGATAAATTAAAATTATTAATAAGAGATATATATGTCTAAAAAATAATATTTTATGTATCTACTAATTTAAAAATGAAATAATATTTAAGGATAAAATATTTTTCTAATTAGTATTTTTAATTAGAGACGGAATAATATTAAATATGGTCAACTACATTTTATAATATACATAATTTAATCTATGTTTGCTTATTACAAAGGAAGAAGAAGTATAAATTATAGAATAGAAGACAAAAAATAAATGAGAGATAAACATATATGGTATCTATATTTTGATGTTTAAACAGTACATCAATAAATTCAAAGGTGTGATTTTAATTAAAAATATATTTATTTTGTTTGTAAACGGTATGGTAAACACTATGTAAAATTCACACAAACATCTAAGAAGTCTCAAATTCGATTACATGATGTATCACATAGCAATATGGATATTTGACAAATGAACTAGGTGTTACGAATTATAAATGTATTCTTTTTGGTTTGTCATTCTTTCTTGTCATTAACACATTAAGTGACTTTATAAAAACTCATGTGACTGTTTATGAATATTTATCAGTAACTTGGATTTAAAAAATGGCCAAATAAGTTTTAGTTTTCATAAAATTTTAATATTTTATTTTTAATTCCTATAATTGTTTTTACCTTATAAGTCTAAAAAAAATTATTTTTATTTTGATTCCTCCTCTTAAGTTAACTCAAGTGTATTATTATAATTTTTGAATGAATTTTTACAGTCATATTAAGGATATTATAAACATATTCAATACAAAAGTTTAATTTTTTTTCAATGTAATATGAATTAATTAAATATATATTTTTAAAAGTTTGATACTTAAAAATTCATATTTAATTCCTCTTTTGTTTAAGAATTATAAATTTTTGTGTAAGAGATTCTTAAAATATTCTAAACATATCTAATTTTGTCTCATGAATGGTATCTTGAAAAGAAAAATATTAAAACTATTTTATTTTATGTTTGTGACTTATAGTCAATAGAACTATATATTTAGTGATGTAGATAGTACTAATATTTAATGAGGAATCAAATAAAATATATATAAGAGTGTTTGAGTGAAATGATACATAAATTGTTAAAAAATACTTCCTCGGATTTCGTATATAAATAAAAAATAAATATTTCACCAAGTAATTGAGTTTATTTAATTTTCTATTAATATTACCAAAAAAAATATGATAAATTCTTGTGTACATTTGAGTTTGTTGAACGTCGATATTCTGAAGGAATGAATTCAAAATTTTAATTTAAAACAATCAAATATAAAAGAAAAACGAAATATCGTTAAACGATTAGATTTTGGATATCGTATCTAACAAAATTCTGAGTATTGAAGTGCTCTTCAAACAATAGTTATAAATTAGCTTCATTAAAACTTTTTACCCGAGAATAAAATGATTTATTGAACATAAAATGTATCAATTAAATAGTATATTAGGACTTACGATATTATTTATTTTCAAATTTAGACTTATAATATTAAATATAATAAATTTAGTCAATTTACTTATTTTTTTGGTAACGAATTGAGAAGGCTTTCAACTTTTACAGTATTTAAGATCATAAAATATGATATTTTTTTAATATAATATATTCAATATCAGAGGAAGTAAATTATAGTTTTCAATTTTGAACTCTATAGTTAGATTGCGATATCCACATCAGACCAAAAATAAAAAATAAAGTAAGCAATATTTTCTTCTATAGATGAAAGAGTTGATTTCTTGTATAAAAGTTAAAAGCCATAACTACTTAGGACATTCGCACCGTTTTTGTTGTTTATGGCGTGAAATATGGGACAGTGGGACCCAACACAAATCGTCAATTAAGCTTCTAGAAAAAGGCGTTGACCAAAAAAACACTTATACAAAAGGAGTATGAAATGAAAATAACATGGATTTGACCAAAAATAATTTTACACCAAAGCAGTTCAGCAGATTTTAAAAGATGATTAAGGATTGAAATAAATTATAAGATTATTTTGATTTTGAAAGACTTGTAGATTTACAAAATTTGAAATAAATTTTTGAATTTTTAAGAAACATTCAATGTTTCAATAGAGAATAAAAAAAAATAACATAGTTAAATACAAAAAATATAAAATCAAATTAATTTTCTTATGATCTTTTAAGTTAAATTTAAATGTACTTTTAGTCTTTTTATTTTTTAAAATTTAACTTTTAATTCTTTAATTTTAAAAGTCAGATTTTTGATCTCTATTCTACATTTTATGAAAAAAATTTAGTGTTCATCTAGATTTAGTGATTTAGTATTCTGTTTATGACGTGGCATTAATTTTTCTCTGATTTCTTTCAATGCACTTTAACTTTTTACTTTCCCAATTTCTTCCAAAAACAGTCCTTCAAATTTACTTCAATTTAATATTGAATCTCACTGTCACTCCCCATTTGTGTCAGAACTCTCCTTCTGGGATTCAATTTAAGTGCTACCCCACGATTTATACGCAGCCTTCGTTCATGCGCATCTAAAATCATAAAAATCAAACATGATCTAAGAAACTAAAGGGTTGGTTAAATGAAGAGGATGAATGGAGAAGAACAAAATTAAGGTTCCACATCTAAAATATATAATAAAATTAATATGTTAAAGTTAATTTAATAAACATTTAATTTTAATAAATTCTAATAATTTTATTGAAAAACTAATGAATTACAAATTATTTAGTGGTATGGACGAGTATATGGCGATTTATTAGTGTCGCATCTTTTTCATACCAACTCATTGAAATGAGAGGAGGATCAAGTCAATTTCAAAAGTTTAAAAATATGGGACCATAAACTAAGATTTAGAATTAGAAAGAATAAAAGTTAAATTTTGACAAAATAAATAAACAAAAGTGCATTTAAGCCTTTAAATTATATCAGTCATCCTTATCACCTTTTTCTCAATGATACACATAAAATATTATTTTCAGGTTCGTTACCATTATTGAGTACGACATCTTGTCGGAGTAGAGCTAAAAATTGACTTCATTTAAAAATTCACATTCCACTAAAAATATTTACATATAAGGTATATAATACCTATAACATGAGTCAAATAATATAAAGTTAAAACCCATATTTATATAATTTTTTTTTAAAAAAAAAGTCTAACACAATTTAATCAATAAAGGACTATCTAAAGCACAAGATATGTCAAAAGAGTCAAAAAAAAAAATTTACAAGATAATCTAGTCCCCACCAATTGAAATGGAAAAAAAAAACAATTAAACTACGATTAAAAGCCCAACAAATTCAAACACACTCTTAGTCGAGTACACCACCGATGAAACACGTAACAAAACCATGTCACGTGTATTCTAAATCATTCTCAAGAGAATAACTTAATACTCTCAAGTAAAAGGATGACATTTGGTGTATGATTCTAAAACATTACTTTGTTCCTTGATTTTCAGATATACCACACAGTAGTCAACCAAATAACTATAAACTTCGATCGAAACACTCTACGGCGTTGAAACAAACCTCCAAGTTGAACCGCATGATCCTCACCATGATTTGACAATACACATGAAATATTTAACCAATGCAAAACTCTTTGCCACACTTGACAATAAAAAGGACATTCAAAAAATAAATGTTAGACAGTTTCGGCACTTGACATCCCATCACACAAAGTTGAACATTTGTATTTAAAATCTCTCAAACAACCAAGTTCACCTACATAGGCAACTTTCATTCAACGATCTCTAGACAAATATTGACACCTTCAGCAGAACCATTCCAAACAATATCCATTAACGGCCAAAAAGATACATTGTTGGCATCATAATAACACAATGATTGGTAAGCGTCCTTTACTAAGTACCGCAACCATTATTCCAAGGCTCTTCAATATTATCCTGCAAAGAAGCATTAGCCAAAGAATCCCATCATTTCTTTATTAAACGCTCCTCCCACTAAAACAAACTCCGCAATTGCCTCAGTCCTCCTACCTCATTTGTAAAATATAACTCAATAAAAGCAAGACACCTCTTTATCCTCTATCAAATTTAAAGTTAAAATATATTTATGTAGAATAAGTGAAAGAGAATAATTTTACTTATACAATGAGAAGAGAGCGGAATAGTGATGGATAGGAAAATAAAGATATAAATGCATTAAATAACTAATTAAGGAGATAGAATGAGAAAATGAATAGACCAGAGATGACGTAGATGGAATGAAAGAGATGAGAATGCATGAAAGACTAAAAATTTTAACAAAATCAACTGTAATCCATTTTAGAAAATAACACATTAAAATTTGAAAAATATTAATAGCACAAGCTAGACATTTTGTAAGTTTCAAAAAGTCATGATCAATACTACTAGATGTTTACATTTTGTTAAAAAATCATATTATCCTAATTGAATACAACAAGACCTATTTTAAGACCAAAAAAAAAAACTTTAATGAATACCACACGAATTTTTCATCACAAAAAATCTTTTAAATTCTAATTGAATGCACCCCCTAAATATAACTATATAAAATCTCAATTAATTATGAAAAATAAATAAATTATAGTAATAACAAATTTATTAATAAATTCTATAATTTTTAAATGAATTTTCAAAGAATTTAAAAATCCTAATTATACATTTATTTTTATAATTTCATACATCTTTGCAAAAGTGAAAATATTTTATCATTTTTAATTAAAAAAAATTTAACTTTATTAGATATATAATAATTAATAACATTTTGATAAAGAGATAATTAATACAATAAAAAAATGAAGAGAATTTTATTATTTTTTTAAGAGAGTCTAGTTGTATTATACATCATTAGTCCGGTCACACTTAAAAAAATAATATGTCCTAAAAAAGTGTAACTTTTAATTTGTAACGTATTTGTTATTATTTTTTAAATTGTGATCTCTCTATTTAATATTATGGCATCTCTCTCATCTCAATTTGTTATTTTTTATTTTGCTATTAAGATTTGGAAATAAAGTAATATTATAGATAATGAGAGTCAAAAGATCTATAAGGGTACTCAATTTTTTTTAGTGGCTAAATCTTGTGTCTTTTGCTCTAGATATTTTTTTGAAAAATCATGAATAATTCTTTTTTCTTCTTTTTTATTTGTCAACTCTCTTATGTCAATTTTCAACACTTCAGCAATTGTGCTCAGATTTGGGAGTTGTCCAGTATATCGATAAGAATTTTCTTTCTAAGGGATAACCCAATATTTATTTGAATTATTCTAACGTTGGAGTCAACTGAAAGTCTTAAAAGGTGAAACATCTTAAAAAATGATCGTAATACCGAGTTAGTGTAGTGAGGGTCCCTATTCGCATATTTATTACCTAAAGGTTTAACATTTTCTCATATTTATTAAAGAAACTATCACGTTGTATAATTTTCATTTGATTGTTGATGTCCCTTAAACTTTAAAAGTAAAGTTTTTTTTCTTTTTTTTCTGATCTCATTATCCACTTAATTCAACATGTGACTAAAGTTCTTATGATTCTCTAAAAATCCTCAGTTGAGTCGGCAGCTGTCGCGACTTAAAATTTCGAGTATTTCTCGAATTCAATCGAGTTGCCACAAAAGTTTATTTAAAACACGGTAAACGTTAAAAAAAAAACCTTAAATACAAAAAATAATAGTCTTTGAAACCAAGTTTAGAGTTCGAGAGTCGATTATACGCATGAGGTATTATCACACTACGACATCCGTTAAAAAAATGGTTACCTGTAATTAATTGTGCAACATTTATGTTAACATAAAAAAATATTTACTTTCTTATTAATAAATACAAATATATATTTTTTTTTTTATGAATGTGATGTTGAAATAAAAAGGTGCTTAAAATAGAGAAGGAAAAAAAAAAGAAATTACATTATTGTGTTTGACAAGAGTGCAATCTTACTCCTACGCATCTTCATGTACGATAAAGAAATCAACGTTACGTAATTTATGGGTAAAATTGCGGATGTGTTGATTATTTTTAAAGAAAATTTGTTTTGTTATTGATAAAAAAGTTGTTATGACAAAAAAAAATGTGTTTGTTTGATTTGAATAACGAGTTTTAATATTATCAAGTTGTACAATTTGTGAGTCTTAAAAACTTAAGGACTACAAAGATGTCACATCTAGTTAACCCGTTTAAGAATAATTTTATTATTTTGGTTATAAGAAAGAATTTTAAAACCACCAAATTGTACAACTTGTATCTTAAAAACTCAAAGGCTAAAAAGATGTCATCTAGTTAACTATTTATAAATAATTTTTTATTGATTCATTTGTTTGTGAAGATAAGATTTAAAACTACCAAGCTGTCACAACTGGCGTTCTAACAACTCAAAAATAAAAATAAAATATTACGTCTAGTTAACCATTTAAAAATAATTTTTTATTGATTAATTTTTTGTAAAAATGAGCTTCAGAAGTTGTTACAACTTGTATCATATCAATTCAATGATTAAAAAAAAATTCACCTCTAACTAACCCTTAAATATTTGATTATATAAACAAGTTTAGACGATTCTATGAAACAAAACTAGGAATAAAGACAATAATAAAATAGTAGTAAAAGAGATATATGTGCATGTAGCCCGATCTGTTAAATAAACAAAACACGTTTTAATTAAATAATAGAACCAAAAATACTATATACAGTTGCAACATTTTTCAAAACACCTTTTAATTAAACAAGAGTCGCAACTTCTTTCAAAACACATTTTAATTAAATAATAGAAATGCAAAAAAGAAACGAAGGTGAGACGAAGGAAGTGCATGCCTTAGACTGGCGCGACAGTTAGGGCCTTTCCCCAGGGTCAACGACAGCCACAGAAGGTAGAGATGGAGGCGGTGGTGCGCGATTGACTGAGGGATCGTCGGATTCTCAAAGATTGAGGTATCAATCGGAGTTCTCTTCTCCTCTCTTCATCTATATTTAGATTTTTCATTTGATTTTTGTTAGTTGTATTATTAAAATGAGTTTGAATTTTTTTATTATCACTTGATTTGATGAATGAAAATAGTGAATTTTTTGATTTTTTTATCTTTTCTTCTCTATTTCCCTTCCCTTTTGGTGTTTTTGTTCTCAATTTAAAGCATACAAGGATGAATCTTTATGTTTATGAGAGTGGCTGAACTTTTTGTTTGTTTGCATTCTTAACGAAAATTACAACCTCATTAGTAGAAAGGAGTTGAAAAGAAGGAGGTTGGGGCACTGCTATACAAGAAAAAAAAAGTATATTTTTTATATTAAATGTAATGTAACAAGAACTCTCATGTAAATATAAATTCAAAATTGAGTGGATTTTTAAAATAATGATTTTTTTTTAAAAAAAAATAATAATAATTGTAAAATGTTTATTAAATTTATCATTATTTATTTTTTTTTAATTTTTTTTAATTAAGGAAGAAAATTGTAGTACTACACCTTTTTTTATCTAGAATGTTATCTAACAACTTTATAACCAAATCCTTCTAACATTCAAACAAATTTGGGTGTCATTCCCAATTAAAATCCACTCCACCATCACCCCCTTTGCACCATATCCACCACCTTAACATTCTTAATTGTAGTGAAATTATAAAGCCTCATCCCATGACAAACCACAAAAAAAAATGGTGCCTTTATCATTACCCACCTCCTTATCTACATTATTCCAAAACCAATTCCTATCACCATCTCTATTCCCTTATGTATAGCAAATATATGCTTCACCATTATTGATTTAATTTGCTGCCAAACCAAGTGTGTCAGTGTGCGTCATCAGCCCACTTCTAGAAGTCCACTTCACAAATCAAAATATGAGTGCTACTTTCCCATCTTCAATATGAGTTTGGATCATATTAAGCAAAATGCATTCTATAATCATTTAAATTATAAGAAAACAACATATTAATTTTTTAATATTTTTTTAGATTATGTTAATCATTTTAAACAAAAGGTTTAAATATGTTTTTGGTCCCTGTAAATATAACCTTTTTTTATTTTGGTCATCGTAATTTTTTTTTGTTTATATCCATGTAATATCAAAAAAAAAAATTATTTTTGGTCCTTAACGTTAAGTGGACGTTACAAAAACGTTAAGTGACAAAGGGAAACAGTTTTTAGTCCCGGTAAAAATAACACTTTTCAGTTTAGTCCCTGAAAAATATTTTTTTGAATTTCATCCCTGCAATATTTAAAAATCTCCTTAAATATAAAATAACATACAAAATTATTCTTTATTAATAATAAACTTATGCCAAGTAATGTTTAAAATATTTTCACTTCAATAATTTAAAAATTATTAATCTTCTGTTTTATTTATTTTTTTATTATTATTAAATTAATTTTCATTTTTTGTTTCAAAAAAATAATGATTAAAATAAATCTATCACCTAGTATATATTTTATTTATTTTAAGTTATAATGAACAAAATCTAAAGCATAAAAGGAGATTTTAATTAAAATTATAAAGCTTAAATCTAAAGTTATTTTAATTATTATTTTATACTAATATAATTAATTTAATAATAATAAATAAATAAAATAGAAGAATTTAGTAATTTTTTTGAAACAAAAAATGAAAATGAATTTAATAATAATAAATAAATAAAACAAAAGATTAATAAATTTTAAATTATTGAAGTGAAAATATTTTAAACATTACTTGGCATAAGTTTATTATTAATAAAGATCAATTTGTATGTTATTTTATATTTAAGGAGATTTTTGAATATTGCGGGGATGAAATTCAAAAAAATATTTTTTAAGGACTATAACTGAAAAGTGTTATATTTACAAGGACCAAAAACTGTTTCCCTTTGTCACTTAACGTTTTTGTAACGTCCACTTAATGTTAAGGACCAAAAATAATTTTTTTTGATATTACAGTGATGTAAACTCAAAAAAAAAATTACGATGACCAAAATAAAAAAAGGTTATATTTACGGGAACCGAAAACATATTTAAATCTAAGCAAAATGCATTCTATTTTTAATTTTTATTTTATTTGAATTATTTTTAACTAAGACTTTTAAAATCCTATTATCAGTTTTGTTATCGATCATATCAATAAAATGCATATCATTCAAAAAAATTCTCGTTTAGTTGTTTTTCTAAAAGTTAATTGAGAGTTATATTTTTATGATTATTGCAATCAAAACTACTTAACAATTACACTAGCTTATTGAAAAAATATAAAAAAAATTAGTTTCAAATAGTTAGTTTGAAATTATCATCAATTGTGTCAACATTTAAAAATATAAAGGACTAATTTGACACACACAAAAAAGTAAAAAATAAATGTAATACGAATGAAATATAAAGAATTAATTTGTTATTTTTATATAATTTAAAAGATCGCAGGATATATTTTACTAAAAAAATTATGTGTTGTTCCAAAATTCATTTAAGACAATTTAT
>JBBPBQ010020322.1:10552852-10601067 GCA_037974755.1 Cicer yamashitae
CAAAATATTTTAAAATAATTATCTTTTTGCTTTTTCAATACAATATTAATTATGTTTTTACAATTCTACCCCTAAATTATCGTAGAATTGTCAAGTCATTATATAATAATTAAGACAATTCTACTCCTAAATTAATATTAATTGTACAATTGTCAAGTCATTGTATACTTTCTAAAATTATTTTTTAAAATTTTAAGACATTGATTACTTAAGTCTCAAAATGTTATTTCCTTTTTATATTATTCAACAAGTGCTTCAAAAACACTTGTTAACATTTTTCAATAATTAATAAATAATAGTTAATATAGATAGTTATGTAAAAAATACAATAATTTTTCATTTATTTATTATTATTATTATTATTAAAATGTGTGAAAACATAGACGACAATCATTTTAAGCACACTTTAAGAATATAAGATTTTTTTAGTAGCAAGGATGAGAAAAAATGCCCAAAATATATGGGAGTGTTCTTCATAGAAACATCATTAAAGTCTCGAGATAAGCCTTTTTGGGATCATGTGGTAAAAATATCCTTGAGAATGAGACTTTGTTTCAAATAATGGGCTATCTTTCACGCCTCCCTTATTAGCCCAATCTCGAACCATTGAATTATATTTTGATTAATACTACTAAAGATTGTTTGTAACTTGGAAGAACTAATTTGAACATATTTTGATCAATATTTACTATAATTTATGCAAGTGCTCGAAAAAGTTTAGAGTGAAGGGATATTTTGGTCACTCACAAAAAACATGTGGGGATAGATTAGTTCCTAAAACAACAATATTTTTAGTCACACAAAAATAAATCGAGTCTTTTTGTCAATTTTTTCTTAATCTATTTTTTTATTTATTTTTTACTTAATTTTTGGTCCCCTTATTTTAGTTGAATAACGAAAATAGTCTTTAATTTTGGTCTCCTAAATAGAATTTTGGTCTAAAACTTGATGAAATATCATTTTTTTTTAATGTGTCAACAAAAAAGACGATGTGGTAGAGTTTATGTGGATTAATTGTATTTTAATATTATTAGAAATACAATTTCTATTTTTAAAAACAAATTTCTTATTTTTAAAAATACATTTTATATTTTATTACAACATTTAATTACAAAAAACACTTTCCTTCGTAATTCAAAAAAACAATTTTGAGAAACTTAATCCTTAATTTCATCCAAACAATCTTCTTCTTCTTCTCCTCCAAATCTGCCAGTGTCTTCCAGCAAAATATTAGGGACAAGTTATTTGTTTTGGCAGTCAACCGCATTAAGTTTGATGTACTTCCTTAAAGTGCAAAAAGTAGCACAATTTGGTATATTTTTTAAAAGTAGGACAATTTGGTTAAATTTTTGAAAAAAAAGATATTTACATAAAAAAACCGTTTGTGGTTTTTTTTGTAATTAAATGGTGTAATAAAATAGGAAATGTATTTTTAAAAATAGGAAATTTGTTTTAAAAAAAGGAAATTTGTTTTAAAAAATAGAAATTGTATTTTTCAAATTTGGAATAATATTAAAATGCAATTAACTCACATAAACTCTGCCACGTCATTTAATTTTTGACACATCAACTAAAATAGGGGACCAAAAGTGCAATTAGGACCAAAAGTGCAATTAAGTCTTTGTTTTTTGAAATGTGGCTGGATTATGTGACAATCCACATGTCATATAATGGTTCAAGAAAAGAAAACGAAATCATCACATAAAGGAAAAAAAACTGCAATTTGAAAACAGAAACACAAAAAGAAATCGCAGTTTTGCTTTTCAAGAGTTTTCGTTTTCACGACTTTCGTTCTCACTTGTAGCCAGGAAAATTTGTGTTGTTTCCTCTTTATTTGATTTTTAAACGAGGGACTAAACTATCTTATTTTTTTGTCAAAGGCCACATAAAAAAATCACAGACGCTATTAATGACTTAATAATATACGTCATCAGTTTTTCATACGTTTCAATGTCATATTATGGTTCAAGCATTAAATTGTACTGTTTTATTTTTGTCAAAAACGAAAAATGTTTTGTTTTTCAAGAATTAATTTGTTTCTCTTGTTATGTTTTTTTTTCAAGAATTAATTTGTTTCGCTTGTTTTTTTGTGAGGGACTAAAATGTTCTTTTATTCAAAAGTTTATGAAAATCGATTCTGATGTGTCCACATGTTGAAAACAGTTTGTGAAAAACTTTGTAAATAAGTTATAAAGACAGTACATATAATATAGAGCTTATATGAAAATGCCACTCTCCATTTACTTCAAAGCCTAAGTAATGATAAGGTCATCCAAATAATGACAAACAAGCAAAAAGTTTTTACATAAAAATTAGGCTAAATACCACCCGTGGTCCCTTAACTTAATTTCAGTTAACGATTTAGTCCTTTATCTTTTTTTTTCCCGATTTGGTCCTTTATGTTTTTAAATAATTTCAGCGTTACCCTTTAAGTGGGATTTCTTTAAGAAAAAGTTTAAAAAAATCACTCCTCCGTGTTCAGATAAAGTTATCGTTTATGTTTTGGAAATATTTTAGAAAAATATTCAAAGTTTGTTCTAAATTTGGTAGTAGAATTGATTCGTTAAAACTGAAGCTATGGGTATTTATACTCCATAGACATCACTCCAGATCAGTGACAATCGTTCCTAGAGGTTTGATGAACATATACGATGATCTAGATGAGGGATTTTTTAACTTTTTCTTAACGGAACCCCATTTAAAGAGTAACGCTGAAATTATTTAAAAACATAAAGGACCAATTCGGGAAAAAAAAAAAAAGATAAAGGACTAAATCGTTAACCGAAATTAAGTTAAGGGACCACGGGTGGTATTTAGCCTAAAGAATACTAATTTTGACAACCAACAAATGCATTATTTTGAAACTCCTTGTCAGTGCTACCCTATTCCATGTCTTTCGTGCTTGTTTTAAACCATACAATATTTTGTTCAATAATAAATTGTCTCAAACTCAAAATATTACTTTTTAGTTTATCACGTTTTCTTTAACTTCTTTTTGTTTCATTTTTTTCTCAAAGAAGCTCTAGCTTTGTAGGCTTACTCCATAGGCTCATTATGCCTTCTCTTGAATCTTTATTCATATATTTGAAGCAAACTCATCAGTTGATTTACAAACATTGAATCTAACTAAATCTTTCGATTACTCAATAGCACAAAGATCTAATCAATAGCCAACACCTTATTACCAAAAATCCAAACTTATAATATTTCTTCTTAGATTTCAACAAAGTTTCCTTCTCAAGTGGTGATAAAATAGCATCATTTTAAGATGTATAACATTTCTTTATAATATTCCAAACATCTTGAAACCCTAGCAAGGCATACACGACACCGACTACCATAATTCCCCTTCGTAAGACGAGGGAATTGAAACAAACTCGAGTCATCGCGAGCCTTCTCTCAACTCTCTAGAACTCAAAGCTCTAGTACCACTTTATTAATGGTAGAGGAACATATACAGAAAAAGAAGGATTTATATTGCTTTGGCACACAAGATACAAGAGTATGGTCCTCTATATATATAATAGTGCTAGAGTGACCCTTTGCCAATTTCTCATAACTTTTGCAAGTGCAAAAACTTTCACAACAATAAAAAAATTCATTCCTAAACTTGTCAAATTGTGAGTTAATCTGCTATGTTAACTAGAGAGCAAGAATAAAAGAAAAATGTACTGGTAAGGATTGACAACATAAATGCTTATAAATGATACTATTGAAATTAGTAGCATATTTGTATCCAAGAAATATCTCTATAAACTAGAGAATACTATACACATCTTTTACCCTTCACTTTCTCACATAAAGGGTAGGTAGTAGAATCTGGATGTAAATAAATATGTAGAAGTTCTAGCAATACAGCTATAAAAAAAATAGCAGAAATTGTACAAACTGTAGGGTGATATATATATATATATATGAAAAATACACGAGTAACTCTAGAGAATCACACATCGCCTTACAAGGCTTATAAGGCTTAGATAGTCCTCGCCTTATAAGTGAGTTTTGTGGAGTTTTTATTTAGTTTAAAGAGCTTATTTTGAGCAAACCAGAAGCATGCTTTTGTGTGTGTGTGGAGAGCAGAAGAAAGTATATCAACAGATTCAACACACAGAAACAGGTATCAATCAAAAGAAAAATAATCTCTTTATTTTATTAAGACAGTAACATCAAATTCTACAAAAAATGAGACAACATTCTCAACCACTCTTTTTAGATAGCTTGATTGTATAAACATATGGTCTAACTAAATATACAAACTCCAGGAACGGGAAAATAAATCAACAATCGACATTAACTTCAACTTGCGAGTGACACGATACCCAGGAAGCATTGACCAGAAATGGATAGAGTTAAGCAGAAGCAGTAATACACTGTATTGCCTCTTTGCATATACCAGTCATTGTTGCTTCAGGTCCATAAACCTGTAATGAAGATATCTAAAAGGATCAATAGATTGTTCCTCAAAACAATTTTTATAAGTGTCTCATTTGAGTTGTACGCAGTTCTTAAGAAAATGATTATGTTAATTTCAATGATAAAATGAGTTTCATTTACTGAAATACCCTTAATAATAGTAGTGGGTGGAGTAGTTAGATGGGTTGAGGTACAATAAATAAGGATATATTAGTGGAAAATAATAATTAATGTTTCATTGATAATATAAACAGACAAATAATTTGAGACAAATAAATATTGTAAATGAGACAGACGGAGTATCAATAAAGGCGTGAATTAATTAATTAGGTGACCTCAATGGGGATGCCGATTTCATCTCCAAGTGCTCGCATTTTCGCTAGACCCTTTTGGTAGTTAGGACCCCCTCTCCTCACGTAAATGTGCATTCTTGCGGCCTTTAACTTCGATTCCTGGATCACAATAGCTCAAAAATGAATTACTTTACTACAAGAAGACTATCATGATATAACTAATCAAAGCTCTATGATCATAGGGATTACCTTCTCTTTAAGTGCCCGAATTATGCCACTAAAAGTAGCAGCAACGTCGGTAAAGTTAGCTATGCCTCCTCCTATAACAAGAGCCCTTTTTTGGCCATCAGGATCCGCAGTTGCACACTGAAAAGAAATAAAAAGATTATTGTTGCTACAGAATACCTATAGTATCTTTCGACACTTCAATCAACGACTGACCGTTCGTGTAAGCACCATTGTTCAGTCTCTATAATTGATAGGTACACCAAAAGTCAAGCAGAAATAAAAAATTAATTACATCAATTACAACTCTGGCATATTGCAAAACCTCCTCTTCATTGGGTGCACCGCTATATTCTGCATAGTTTCCAAGCTCAGATGCAAAGCCAAGATCTCCTACCTGTTTTAGTAGTTAGTACAGAAGTTGTCACTTCATGCTACAAATATGGAGATTAAGGGTGAATTTGGTTTTAAAATAAGATAAAAGAGTAGCTCACTGTGTCAGCGTAGATGACACTAGCACCTCCCCCAGCAACCATTGTCCAAATTCGACCCTTTGGGTTCAACACGGTAAATTTTAGAGATGCACTTGTCTGCAAAAATTAAACAAGTGTATAAATTAACCAATATCGTCAAATCATAACTATAAGTAACAGTATTATTAGTTATTACATTCATCGATAAATTATTGATGGCAGTTGTGAGAAATTTAATGGAACTTGAATATATGATAAGCAGTCGTTAGTATTACAAACACGCACATTTTCTATACATACATAGTCTAAACTGAATTGAATAAGATTGTACATTTAGGTCAAAAAGTTATATTAGTATACCTTTTCATCTAATCCATGAATGAAAGACTCAGTGGCACTCATAACCCTTCCAAATGGTAGTGGGAATTCAATGTTACCCCATCTGCAACCAATACAACAATGTATGTTCATTTAAAAATATTTACTGCAAAATATCCATCCGTACAAATTAGTACAAATTAGCACGTGTATTCTGTCCTCGAAAATAGCACTTGGCATTTGTTAAAGAGAAAGAACTCACTTCTTGAAGTTCTTGAAAGCGGCAGTGTCATCTAGCTCGCCTCTCATATCCAAAGGATAAGGCTTTCCATCAACCAATGTGAAAGGATTCATCTCTAAGAAAGTGAAATCCAGGTCTAACACAAGAAAAGTAAACAAATTAATATATAATATTTTTAAATGGTACCATTTAAATGTAACTGTCAATAAAGCGGATTACACAAGTCCATCCAGTAGTGTGTTAATAAATATTTTGTTACTTTGTATACCTTGAAACAAAGTGAAAATCACCTTGAGAAAGTCCTCAATTTCTCCCTTGATCTATAAAAAAATACAGGGTATTCGATCACATTCAGACGGTCTGATTGATTTACGTCAAGAATGAAAGAAATATGCAGATACATAAATATACGTAAAACGTCCAAAGTTAGTTTGTTCATAAAATAACAAATTGGTAGTGAAACTTAAATTGAATTTACCTCCAAGGGAAGGGTTGCAACAAGTGGGGCAACGATTTCTGATGTAAGAGACACTCCTGTCGGAACAAATGCAGTCTTAACCTGAAATATGAACACACCACTTTGTAGCTTATGGATAATGCAGGACATAGAGAGTGTTCAATCTGCAAGACGAAAAGGATGTGTTGCAGTACCTTATCCCAATTCTCTTCAATGTCAATTCCTCCACATTCTGAGAAGCTTATGCTGTTCCCAAGTCTATCAGAGACAATGTTGAGGTAAAACTCTTCATTATGTGGGATGAATGGTTCGACAATGAAAGTTGATATCGGTCCCTTGCATCCACCCATTTCAACCTATATATTCAAATAAACACTTGACTAAAATAAGGGTTGAAAGGAAAATACTTAAAACAACTAAAAAAAATAAAATGCAAGACCATGGATGTAAGGTTTGAAGGACAGAACCATAGAAGGAAAAATCACCTCTTTACCGAGACGCTCTTTCACGAATGAAGCAACTTGTGCCAAATCCAAATTCAAGGCAACCAATCCACTTTTACCACGCTTTCCAAATAACATGTCGGGTTTCACAACCAATTTTGAAGAAGAAAGCCAAGGTTCCTTGTCTTGCAGCGCCGTGAAATCAGTGGCCTCTGTAACCTTGAATCACAAACCAAAACAAATTCGTTACTCAAGTCTGATATGCATGCTACATTGAATCAGGCAAATATAGTTAAAGCTTATTGATTTCTCAAAAAGTGAACCTTTTTAAAAAATTTAAACACGTTACATTTATTTTAAGCTTATTTGAACTTGTGTTATGGCATAAGCACATGTATACATGTATGGAAGGGCTTATCGAATAGCTCATGAAGTGCCCAACGCCATAAGCCATTTTCAGCTTATTTTCATAAACTTACCATAATAGCTTATGAAAATTGAAAATAGCTTACACAAAGCTACATGTGAAATTATCTCCAACAGCTATTCAATTGTAGAAACAACTTATACATAAGTTATTTTTTTATAAGGGCTTATCAAATGAGCACTTAATCAAGTTGTTTATCCAAACGCAGCCATTAAAATTTCCTACTTCCCAAAAGTTCTTCAACTATAGAGACAGACAACACATAAATTCTTATATCATAAGTGCTTATCAAATAAGCACTTAATTAAGTTGTTTACCAAAACAAGCCAATTAAAATTTCCCACTTTTAGTTAATTAAATTATAATAAAATAAAGGTTTAAAACTTCAAACTTCAAACCTACTTTTAGCTAATTTATAAACTTATGCATAATAATTAATTAATAGGCACATTATATAATAAAATAAAGGTTCAAACTTGATATCACATGATAAGAACACTTACTTGTGCAGACTTAATTGGTAAGTCCTTGCCAGAGAGTCTCTTAAAGTGTTCCTTCAACAATCTCTTGGAATCATACTCTCTGATCTTCTTGCGAGCCATTTCTTCTTAATCTATTTCATCAACCAACTAACTCAATTATCAAATATTTCACTTATACAGATCCTTACTACAACAAAAACATGCAATAAATTTATAAAATCCCAAATTATTCCACTTCATATAATTTTTTTCGTGGGATAAAAAACCCATCTCAAATTAGCTTGATGGGACTTCAAAATTGAGATCAAAATCAGAGCTTTAAGATTTTAAAGATTGAACAGAACAAATTGAAAAATGAAAGAAGGGAGAAAAGAGAAGAAAGTTGAGATCTGGGAATTTTACCGGAAAGAGGATGAGTAGTTGGATTAGATCTAAGGAAGAGTTTATGAACGAACGATGTGGTTGTGTGTGATGGATCTATTTATAGTTGAAAAGATTTGATTTTGTTTTTCAACGCTTGGTGAAAAAAAAAAAAAAAAAAAAAAAAAAAAAACGGAATAGAAAATGATGAGGTTGTTGGGTTGGTGAATTATAGAAGAAGAGAGAGGGAAGAACAAAACACAAGACACGCACATGTAGGGTACCACCTAACTATTATTCTACTTCGGACTAATATGTCTGTAACTTCAACCACACTTTCAACTCTCAACATTCAACAATTACCCCACTATTTGGTCTCATTTTTTCTTTTTCGTAAGAATTAATAAGAATATAAGTTAGATAATATTTTGGGTAATTGCATTTTGTTTACACCTAATTTTAACTTAATAGGATTTCATTCATCAATTTCTAAATTATTAGACTTTAATCTGGTTTTAAGAATTGAAATAGTGTGAATTAGAGAGTACAAGATTCGTCCGATGAAATTGATCCATTAATTTTTTATTCGGTTTAAAAAAACAAAAAAAAAAACAAGGATAAAGACAAGGTAAAAAGAGGATTGGATTCGGGCCACCCTCCGAGTTACTTGTTCCATTCCAAAATACATTAAGTACAAGGGTTTTATTTAATTATTAGTTTACCTTATTATAGATTTCACTTCCTACTTAACTTAGGATTTGAAAAAGTTTTCTCTTTCCTACATCATTTATCCTCTTTGTGACAAAGTATTCAATTTTCTTCTCTTCCCTACATCATTTTCTTCCTGATTATTATTATTATTATTATAAAACAATGTTGTTTTGATACCAATCTTGATTAAAGAGTAAGATTATTAAATTGTAAAAGATCTATGGGTCCAGTAGATTATTTTTGATTGAATTGACAAGTGGTAACCGTAGGAGGTTTGTTATGAGTTATTTTAAAAAAAAATTTAAAGAAAAGTTCAAGAGTTATTAGTTGGCGACTCGTCTTAGGACCAACCCAGTGTCGTCTTATTTCGTCCCGTCTTTATTGAACCCGCAAACCTAAAAATTGGTCCGATCAAATATTAGGATCGAGTAAGAGACACATCAAACTCGACCTAACTCGTCATTTATACACAATATTATAAAAGCGCTAAAAGCTTAAAAATTCATATTTAATTTATCGTTTATTAAAAAATTCTAAATTTTATATAAAGAAATTGTTAAACATGTCTTAAATATTAAAAAAAAAACATTAAAAAAATTCGAAAGATACACAATAGTTGGTTTAAAACTAGAGATCAAAAATGAAAACAAAAAAAATTTAAAGGACTAAAAGTTGACAAATTTTGTTATAACTTATAAGGACTAAAATCTTATATAACTCTTATTTTTATCATCTTCCCCTTTGAACTCACATTTTGAATCATCTATTGTAATTAGGTCCCTAAACTAATATAATTGTTGTAATTAGGTCACTCTGTTAAAGTTTGACTAACCGAAGGTCCCTAAACAGAATAATCTGATTACAAAATTTATATTAAATCAAATATTTTATTACAATTTTTTTTTAGTTTAGACACTTATTTAAAAATTCTCAAATAATTTAAAAACATGTAGGATAATTAAATATTTATATTTAAAAAAATCCACAATCAGATTTTTAAAAATAAGTGGAAAGTAAAATATATTAAAAAATATAAAATTGTTGACATGCAACAACACGCCATTATTTTTTAATAAAAAATGAAAAAAATATTAATTATAGATATTTATAAAAATAAAATATTTATAGGCAAAAAAAAAAGATAAATGTCTTAATTAATCTTATAACTAAATAAGATGAAAGACGATCTGATTCCCTTGCTAGGGTGAATTAAAAATTCTATCTACCTAAACAAACTTTGCAAGGGTAAAGCCCTTGACACCCATCTTCAAAATTAGGTATTGGTCTAAACTCAATTTATAGTACTACCTCTGATCTTAAATATAAGACATAGTTGGGTCAATCAAAGTATATGTATGAATTTTGTTCAAAAATATCAATTTTTGTTGACCTAATTGTCTCTTATATTTAAGACTAGAGGTAATAGTGTTTAAGAGATAGCTTTGCTTGTTGTGTGTTAAAAACTTTACATTCCACTAATAGCTGGCATGATCATCTTGTATCCTAGAGAAAGTCTATCAAGGATTACCCAAATATCTCGTAAAGGATTGTGAAATTTCTGCTCATCGTAGGAGTCATTAAATTTCCAAAGCAAATTTTCATTGCATTGGTATTAAGCAAAACCACATCTATGAAAAGCTATGTTTTATAGTTTTTAATTCAGTGGAAATTACATACGCCAAAAAAGTTGGTGTGCATCCAAACATACGCCAAATAATCAAAATATTATTATTGATTGATAAGTTCCAAACTAACAACTTTAAGCACGGACTATTGAAGATGAATCCTAATAAATTATAATCAAGGAAATAGAAACAAAATCCCTCTTGATAGCTACATATTTTTGTTATCAAACAAGATGATTTGCAAAAGGATCATATTGTTTTTGGATTGAGTCCCAACAAGAGAGAATGAGGCCATAATGATGGAAACGGTGTGGTAGTAAACAGTAAACACTCACAACTCAATTATAAAAATTTGAGTTGATTCTGATAATAACAGATATCTCAAACGGAATTAACCTCTCAATTGAGGACCCTAATTCCTCTCACAAATTGAAAGAAGTTATTTTAATTGAGGAGGCAATCAATTTCGAATTCATGATAATTGTTGTAAATTTTGATTTTATTTCAAAAGTTTTAAATATATTATGTGCCATATTTTTAAGTGAGAAATATTGAAAAATCATAGTGATATGTAGGAAAAAAAGAATAGGAGATAATTGTCATACCCTAGTATCATTTCAGACATTTATCATTAAAGCTAGGGTGCAAAAAAAATAACAATCTAGCTATAACGAAGAGCTACATTTTTTTAACACTTTCTGAATGATCATAGATGAACGAAACAGAATAGTATGTAATGATATTCTTTCATTTGGTGTGTGTGTTGTATTAAGAACAATGGAAGATGTAATTATTATACCAAGGTTCTTTGTTACTGTTATGGAGCATTCTTAAAAAGTCTTTGAATAAGAAATCAACATACCAGTCATGTAATATTTTAATGCAACAACTAAATGATAAGATTGTAACTCATTCTTTGTTGTTTTTTCATCTAAAATTTCTAATCTTTATGTTTGCCCATTTTCTTTTCTGCCTATGTACTTTTATCATATGGTTACATTGCTACTCTTTTATCACATGTACATATTCAAATGATGCTGGTATATATCATTTACATTTTACATGTATCTATCATGATACATTCTTGATTCTTTTTCCTGCCATACATGGAGAATGGATCTAGGTGCCTTGCCTCTTCATTTCTTAATCATTATGTCATAATTGTACAATAATACTCTATCCGTGTCCAAATAATTGAGTCATTTGATCATTTCACACGTATTAAGAAAAATGTCTAAATAATTGAGTCATTTGATCATTTCACACGTATTAAGAAAAATGTATAAATAAAAGAAAAATAATACTATTTTTACTAAATTATCTTTGTTACGTATTGATGCATTATCAATATCATAAATGTATAGTAAAAAATATTGCATTAAAAATGATATAAGTAGTATTAATTCAATGGTACAATTGAAAATAGTGTATTGAAAATTGAAAAGGTCAATTATTTTGAGTCAATTTTTTTTTTTTGCAAATGAATCAATTATTTTGGGATAAATGAAGTAAAATGATATTATGTTCATCATATTTATATTTTTGGCACTAACTGTTTATATTTTTCTTTATCCATAAAGTATTTTTTTTTTGTTTCTCATAGTTTTTCCATTGGAGGTAATTCTATTCCAGGTACATTAGACAATAAATATAGGTATCTTTCACAACTTTGATTTGAATTTTCTATTCTTAATCCTAGTGTTACAATCTTGATTGTTAAAAATAGGAAAATAATAAAAAGGTTTAGTTCGTGGGTGTATTGTTTGTTAAAAAAAAAAATGTTTGCAATTTATCCTATGTAAATATTCTTGTTAGGATATTTTTAACCCCCTAAAGAAACGAAATGAGTGGGAATTGAAACTAAAGTATGCAATACATGCTGCCTATAATTATTACAATTTTTAATAAAGTACAACATGTGAAGGTGAACCCTACTAAAGGTTAAATGAATAAATGTATGTTTGGATTCCAAAGTGATTACGAAGAATATTAGTAAAAAATTTCATTTTTACAATAGCTTTTAAGAAGTAAATAATAATAAAAAAAGGGAAGATGCAAAAGATAATATTAAATTTTTATTTGAAAGACAAAACCTTTTGTTAATTAGAATGGGCTAGATCCAATGTGGCTTGGGCCTGAATTACACATGGGACCTTTTCAATTAAAATCCAGTTTGGATTTGAATTAGTATATTGAGCTAGCAAGTGTGCACCCTTGTTACAATTTTTACCCACATAATTTACACTAACAGAGAAAAATAAAAATAAAATCTAATGTATATTTGATATCTATAGGCTATAGCGTTATCTCCCCAGTAGGAATATAGTAACGTACTAGTCTTGATAGCCCTAACTAGATATTTATACTTTGTTTCCAATAAAGGCACGTCGAAAGCAATAATCAATGTTCAATGTTATTGTGTTTGTTTTCAATTGTGGTCGCATCGTTGATGTCCTGCATAGTTCAACTGGCAATTGTTATGTTTGACTTTGATTGTCTTTAATAACGGCCCTCATTCTCCAACATCTATTGACAATAAAATTAGCATCATTGTTGCCTTTAAAATAATTAGGAGGTGGAGTTTTCCAATTTGCATGCTTGTGATTTAGATTTTTTCTACTAGTTTTGTTCGAGGAGGATGGTTTAGTTGTTTTAAGCTCATTTTCTTTTTTGTACTCATTTATGCTCCCATGAGTTTTACTAATGAAATCCTAGATAGACATATCAATATTTTCCAAAACATTTGTTTTCATTTTACCGGACTTAGGACCAACTCGATACAACTCACATGTAAACATGACATATCCCAAGAGTATAACAATATAATCAAATGGATTTGAGATGAGTGACCATCAAAGTTCACTTGGACTTCCTCCTAAGGCGCCATCTGATGGCAACCATTATCATTCATCATCACGGGCTCACGTCTAAAATCAAACAGTGATGCATAAATCACATATCATACAACTCATAACCCTAAGATACTTCATCTAGAAACCCTTTAAGATGTAAAATGACACCATGCACACATTAAAAGACACAATTTTATATATCTAAAATCTTTCGCTCTTATAAACAAACTCACTTAATTGTTGAAATATGTGCAAGTACACATTTGCAAAGAACAATCAACAACCACCACCACTTCTTCGACTGTATATCATCAAATACTTCATATGTCTCACAATCAGTGTCGTTTAAGGTTTTTGCACACGTATTAAGAAATGTAATAATTAGAAGAAAAAGATAACTCATTTTATCAAACTTTTTATTTTAACTATTGGTGAATTTTTCACTATTATCAATGTAAAATACAATAATGTTTTATAAGTTGTGTACATAGTAATTATTGAAGAGTAGTATAGGAAAAAATAATTAAAGTTGCATTAAAAATTGAGAATGACATTTATTTTGAGACAATTTTTTTGTACTAAAATGACACTGATTATAAGACGGAGAGAGTAATACTATTAAATTAGTGGATAAAGTGTTTGGTTTATTATATTGGAATTGGAATGGAAAGTGCATGTACACTTATAGATTAAGGGTAAATTGCATTTGAACGTGATAAGAAAACGCATTTGACCCTTATTACCAAAAAATTGCATTTGATCCTTATTACCAAAAAATTGCATTTGATCTTATATTATATATTCCTCATTTCCATAATATTTGGACTATTTGCAACAACAACAAAAATTATAAATATTAAATATATTTTATTATTTAATTAATATTACTTACATGATTTTTAATTGATTATTTTGGCCAGCATTATCTTTACTATTGATACTATTTAGTATTGCAAAAATTAAGTTCAATTTCAAGGCAAAAGTCTTAATTTTCAAACCATTAGAATTATTGTCAATGTATCTTTAATTTACATGACAATCGCACTCCTAGCACAATTTCCAATTCTATGCAGTAATTTTAAATTCTCAAGTTTTTCTAAGCTAGATTTCATCTTCCTAAAACATCTACCATCAAGGAAGTGATCTAACGCCCCCTAACGAGTATTGAATTAAATGTAATACCGATGGAGCTAGATGTTCTGGTTCTACTACTTATGGAGTATATTTAGGGATAACTTTATTGCTTTTTTGGATAGTTTTGCTGTGAATTTGAGGATTACAACTGCATTACATGTTGAGTTTACAAGAGTTATGGTAGCTATTGAAATAACCTACAAGAATGAGTGGCGATTATATGGATTGAATATGATTCACAATTGACAAATATGACATTTAGGAATACTAACCTTGTTCTTTGGTATATTAGAAATATATTGTTTAACTTTCTTGAGATAGTTAAAAGAATGAGTTTACTATATCTAATATTCTTAGGAAAGGAAGAACATCAATGTGCGAACAAAATTGTTATTTTGAGACTTCACAATGTTAACCGCTATTGATGAGATATTTTTCCTTCAAATATTTCTGATATTTTTAATCTCTCCTAAATATAGATTTTGATAATGTCTATAGGTGTTTAGTACATACTTTTTTTCTTCACTGCAGTTTTACCTTTATAAATTTTTTTGGAAAGATTTTAAGAGGTAATTGTTTGTATATCTTAGAATCGTTTTCTTCAGTTTTGATATACGTCCTCTAAACAGGTTGTATTTTTTATTTTTTAATAATATTTAAGAGTACTACAAACAATAAATAGTTATTTAAAATATCAACATAATTTAAATGTCAAATTAATCATATGACATTTTTATACTCTATATTGCTTAAAAAAATTCATTATTTTTACTTTACATAAATGGTAAATGTCTTCGTCAAAACAAAAATCTGGTATGGTATTGTAAAAGTAATTCAATAAAAGTTTGGTCAAAAAAAAGTTAATTCAATAAAAACATTATTATCTCCACTCATTAAAATAGTAAAATAGGTCCATTATTAAACTCTACGAAACGACACACCTTGTTGCAGTTTCGCATTACATTTCAAACGCCCTCGATTTGTGGTTGTTGACACGCCACATCTGCAGATTCCAAAAATCAGAGCACCGTCAGCAGCCACCGTGTACGGCGGAAACCCTTTCCTTAACTTCTTCTTCCGTACTCTCCGTCATCTCCTCACTCTACAACCGTCTAACACACAACTCACAAACGAAACACCTCAAAATTTCGTACAAAAAAAAACCTCAATTTCACAATGCAACAAGAGTTGGAGCAATGGAAGGAACAAATTTCTCACCTATTGAATGTCGCAAACGATTACCTTCGCGAGGTTCCTCCCAATCAACTCTATGCCGCTGCCGCTATCGTGGTTTTCACAACGCTGCTTCTTCTCTCACGTGAGTGAGTTCGTTTTGTTGTTGAGTTTGTTATTCTTTTGATCGATTTCTGAGTTTTTAATTGATGAATTTTGTTTTTTTTTTTTTGGTAGTGAGGTTTTTGAAGCGCACTAAGTCTAACACTATTGTTTTGACGGGACTTAGTGGGAGCGGGAAAACCGTTATCTTCTATCAGGTAAACCTAAATTCGATTGGTTTAGTTGCTGAATTGATGAATTACTGCACCTGCTTTTGTATATGTGTGTCCATTTTGGTTTAATAGTTAAAGAGTTGTTGAGTTTACTTTAATTAATTGCTTAATTTTGTGTTTATTTGTGGAATAAACATTGCATGCAATCATGAAATTAAGTGATACTAGGTATAGTGAATGAATTGTAATGCTGGTTTCTGGTTGATGTTTGCGGTAGTTAGCTTGTGTAGCATTGACACTTCAAATTGAAAGCGTATCTGACATGACACCGGCATATGTAGTTAGTTACATTCAATATTATTTAAATTATTATTAGTGTCAGTGTTGTGTCTATGTCTTAGCTTCATAAGTATTAGCAATTATGGTCTTGAGCTACGACTGTGATATTGTTGGATCTGTAATCTGGAAAACAAGAAATAAATTGATTTTTTAGGTCTAATCTGTGGTAAGCTTTCAGTCGTTGTTGACAAGTTTTTGAACTGCATAGCCTGGTTTAGTTTGTAATGTATTTAATTACGACCAAAGATTGCTTGTATAGTTGTGTGTGAGGGAAAAGAGGAATCAAGGTTAGGTGGTTGGTTATTATAAACTGAAAGCATGCTATTACATTAGCAGGTGATATTTCATGGTGGGATATAGTTCAATTCCTTGGTAATACTACTATTAATTTTCCTTCTATTCATATTTCCCATGCTGACATGTTGTTCTGGGTACACTATCTTATGTTTGTGTCAGCTTAGGGATGGCTCCACTCATCAGGGTACTGTTACATCAATGGAACCTAATGAAGACACTTTTATTCTTCATGGTGAAACAACCAAGGTAGTGTTAGCCTCCTGCACTTAATTACTTTCATGGATTTACAGGTTTAGGCGTGCAGAAATTGTTCCTCTCATCTTCTCTATGCAATGAAAGTATTCATCTTTTATTGTTGATTGAAAAAACCCTTTTGGCTTGTCAAATTAGTTGAAATTATATCTAATATTCTAATGTTTGTTTAATGATTTGGAATCAGATCGTCCAATAGACCAAACATTGTCTTATGTATTTTATATTGTGACAGAAAGGAAAGATCAAACCAGTTCATATTGTTGATGTTCCTGGACATTCTCGTCTTAGACCCAAATTGGATGAGTACTTGCCTCAAGCAGCTGGCATAGTCTTTGTTGTTGATGCTTTGGACTTCTTACCAAATTGTCGTGCTGCCTCAGAGTAATTCCTTTCTCTATTAAGTTGCTAGTTTATCATCTTTTTATAAAAGACTAATTTGTCAGCACTAGCTGTGTAAGCCACGGGGGAGTGTTAAAAACTCCCAAGATATTAAAGCAATATAAATTGAATAAGTCACCATTGCTCACTTTTCCTGAGAAAGAAGGGATATCTATGATTACAAAGATACTGACATTTTGTTTTACGTGTTAAGGTACCTATATGATCTGTTGACTAAGGGAAGTGTTGTGAGGAAGAAGATTCCACTGCTTATTCTCTGCAACAAAACCGACAAAGTCACTGCTCACACCAAAGAATTTATCCGCAGACAACTTGAGAAAGAAATGTATGGCCTCAAGTCCTTAAATTTGTTTACATTTGATCATTCAGCAATTACTTCATCCTTTCATTGCGTTATTGGTTTTGATGGATTATGTGCTCTTCACATCCCATCCCCCTTCTATCTGTATGCGGCTAATTATCTTCACACTCAAAATTAAACGATTGGTTTGTTTTTATCTGCAAAACACATATTATCTAATGAATGGTAGTCTGGTTCTTTTCATGATTTCATCTGTCGGCTCTACTATATTAACTGTGTTACTTTTTCAGCGACAAATTACGGGCATCAAGAAGTGCAGTTTCAGATGCTGACGTTACAAATGAGTTTACTTTGGGGGAACCTGGCGAGCCATTTTCCTTCACTCAATGCTCAAACAAAGTTACAACTGCAGATGCTTCTGGTTTAACCGGGGAGATATCTCAGCTAGAAGAGTTTATCAGAGAACACGTGAAGCCATAGCTGGATATTATGTTTAAACTTAGATTTTTGTTGATTTAATATGAATGAGGTTGTTCCTTTTGGTTTTTACTTCTTAAAACTCAACAAAGCCTGAACTAAAAGAAAAAGGGGGGGAAGGGTCAGGGTAGGAATCACTATGTTGGGATTGATGAGGATCGACTTCATTGGAACTATAATGATTCAACTATTTGTCACTGTACTTGCATTTGCTTTATATGTTCTCAATCTTTGGCCCAGCTTTATTTTCAGAACGTTATGGCTGCTTCTTTCCATTAGGTGACATAATCAAGAAAAGTATACACGAGTGTTTTTACCTGCAAGATGCAGCTGCTGCGAATATCATTTCCCCAGTCTTGCAATCATTTTAACCCTTATAAACACATATGATTGGTGGCTAATAATACATTGGTGAATGATTCTTCTTCTTTTTTTGTTCAATGTGTAATGGTTTTTAACTTTTATGAGTGACAGTTGCACGTGTAGTCGCTACAAGCAGCAGCTTACATCACGTGTTGCGTTGTGGAGGATCCGAACTCGAGGTCAATAATATGGGGCATGCAATGTCTCAAACAATAGCAGTTGCTGAATTTGTATTCTTTAATGAGAGTTTAACACGAGGGATTACGTCAAAAGATTTCACCATTTAAATGCGAATTTAGATTGTTTTAATTCAAGCCTCGAATTTAGATCATTTCAATTCAAACCTTTTTAAATCTCCTTTAAATTCACTTCCATATTTTTGAAATTGTGGGATTCAAATCCGGATTTAGCATTATATCCATTGGAAACTTGTAGTAGACATGTGAGAAACGTTTGGGATTTGAACTTTTAGTTATTGAGTAGGGAATGAGCATACATATGTTTGATACATACAACAGAGATTAATTATTCTCAAGGTAGAGGATGGAAAAATGCATTTCCGTATTTTATATAGGATTTTTTTTTTAAATATATATATATAACTAAATTTTTTTGAAATATTAAAAATGCGAGCCTAGTACTTTTTCTAAATATATTTGAGAATAAGATTTCTATAGTTATATTTCTGAGAAAATTGTACCAATGAATTATTTTCCACGACTCAAAACAAAACGCACCCTCCTATAAACAATCATTGCTTTTGTGGACTTTACTCAATATTATTTAAAGTAGTTGTAACAACTCTTTCTTAGCGCTTTCTTATTTGTTGAAATACAATGAGTCCTATTAAACTATGTGTAATGAAAAAAGTGTTTTGTTAATATTTTTTTGTCTCAAAATATAAAAAAAAATATATTAGTCAAAGAAAATTAATTTATTAATCTAAAATTCAGATCAAATAAAATGTAAGTTTTCATAAAAGAAAAATGTTCAATGTAGTGATCACTACTCATGTGACTACCTCAAGCATTTTTTTGATGAAGTTATGCTGAAGTTATTAACATCCTTTCTTTTATTACTAAGTAAACAGCTTTTGTTACAAAAATTCAACAGCCAAATAGAGTCAAATCCATTGTAGGTCAGATTATAAACAATCTTATCTTCCACTAACAAACCATTTGCAATAGATATATTTCAAGACTTGAACTCCTAGTATTTTTTTTTTTTGTCAAATAATCTATTGGTTAGACTCACACTTCAAGTATGGAGAAGTGAAGAATCTCAAGTTTGAACCCAAACCCCTTACATATCGATGTCGTTACAGCTACTATCTACCAATTGAGGTATAGTTACGTGACGAACTCCTAGTGTTTTATTCATACTACAACAACTCCAACCATCCGTTAGTATATCTCTCTTTTATTTAACTTAGGCTAATTTAATCAATGTATGATATTTGTGGCAAATTAACTTTAATGGAAAATATCACAAACATCAACTTACAAATATAGGACAGAGAACTTTTATGAGTTTACTCTTAAATAATAAATACAAATAAATATGCATCCCCACCCCCACATAAAAATAATACCTTCCTCTGAACACTTTTTTTGGGGAGAAGAGGATCTAAATCTAATCTTTAAAATTCAAAATGCTTTAGACAGAATGAATGTTGTGAAACGTGTTATCACCTTACAAACTGACATGAACCAGGACACATTCTTGACAACCACAAGTGCTTCAACTTCACTATTAACGCAAATATGCCATAGCATGGTATGTGCATTATACCAACAGCCAAGTACCTAAAAGAGGGCAACAGACATATATTAATCGAAACTGTTCACTTCAATCTACGAGATTAATTTCATATCCAATTTATCGTGTAACATCTCATGTTACGGTAAATTGTTCCCTATCCCTACTTTCAAGTTAATTTAAGTGTGTCTATTTGAAAACCTTGACCAAAATTTCATAACATCATATTTTTAGTATCAATGTACTATAGTCTCAAAATTATTTGCTGCTAAAGTTGATGTTCTATTTTTGCATTGTGTATTTGAGTATTGGTCAATGTTGTCAAATTCGGCTACTCTTCAATGTTATAGTTAATATTTGACAACACTTTGTACTAAATAACCTATCGCTGAAGAAAAGTGATTTGTTTAAATTCCGTTGTGCCACTATAGCACTGCTATAACCGCTATTTGACAACACTTTGTACTAAATAGCGTATCGCAGAATAATAATGATTTGTTCAAATTCTACTATGCTATAGCACTATAGCGCCACTATAACCACTATTTGACAACACTGGTATTGGTGAGCAATTGAATTTACGAACATACCATAAGGGTGCATATGGGGATGACAAATCAAGGAAAGGATAAGGCCACCTGTAGCAAAAGGTTAAAAAATTATGAACAGAATTGTGGCGATTGAAAAGCAGTAGAAAGAAGATGGGATACACGATTTTACCAGAGCGAAACAACAGAATGGATGATCCACTGAAAAATTACAAATGTAGCCGTCCACAGGATAAAATATGCAAATCGAAACACTGGAAATCTCTGCATGTGTTAAGAATAAATAGATGTAAATTTAAAGTAGATAATTAAGGAGAAATATAAGCAAAAAGATAGAAAAAAAATAAACTCACCATGCAATTCAATGATGTTTCACCGAGGAGGAGCAGAGCATTAACAGAGTGCATAGCAACAGTGAACTGCAAAATGAAAAGTGAAAACATTTTCACATAATAGAAGATATGAGTAGCGAAAAACCAGCCTATTCTTTTAGAACTGAAAGTAATCAATATTTAAATTTATAAACTCTCTTTTACATTTCTGCACCCTCATTAGCTTTTTCAGAATTAAGGTCTTTTAAAGAACAGCCATCCATTAATTACAAATTTCATGATGAAGTCAATTAATGTCTAGCACATGCTGGAAAAGCACAAAATGCTTTATTGTTGATTACATGTCTACTAACACCAATAGAAATCACCAAACTATTTAAACCTGTTCCAATACACCAAAAAGTCCTGCATTGCTTGATAATCGAGGTTAAGAGTAATTTATAAACACTCACTCTCCTCAACTCACTAAAGCGCCTTTTAACTAAGGAAAAAAACGTGAAGGCTCACATTAGACTCGAAGCGAACAATACCTAAAAAACAGTGCAACAGACTTAAAATTGGAACATATCCTTTTAACAAATATAAAACTAATAAGCAAATGCCAAACAGTTTGCTATGTGGGTGCAGTTCATTAATGATTAGGTTTTTTCCTCTTTCCTTTTCTGTTGCTTCTTTTGTTTTTTCTTATTTTAGGTGGCAAAAAGAAAATGCCAAACATTCCCCAAAAAATTTATCATTATATCAGTATAACTTTCCCAACCAAAAGAATAAATGACAGACCAGAGACAAGATCAATAATACTCACAATATCAAGACGAAAATCTTTTGGTGTCATAAAAGGATAGAGAATGAGCCAGAATACAATGTCAGTGAGCATTGAAGCACCTGCACAAGTCTACATTTTCAAAAGAAAATTAAAACAAGTTGATAGATTGCCTCCTGAGTTTAACCAGTTATTAATAACACAATAAAATCCAAATACTATTACAGTTTTTTATTCATAAGTCAGATACGCTGAATAAGAACAACATGAACAAGAAGAAAACATTGGAAAAAAAATACGATTCTAACAGAGAGTCTGCATAATAGCCTTCTGCAAACATATGATGTTGTAATGCAACAACATCTATCAATATCAAAACAGTTTGATTATTTAATGACAAATTCTCTTTGGCACCTTGAAAAGCAAGTTATAATCTTGAACATGTTGTATAGAAATCCACTATTTCAAACAGTGTAAAGTTTTTCATCTCAAACAGACAAATTTTTTCAAGCTTAACATTAATTTGAGTATTTGACAGAAACAAACTTCCCTAAGAAAATTTCCATCGCATATCTTTTATCTTCTTCAGAGCTACCATCTTAAATCATATCCAATTTCTTTCACAACCATTACTAAAATTAAAAATCCACAGTTGCATGTCCTGCCTAAGCAAAAACTATACTTAAAACACTGTCGTCAATCGTGGATCGCAGAAAATAGAGGTCTATTCAATTTCTGCTACACTATAGTGTTATAGCACTGCTATAGCGGCTATATGACAACAGTTAGTACTAAATGGAGTATCCCGAATCAGTAGTGATTTGTTCAAATTCTACAGCACTAACCACTATTTGACAACATTGACTTAAAAGTGAATTTGTAGTTGTTGAGAGACTCAAAGTAGGACACAAATTAGTCAAAAATAAATGCCATGCATTAAAAAATAAAAACACCAATAAAATCATTTAGAGTAAATTACCTGAAATATTATTTGAATAACATAACCCCATACACCAGCAGTATTTTGACTGAGAGATTTCCGATAGTCATAGGAACTCTTAGTTAGTGTAGGTATATCTGCATTCCCATCAAGTGCAGGCGCCACATAAGCGCCTCGTTCTGCATCTAACCTGTTTCTCTCAAATTTATCGCGGTTAAAGCAACTTTGATAGAAGGAGAAACAAGATGCAAGCTGAAAGTGATACACAGGTTCATCAATTTTTCTATGCAGCATATGACAAGATCAAATTCCACCCTACCCTCCAAAAGATGAATGAAATGCAAAATTACTACAATACAAGAAGAGTTAGAGAAGAGAATTGGTACCCCAAAGTAAATAGTGACCAAAGTAAATGTCCACCTGTTCAGCAGCCAAAAAACAAAAAAGAATCAGCATATTTATAACAAAATTGGATTATCTCTAAATCTTATGGTCCCTACAGCTGCAGCATCTTAATGCAGTTGTAGAGGATCCAGATCCATTTATAACCAATAGGGATGCTCGGATAGCAGTGTTTCATCAAAACAATTCACCAGTATTAAATACCAAAGTTGTGTATATATCATTACAAGTGCTAAGGTATATTTAATAATAAAAGAGTGTCGTTGCTTTGCTTATGTAGCAGCATTTTACTGGGGATACATCTTACAGATTGACAATAGAGTCTATTTGGATTGACTTATTTAAACTTATTTACTGGCATAAACACTTGGGTGACAGTTTTGGAGAATTTATGGAAACAACTTCTAACGTGTCCATAAACTCTCCAAACTAGCTTGTGAAAACATATTAAGCAACAATTATAGTTTACTTATTCAATATCAATGAAGAAAGCATGCATGCATACAAATCTACTAGCCTTGGAAGTTTAGTTAGTTCAAGTAATTCATAAGAGTTTCATACAAGACAATAATATAGAGGATATGTGGAATTTAGCTTACTGAGTGTAGAAGTAAAATATGCCACCTCCATCAACAACAACATTAGCAATGAGCAAACCCAAAAGAACAAGAAAAGAAATTATTCTGTAAGCAAGCAACCAAGTAGGATGAATTCCTTTAAGACATGTATTCCATGCTTCATCTTCATATAACAACCCAACCGTTTCTTGCCACCGCCTTTCTTCAACCCTCTTCTCTTTTCTTGATTTATTGAATTCTTCATACTTCCATACCAAAAATGATCCTATACTCATACTAATTAAAATCCATAGTGCACATAGGAAGAACCTCCAGTTTAACCAATAGCTTAGGGTATTAGTATCTGTTGTCATTGTTTAATTTCCAAGTATATGGCTTGAGGATCCTGTTAATTAATGTTGAAATTCATGAGTTTCTAATAATACTTAGCTTTGGTAAATATGTGTTCCATATCTTTGTTAAAGCTCTATGCACTTAGATAAATGATGCTTCAACACAAATTAACCATTAGCTGAACACAATTAATCATGATTTTAAACTTCATTAACTACAATTTTGAAGTGCTTTAATCATCAAAATTGATATTGAAAGTTGATGTCAAATAACTTTGTGTCAAAGTAACAGACTCATGCTCTTATCTAGATGAACAAAACTATAACCGAGAGCATCCATCTCAAATTCTCAGTTGACTCCGTTTTCTTCACTAAACTTATGGTTTTAGAAAATTATTAAAACAATTAGGCAAAAATAAAAAAATTAGGCAAAAAAATTATATGAACAGGAAAAAATAAAGGAGTAGAAGAACTCACGGTAGAGAAGTGAAATTAAGAAATCTGAGGCGTCAATGAAGAAAAGAAAGAAGATCCTTCGGTTTTGCTTCTATCTATTAGGAGGGAGAGAGAGAGAGAGAGAGAGAGAGGCGTGTTAAATTTATTAATATCTCTCAATTGTGTCAAAATATTCTTCGAATTTTTTAATTTGTAGGCAAAACAGCTTTATCAAATGGTTGACGAGAAAACATTTTAATCAACTTTAAATAATTTGAAAAAGTAACTCGATATTTTGATAAAATTGAAGTTTCAAATTGATAACTATTTCCAATTTCACGATCAAAATAATTATTTATTAATTTTTTTTACAAAATCTAATTAGGTTGAATCGTGTAAATATCCAAAACAGTTTGATAACTTTAAATAGATGTTGTTTTTTCTTTTACAAAAAAAATATTAAAAAATAAATCAATTTTTATTTTTACACAATTCTATATGGAATTATTAATTCTACAATAATTTATATTAAAATATTCATGAAATAAAAATAAAAATAATATTTAAAAATTAATATATTAACTTTTTAAATACATTTTTATTTATATTGTATTTTAGTAGTAGTACTCATGTTTTTTAATGTATAATGTAAACACTATTGTTGTCTTTAAGCTTGAAAGCTGAAGAAAGAGGAGCCTGCAAGTTCAAGTGGTGGGAATTCTTCAATCAAATATATGTAGCCACACATAATAGAGGACAAGTCAAACATAAAAAATGATTTTGTTTTGTGTACTACATGAAACCCAAAAATACTATAAGCCTACTCCACAATATACTATTGGCTTAGAAAAATACTACGACTTCAAATAAATATTATTTCGGCACACAAAAATATATATTATATTAATTATTTTAAAAATGAATATTATTTAAATATTTATTCTTCTACATTTTATCTATTATGTGTGTGCGATGTCTAAAATATGTGTTTATGTCTTTCTATTCATATAAGATTTTCTTGTTGGACTTCACCGAAAAAGCCTTCAATCGATCTAAATAAGATATTTTAGTTCATCCTATTACAATTTATATCTATGAATTGTTGGTATCAAAATCTATCTTTAACTAAATATTTCAATTGAAAAGACGTTAGCAATGTGAAATTATGCTAGTAGTTCGACTCTTCACGATTTGACTAGTCCAAGTCTACGATTTTTTTGGGCAGAACGAAAAAATGGTTTATGATGTTATTTAATTGATTAAAATCAAGCTTTAAATGATAATGCTAAGAAATAAACAGGTGAAATTAAAAAAAAAAAAAAAAACACTTACCGATTGATGAAAAAGTGTTTTGATGAGTGATTCATTGATGGAGACTTGCTATAATGTGATTGTAATAGTTGTTTGGAGGTAAGATGTTGTATTTGGGTGAATAAGATTTTTGGAATCGTATAGGGTGGAAAAAGACACATAAATTTGATCTTTATATATATTTATAGAGTTAGAAATTCGATTTTTTTGCAATATGTTGAGACCCTTTACACTACGATTTGAGCAATTAAACTATGTATTAATGCGCGTTTTCCCCATAAACTTATGAATATTTCCCCATATTTTGCTCCAACCTTTTTTCAAGGTGAAACCAACAAAACAAATTAACAGCATGTCAAAATACAACTTCAATTGTTTTCACCAAAACAAGGTATATGTCTGTTACAATTACATGAGCTATGAGAAAACAAGTTTGGTATAATAAATAAATCTCTTAATTCTCTATTGCCCAACAAATATTATCTTGCCGCTCATATTTCAAATAAAGCAAATGTCATTATATAAGTTAACTTTGTTGAAGTCATACCGTCAATTTCAAGTAAAAGTATTATGTATTTATTAGTTTTGTGGGTGTTGTCTATAATCAACACAATACGAAACACGTTCAACAACTTGTCTAAATCTGGACGCACCCAAAATATATTCATAATAAAAATAGAGTATTCTCATATTCTATTCCAACACACATATTTCTCATCTCCTACTAACTTGAATAAAAGTTGCATCTCTATTCTAGTACCTATCACATCTAATCAGACCATACTCATTTGTTTATATATTTGGGTGATCTAAAAACATTTTCCCTATCTAGGTTTTACAATGAGTAGTATGTGTCTTGGTGCAATATGATAATTTGTGAAGTTGTGGACATGTACCATCTTTCAATGGTCTTGATGTTAAGATTGTTTGAAATATTATATTTATGTTGAAATTTGAATTGTAAAAGAAGAGAGAGTTCAAGGCTATATATATATAGTGCTAGTTTTTCACTACACTTCGCATCAGTCAGAAACACTTTAAGCTTGTATCTAGTTCTTTTATTTTCTTTCATATTCTTGTGTAAGAGTGTTGCGAGATGTAGTTCAAATATTTGTTTTGGAAAGTGTGAATGTAATGAGAGAAAGTGTGAATGTAATGAGAGCCATGAGGTGTTTTGAGAGAAGTTTATGTGTTGTAACAATTTTTACATAGTGTTATTCTTTGGTTGTCATTTGACAACGATCGTGGTTTTTATCTGGTTTTGGAGTTTCCACGTTATTTTCTTGTGTTGTGATTATTATATAAATATATCTATGTGTTTAGTTTCCCAACATCTACAATGAGGGACTTATTCAATATTCTCCACACTTGTCACAACCTATGATTAATTGTCTTCTGTTGTGCAAAAGAGTGTGCAAGTATATAGTCAAACGAGTAATAGAGTGACAAGTAAAGTTCATACCACGAAGATTGATTTAGTTTTATTCTTATAAAGCATCCATTGATTCAAATTAATCAGTGAGTGAAAAGCGGGTAACAATAACATTCATATGATGAAGAGTGTTAAGATTGAGGTTATATGGGTGAAACAAAATGTGCACAATATAAAAAAAATGTGCTTGTCAGGAACACGATAAAATTGAACAATATTGAGATTCCCTTACGTATAAGCTCTCATTAAATTCATTCTACTGCAATTAAAACGATTCATTCATGCTATGGTTCTAAACTTTATATCAAATTTAAAATACTTAGGATAACTAATATATCCATTAGCTAAAACAATATAACATAAACTTGCAATGGCTAAAAATACTAAGCACCAATAAATATCATTTTAAACATAATTAATTCATATCAAATTTCACATAATCTAGCATGAGTGATTTAGCTCATAGTGAACAAAACATAATCCATACACAAGGAACAAATTTATACATCAATTACAACTTAAAAGAAGTGAAATAGAAATAACCTAAGTTGAACTACCAAAGAGAGCTAAAGATATGTCAACTACCAATTGCTCCAGTAGGTGATGCAACACATTGCTTCAGTTTGTTATGGAAGAATGAGAATAAATGGCAATGTACGCAATAGAGGTTGGTTAAAGAAAGTAGCAACCACAATCAACCATATGATAAAGAATCTCTTAATGTTTTTCCATTTACATAATGGATCAATCATAAAATAAATGATTTTAAAGATAGAAAAAATTCAAAGAATAAAAGAATATTGTATGCCCTTGCAATCAACACGTGTCACCTAGACTAGGGAGCACACATTTTGTCTTTTCTCAGCCTCTCACCTCTAGCTCAATAGTGCAAATGTCTTTGATTTTGCTCAAGATTAACTATTGCATATTAATGTTGCATCATCGAGTAGCACATTGGAGATCACCTAACATGCTAAATTCTACGCATTGCACAAAACACGTGGAATCCATAAAAAACAAGCACCAAGTCGTGCTTAATTTTAAATAACTTTAAAACTTAATATTCCTAATTAAAGTAAACAAACTAACATAAAATACCCAATTAACAAATAATAATTCAATGTAAAAAGATTATATAACTCTTTTTTCTAAGAGTTATCATCTTTCTTCCTTTTTGTCATGTCTCTGTATATGATATCGTGATGATAATGGTCGGTCTATATTAATCCTCTCTAATCCAATGCACTACAATTTCTCGTATATACAAAATATATAAAATAAATTAAACTAAATTTGTTTTTACAGGACTAATTGTGAATGCATCATGAATATCAACACATAATTTATTACATAATAGTAGTATATCCATATTTATTAAAAAAACAAAATTAATAAATAAATAAAAATAGAATTCCAAAAAACTTATGGCAAGTGTTTCACAGCACATGCTTGTACCAGAAAATTTATCATAAATATTCTAAAATATTAGTCTTATCCAAAAAAAAACTTTTACATACCAAAAACTTCAGGGTGCGTGTGTGATTGATGTAGAAAGCATGAAATGAGAGTAAAAAAATAAAATAGTAAAGACTAAAATATGAAAAGAGGTAAAATCGATATTTTATCAAGGAATTGTAGAGTTAGGGGTATAAAGTAAACTTTTTAATTTTTGAATCAAAACAGATCCAACAAGCAACTAAAGTATAGTCCACACAACACACCACTGAAACGAAATACTCCTTCACTACATAAAAGGCCCAACGGGCTTTCTCAGAAGCCCACAACACAAAACCCCAAACCGCATTTTCCACTATATAAATTCCTCCAACAAACAATCCCACTCGTTTTTCACCCATTTTCCTTCCCTCGGCGCAAACCCTAATCCACCGAAGATGCAGATCTTCGTGAAAACCCTAACGGGTAAAACAATCACCCTCGAGGTTGAATCCTCAGACACAATCGACAACGTCAAAGCCAAAATCCAAGACAAGGAAGGAATTCCACCGGACCAACAACGACTCATCTTCGCCGGAAAACAGCTCGAAGACGGCCGCACTCTCGCCGACTACAACATCCAGAAGGAATCAACTCTTCACCTTGTTCTCCGTCTCCGTGGTGGTGCTAAGAAGCGTAAGAAGAAGACTTACACTAAGCCAAAGAAGATTAAGCATAAGCATAAGAAGGTTAAGCTCGCTGTTCTTCAGTTTTATAAGGTTGATGATTCTGGAAAAGTTCAAAGGTTGAGGAAGGAGTGTCCTAATGCTGAATGTGGTGCTGGAACTTTCATGGCTAATCACTTTGATCGTCATTATTGTGGCAAGTGTGGTTTGACTTATGTTTATCAGAAGGCTGATGCTTGATTTTGATTTCTGTTTTTTTTACTGCTACCCTAAGTGTTTTTGAATTTTGGTATTTTAGTTTTTTTAAGATTTGGTATTTATGAATTTGGATTAGTGGGGTAGACAATTTTTGTTACTGTTATGACTGGTTGAATGATTTTTATTTTAATACTCTATTATGCGTTAATTTAGTTATTAGTTAATTATATATTTGTTTATGATTTTGTTTGATGTTGCTGGTTGGTTATCGTTCTAATTTAATTATTATCGATTAAGGTGAGTCATATGCGATTGTTCTTGTTGGTTTATTGAATTATGCTCGTTTTGTTGGAATTAGATTTCCTGCAGATAAATTTTGATAGCATATATCATCAAATCAGTTGAATATATTAATTGGATAGTTGTGATTTTATAATTCAGATTTATTGAAGTTTGAATTAATGATTATGATTAGAGGATTTGGCAAATGTAGGAATTACAGATTGCGGGCAATTCTTGTCCAGTTTTTTATTGTGTGTTGAGATATGTTATGGTATTTTTTGTTTCTCGAATTTGGAACGGAAGTTCATTTGGGAATCAATTGGTTTGATTGGTTTTAACGTGGAGATGATAAATCTGATAATGTTTTTGAAATTGTATATTTTTTTGTTCATTATTGTATAAAACTACTTTTGAATTGGTTTTCTTGTTTGGTGATTTCTGATGTAATGCAGTAGAATGATTATTGTGTAATCTTTGAAACTCCTCTAATCTCATTTTTAACCAGTTTGGTTTTCATGGTCCTTGATGTCTCAACTTTTTTTGCTCCTATACTTCCAATCAAGCTATTTTTCAACTGTTTTTCTGTGTCAACTTAGCAAGGATATATATTGTATATTGCAGATAATTATTTTGATGAAATTATATTTTTTAGAGATAAGACATCTATGTCAAATTCTTTTGACTTACATGTTTCAAAATATTGTTGAATTCACTATTTATGCAGAAATATGATTATGTCAGTTGTGTTTTTTTTCCTTTTACTGCTCACTTGTGTAATTTGACAATGTGTCTTATGTTATTCTTATATTTTATTGGATATAAATAATCCAAAATTGATGAACTTATCTTAAACATGAGGCTGCTTTCAAATGATGTTGCATGTGTTTGGTTCTGTCGAAACCGAAAGGATAAATTAATTTTGTAAAATTGATCTTAATTAAAAGTGAATTGATAGTAAAACAATTTATGTTTGAAAAATATTTTCGGTCAAAAATGAGTTGGTCATTAATTTTAAGTAGAAATTGGAAGTTATAAATCAATACTTCAATTTAGAATCAATTTTTGAAGTAGTATCAATTCTACTCTTTCAAAATTTGTTTTTGGCAACTCCAAAAGAGCAACTAAACCAAACATGCATGCAGCTTCAATTTAATGCTTATTTTTCAAAGCTTCAAATTCGAGGTTCAAATAACTTAAGGTATATTTGTTTTCTGTTTTCCATATTCACACTATGCAGCTTAGTTATACAGGTGCTTCCATTTTGTCTCATAGGTTACCAATACTTTTGATCCAAATGTCCCTAACTTTGAGCGACTAAAAAGCTTGCATGATTATTTACTTACAAAATAATCACTTTCAAAGGCAGCGATCGAAAACCCCATGAATCTTACTAGGCAAAAGTTTTAGATTTTAAAGTCTAACTATGGCTTGGAACAAAATTTTCTTTAGCAAAATGGTATGAAAAACCTAAAAGACTTCGCTATAAGTTTTAAGCAAATGGTCAAATTTGACATTTATAAATCGTTTGGTAAAAGAATTCATTGGCAGGATAATACAAATATCATAAATCTTAGTCATGTATGATTTATTTATTTATATTTTAATAATTTACAGAGTTATTTGTTGAATTTATTTAAAGTATTTTTTTGCATGTTTATGAAACTAGGTCGAAGTGGTTAAGTGTTTATTAGACAATATTATTAAAAAATCATAAATGAGTGGTATGTGTTTATGAAATTTTAAGTATTCTAATTAAAGGAGGAGTTTCTTTATGGAATTATAAGTACTCAAATTATACCCATAGCTATACACTGTTATACCTCTCCTGACATTTTACGTAAACTATCAATTTTATTTATTTTTTAAACAAAATAGAAAAATTCTAACTCTACCAAATTTAATTTGAGTTTTAAAAAACTCAAATTTTAAATTTTCCAAAATACAGTAGTGTTCCTTTAAGTTTGCTGAAATATAAAAGTATTCTATAAAATTCAAATTTTAAAATTTTATAACGTAAAAGTGCCGTTAAAAGCTAAAATTTAAGTTTTAAATTTATACTTAAAACTTAAATCTTTCATGGTCAAGCTTTCTGTTTTAAAGTTTTTTGGATTTTTTGTTGTTGAAAAAGATCTTATATCGAATTTTGATTAAAATGTAGAGGTAAGAGTACAAAATAAAATTTCATCATTATAAATGTTCTAATAGACTAATATCATTACATTGTTTTCTTCTCAAGTGGGAGTCCATGTTAATTTTTAGAGTGTTTTTTCTTTTATCTTTTAATATTTTCAAATACACAAAAATAAACATTTGAATTAACTAATCTAGATGCGTAAAATATATATCTGAATTAGTCAATTTGAACAAAACTTAAGAGTTTTTGAAAAGAGTGTTTCTTCTTTTATCTTTTAATATTTTCAAATACACAAAAATAAACATTTGAATTAACTAATCTAGATGCGTAAAATATATATCTGAATTAGTCAATTTGAACAAAATTTAAGAATTTTTGAAAAGAGTTGAGGATGAGAAAGAAATTTTCTAATTTTTAATATGAAAAACAAGGGAAAAAGCTTATGGGCTTGGCCCATGTCATGAGACTCAAGGGATATTAATTCTCATTTGACAGCTAGTTTCTTAAGAAAAACGCTTAAATGGACTAAAAGCTTATAGGAGCTAATTTTTTTGTTTTTAAAAACTTATGGGTTCTTAAAATATATTTGACAGCTAATTTCTATAGGAAAAATGCTTAAATGGACTAAAAGCTTATAGAGACCAACTTTTTTTTCACATAATTTATGAGACTTCAAATATATTTAATTTTATATGTATCACCAACTCTTTATTCAACATGAGGCATCCATAAAAATAAACCCTAAATTTAGTAGTGGATTTTTTTTGAAATTTGAAAATTATATTTTTAGATTTAGAAATATCGAAACTAAAATTGTGAATCCAGTAAATGCATTTAACGAAAAGTGCATTTAAAAAAAAAGAGACATCACTCAATGAGAAACATATATAAAGATTTTGTTGTGTTTATCTTATCTTTTTTTATAGACAGTTAGTAATTAGTTAGATTATTTTAGTTTTCAAGATTGAATTCGAAAGTCACTGATCCATTTCTGTTTGTGTGAAAACGATTTTGATATTAATGTTTTATCTTATTGGCATCTTGTTTTGACATATGATTTTCTTAAACTAACAAATCTTCCATCGTTTATACTAATATATCAGTTAAAAAAAATATTTTATTATTTCTTTATAATTAACCTCTGTAAAATTATGGTTAGTCTCGCTATTGTTTCTCACAATGCCAATAACATTTTCCATGATCTAATTGAACCCCACTAAAGCACACCCAACCTACCGAATCTATCTATTATCTTCTATTATAATAATTAAAACAGAACTCCAAAATTCTTTATCTATGCCACATCCTCTAATATTTGTCAACTCACCAAAATTTTGATGTGGCATATTCCAAATTCATCTTCGATTCCATTATGTTTTGTTTCTTCAATATATAATGCCAACTTTTTTAACTTGTCCAAATACAATTATTTCATATATTATATAATTTCAGCTTTAATTTATCACACTCATCAATACACTTAAAAAGCTCTAATTACTCATCAAAACTTTCATTTCAGTAACTCATACAAAAAAATACAAACCATCCAATATCTTCAAATCATCACAATAAAAAATTTTGGGGTTCTATTTAATTATTATAATAGATGTTCAAGTTCATATATCAATATTATTGCATAGGAAATAAGTTTTTTTTCCCCTATGTTGAATGTGTCTCTCAGAACATTTTTTCTATTTATAATTAAAAAAACACAAATCATAATTGAAACAACAAAAGAAATGAATAATATTAAATATTTGGAAATAAATAACTTCTAACTATTTCATTATTCACTCGAAACTTTCTATGTCTTAAACATTCACAAACTTTTCTTGCCTATAATTTTTTTCAACCACTCTTGAAGTTTCTTGACCGTGTCAAATAATTATTTGAAAATTTCAAGGCACACACGAATGAATTGTTTCAATATTTTGGATTTAACAAACTAGCACTCATGAATGAATGTTATAATATATCACAAAACACATAATTTTATTTAGGTCATGCTTAGATCGACAGTGAGATTGACAGAATTACGATGAACATATAAAATTGAAAACGTGAAAAAGTACATAAATTTATAAATCTAATGTTTCAAAACTAATATATATTATATAAAATGAAGAAATATTATAGCTAAATGTATAACTTTAACAATAAATAAATACATACATAACTATTTAACAAATATATTATTAGAAGAACCACTTCAATGAAATCAAAAAGCTTGAATAAACCAATTCCACATTTAAATATATTTTACATGAGTTGTACTAGTCAACAATGTTTTACTTTTTCTTTTACTAAAGCAAACATAGCTTATATATAATTATTCAAAACTATATTTACCTTTAAGTACATAAACACTTGAGTATATTCTATTGTAAAACAAAATTAACAATACTTTTAAATTACATATTATTGTTATTTTATATTCATTAATATATTAAATTTTACTGCGCAACGCGCGGGTTAGTATCTAGTTGAGATAATAGTCAAATCTTTTAACAATACAAGTTGTGATTTGGAAATACTCTCATTTAAGCTTTGCGTGCGAGTTTGGAGAGGAAGAGAGATAATGATTTTGAAAAAATAAAAGAAAAAAAATAGAAGAAATAAAGAGTTTTGGAAGAAGAGTATTTTGAGAAATTTGTTTTTATTCATAATACAAAGTCCTTTTGTTTCGGATAACTTAAAAATTGTATTGGAAGAGGATTTTGAAGGACTTAAGACAAATTTTTGAAATCATTTTCATGTTGTTAACGTACTCTATAAATTAAAAATATATTAATCATTAGCATTCTCTACCAAATCATTCCCTTAAAAAATGTAAAATTTTCTCTCTATTTCTCTATTTTCTCCTCCATCCAAAATCCTCCATTCCCCTCCCCTCCAAACTTTCAAACAAAGCTTAAGAGTATATTTAATTCAACAAATAAAAGGTGAGGAGAAGGGAGGGGAGAAAATATATTTTAAAATGTTTTGTATTTGGTTCAACGAGGGAAGGATAATAACTATAATAAAGAAAAAAAATGTAAAACTACATTTTTACCCGCTTAATTTCAGTTAACGTTTTAGTCCTTTATCTTTTTTTTTTTTCCCGAGTTGGTCCTTTATTTTAATTTTAAGTGACAATTTGATATTTTATGTTTTAAAATGTCAACAATGTTATCCTTTTTTTACGAAAATTCAAAAAATTCATTAAAATTTTCAACCAAAACCCATAAAATTCATTGTCATCTTCAATAAAATGCAAATTTAATCAAATTCATAACTTAAATCTTTAAATAAACTCATATTTTCATTCTTTATTTGATGTTGTTGGAGATGAAAATATGAGTTTATTTGAATATTTGTGTTATGAATTTGATTAAATTTGCATTTTATTGAAGATGATAATGAATTTTATGGGTTTTGGTTGAAAACTTTGATGATATTTTTGAATTTTTGTAAAAAAAAGGATAACATTGTTGAGATTTTAAAATATAAAATATTAAATTGTCACTTAAAATTAAAATAAAGGACCAACTCGGAAAAATAAAAGATATAAGACTAAAACGTTAACTGAAATTAAGTTAAGGGACCGTTGGTGTAATTTAGCCTATTTTTAAATGCATTTTTAGGTATTCAATTTTGACTGAAATAAGATATTAGTCTACTCATTTCTAAATCTAGGATTTTAGTCTCCTGTTTCATAATTTTATCCACAATTCAGTTTGGGGGAATTATTTTTATGACGTGTCGTATATTCACTAACAAAGGAGAACTATATTTGATGATGTGAAATTACTAGTTTGGATCAAGACAATGAATCAAAAATTCTATTAAGGAATACGACATTATTGACTAAATATAAATTTACTCTCACGTCAATAAAAATAATCATACATTATTAAGGAATACGACACATCATAAAAAATACATCCCATTGAATTATCGGTAAAAAATATAAAACTTGTGAAACAAAATAACAAAAATCTTGAATTTAAAAAAATGAGGGAACTAAAATATATAATCCTATTTTAGTCAAACTAAGATGGTGAAATGTGTTTCTCGTACTATAAATTTTTAGTTATCTAAAAAGAAACACACCTAAACAGAAGCATGAATTAGAAGGAAAAAAAAAAAAGAAAAAAAAACTTTGTCAACTCTATTACACTAAAATTTAAATAAAATCTCTTAGAGACCAAATAATATATCTCTGACAAATTAAGTTGCATAGCTAACTGAGTAGTTGGAAACATTTGATTAGATTTCAATTGAAAACAGTGACACCTCAATGTGTCACTCTACAAGGTTTAATGATCCTGAAATTTGGCTCACCCAATTTTAGTTCAAACTTCAAAAAACTTTCAAATATTTTTTTAGTCCCTTTCCTTGAGGTTGAACTACTACATCTTACAATTATGAGATAGTTATTCAATTTCTGATATGTCTTAAAAGCTATATATATCAATTTACATTTTCTCTTTTTAGTAATCCATGCCATGAAATTGGTGCATAGCTTTACGCTTTATAGTTTTCTCAAGTTCATTTAGATACCAAAAGTTTCAGTGAGTCAAACACACTAAGGTGTTCCTAATGTGAAATAACAGCTTGGAATTGAGTTGTACATATGGCAATATGTTAAAAGAAGACAAATTTTATCTCTTTTCCAATAAGGGCAATTTTTTCCATCTTTGGATTGATGTTATTGGCAAAGAAGTTTCTTTTTATATAAAATATATTTGTGTCCGTGGTTTTGATCATTTATCTGTTGTTATTTTTAGTGTTCCTTCAAACTTGTCAATAAATAGTTTAATTTATTTTTAACTGAAATGGGTGACATATTTGCGGGAGAGATTATTAAAATTTAAATGTGACTTACGAATCGCACATCAATTAGTACTGAGTAAACCACTTGTTGATGAATCTAAGAGAACATCAGGAATAACATCAAACAATTGATCAACACTACTAATTAGAGATGTGCTCTATGGACTCCCTGATAGCTTTTTCAATGTATTTTTACCATTTACAATCACATTTTTGTAGGAGAACCAAACTTCTTGCTAATTAGACCAACAATTATGGTTATGTTTATCACGCAGAAGTGAATCAAGTGGTGCATGGTGCACAAGTAATTTTAACTTTTAGATTTATTTATCCACATACTCATATGGTGAACCCTAGACACATTATTTTTTTCCTCACTTCTACTTCTCTTCCTCTAAGTAAGAGCATATATCGGATAATGATTTTGATAGCACCATTACCTACTACTAGAGTCAAAAAATAAAATTTATTATCATATTTGGCGTCTGTAACAGTTACCAGAGAAATTAAAAATAAATTTTATCTATTTATGTCGCTAAATTTTCATGGTTATTTGAATCAACAACTTCAAACCTGCAAAGATCCATTTTGGTGGAGAACTTTCGAAGATCAGTAGTGTCCTAGTGGTAGAGTTTTGGTTGAGTGGAAGAGAATAAAATAAAGGAAATATAATGTGTTTGGATTCACCATATAAATGTGTGAATAAATAAATCTAAAGATTGAACACTTAGAGCATACATATCAACATATGTGTGACGTTAGTGGACATTGCCAACAATTAGTGATATTGCTAGTAATATGAACACAATCGTTCATGAAAATCATGACCTTAGTTTTATAACTTTATTATTCCAAATAAATTACTTTAACTTTGACTTTGACTAATTGCATAGTCACCATAATACATTTAAATATTATGTGAGTTCCTTGAAAACAAAGTAGAGGAACTCTCTTGGTAGCAAAATATTGCTTATATTTAGGAAAATCATAAACTAAGAAGTTTTCATGAGAATTGTATTATTATGTGATTTTCCTATTTCCATGAAAGTGATTTCCCAAACTCTTCTACCAAGTTATAAATAAGCTCTAAAGTAGGAGTGCAAATAATTAATGCCCAAAAAAACAAACACACCATCTTTAAGGGTTGTGACAAAATTGTCAACAAAAAAAATGAAATTATATATAATTGCAAGAAGCCAATAACATCTTTATCTTTAAAATAGCCTACAAAAAATGACTTAAAAAATAATTCATCAATAAGAGAGGTATATCTGCGGTTCTTGATTCCTACCTACCTCACAACTTTCGTTCATTTTGTTTGTGGGACATACCTATTTATCATAACATGTAAAGAAGTTTCACAAATGTGGTTCTTTGTGGAAAATTTAGTCCTAGTCACCCTATAAAATAGGCCTAGACCTATAGGAAAAGGATTTTAAATGTTAGTTGTTTGCATTCAAGAAGCAAGGGCAATTTTCATATTAAACCCCACCTCCCTTTAATGCAATCACCTCATGAAACAAAATCTAATCCATTTTAAGATATTTTTAACCTAAACCTCTTTGTCCATCTCTTTATAACACAGCTTTTTCATCTTAGCACTTTTGATCATTGATGTAATTATTTTTATTAAGTATGACTCACAGTTAATGATAATTGGACAAAGATGAACGAACTGATCGTGTTGTGTTTGACCCAAATTTTACTATGGAGGGACAAATTAGAGTTTAGGGGTATTATTGTAATTTGAACTGTAGTATTTAATTATGAGTTGTAACACTGTAAATCCTACTTATTTTCACCGATAACAAGATGAAATTACAACTACTTGTAGTGAGGAGACGTAAGCATACTTTTCCAAACTTCGTTACCAAACATCACGTTTTATTATTTGTGTTTTATCGTTTTGTACCGAGTTACTCTTCTAACAATTTTAAATTGTTGGTGTGCTTATGCTTCGAATCTTTTGTGGTCAAATGCAAGCAAATGTGATTGATGCAGTCATAATTGTTGTAGCAGAGATATCTAAAACTGTTATACTATTATAAATAATTGAATTAACAACGAAAAAACATGAAATATGTCTTTAATTCTAAAGCTAAGTTCTAAAAACATTAAAATTAGATATAATTTTATTTTTTTCCATCTCTAATTTTTATTTGATCATTCTACTTTCCCTAGTATTAATATTTTTCAAAACCCAAGAATATTTTTTCTAGTTTTTCACATTTTGTTGAACAATGAATATTGACCCTCCAAATCTAACTCATGTGCAATCACATGGGAAAGAGTTAAGGAAAGAACAGAAAAAAGTTTATGAATGAAATGGATAATACATGTTAATGAAGAATCCTATAGTTGAATATATGAAACAAAAATAGATGAGAAGTGACACATACACAGAAAGTGGAGAGGATTCCTTTTTTTCATTGGTCAATTTGTTTTGCTGTCATTGATGAAAGACAAATCCTAAGATGCCTCTTTACCTTCTCTATGTGCCCTTGTGGAAACATTCACTCCTTTTCTATTATAGAAAAAATTTCTGCACTTTCATTTTCATCTAGGACAGAGAGAAAGGGTTTTGAGAGGTATGAATGAGTGTCAATAAAAGAGAAAACAACACATGAAACAAACAAGTACTTTAACTCATTCTGCAAAGTACCATAGAACTTTGAGCCACTGCAACCAATTGGAGAAGTTTGCCAGTCATAATAATAACATAACATTCAATCAAATAGCTGAAATTATTTTATTTCGAATATGTCTCATAGTAAAATGATAAGCGGTCCGTTTATTCAGATGAGATAGAGTATTAAACTATTTCGTATTATTTAAACACAAGTTATAATACGTAATTTTAAACTTGAATTATAATATAAAGGAGTTGCAAAACCTCTTTAGACACAATTAATTGAATTCTATAATCAAATTTCGTGTATTTTGTTTTATTTTTAACTTGATATTACAGTTCTTAATAAAAGTTATTGATGACAAAAAAGTATAATATGTAAATTGCACCGATAATAAATATAATCAACGAGTAAACTAACTAACAAACTAATAACAAGTTTAACTAACTTGTTTATCCAATACCGAAATAATTGTTCTAACATTTTAGTCTCAAAATGAGGCCTGAAAATAAAAATGAAACTCACCCTTTACTTAGGTTCAATGTTGGAGTGTTTTCCGGCAATGAAAATCACCATTATATCACAAATCATTAAAGTGAGATGATGATTGATTATGAGTGTTCAACTTCAACTATAAATGCTTCATTTGTGTCAAAACAGTTAGACCTTCATATCTTTATCTCTTCTTTCACTTCCTTTTCACACACAAAAAAACACTCACTCATTCACCTTCAAAAACTCATGTCAACACTTAACCATCTTTTTGATCTTCCAGAACAGATATGTTATGTACAATGTGGATTTTGTACCACCATTTTAATGGTATTAATAAATTCTTCTTTACTATATGGTTTTAAATTTTTAATAACAAATTCTGTTTTCATTTACAACTTTTTTTTTTTCTGTGTTTTGAATTGAATTGTGAGATGCAGGTAAGTGTTCCATGCAGCAGTTTATCAATGGTGGTGACAGTAAGATGTGGTCACTGCACAAGCCTCTTATCTGTTAATATGATGAAAGCTTCTTTTGTCCCTTTTCACCTTTTAGCATCTCTTACTCATCTTGAGGTTAACATACTTTACTTTTCCAATACTATATGTTTATTTTTTCTTTAAATCTTATTATATACTTTTTCCTCCGAAATCAAATATAAACAACAAAAAGTACATGCATCAGATATATGTACTTTTTTACATATATTTCATTTCAGAGAAAGTATCGGTTAGATATTAACTTGAAAAGATGTTTGTGACTTTTTTGACTTATTTGCAGCCAAAAGAAAATAGTCAAGAAGAAGATGCAAACAAGTGTTTGAACAGTAATAGTGCATCCATGATGACATATTCTGATTGTGAGGAAGATGATGTAATTCCAATTAGCAATGTAGTGAATAAACGTATGATGTAACCTTATATAACTTTATGAGTTTGAAACAAGTTTAGTATAAGAAAAAAAAATTTAATTATTTGATGAATGAATATAATCATTAATCATTATATTATTCTATATGCAGCACCAGAGAAGAGACAAAGAACACCATCAGCTTATAACCGCTTCATCAAGTAATTAATGTTACACTATTTATGATCATAATAAAGTTGTAGATTTTGAATTATAATGTGAGTTTTATTTTAATGCAGAGATGAGATTAAAAGGCTAAAGGCTCAAAACCCTGATATGGCTCACAAGGAAGCTTTTAGCACAGCAGCAAAAAATGTAAGGTCTAGTTTTCATATTTTAAATTTCGGTTTCGATACTGTCGAAAAGATTTCTAAAACTGTTATATTACAGCTGTATTTGCAGTTACTGACGGCAATTTAAAATTATGTACAAAATTGTCTATCAGTTCAATTAATTAGCAAACTATAGAAAGTTTTCTAATTAAAACTAGTGAATTAATCATAATTTTAGAATTTTTTTTTTTTGATTTTCAGTGGGCCAATTGCCCCCCAACTCAATGCAAAGGAGATGAAGAGAACTGTAGCCAGACTGATCAACTTGTGGATCTTGACTCCCAAGTGGACCCTCATGATGTTGAGGTAAAAAAACATAATTATTTAAAGATTAATTAAGTAGTTTCTTTTGTATATTAACATGTTTTTTTTATAATTGAAATTAACAAAGTATTTTAAAGCTTATTAAAACATGCAATAAGTAGTGTGCATTTATAGTGTTACTTGTCCCTTTCTTTATATCACATGGTGAATAGTAAAGGGTGAGTGATGCATTCAATGGCAAAGACTTTATCCTCATGTTTGTTTCCATTCAACTTGACATTCATCCACCTTATTAGAAACTTATTTTTGATACTCTCAATAAATTAAAATCAAGGGTGCATTGTATCTACTATTATTGACTACCATTTGACATGGTGTTTTCAAAAGTTAATGCTTTAAGTTTAGGGGAAATCACAATCACATCTCCTAAAATATGCATAATTATTACCATAAGTTGGATTTGAATTTGGATTTCGTGCAATAACTGTCCAACAAAATTTTATCTCAACTGTTTAATCTAAAATTAACTATTGTCTCCATAATTTCTGTAAAAACATGTACTATAAAAGTCTCAAATTTTATAAAAAAAAGTGCCACATATGCATTTGTGTGTTTCGTTTTTCCTACGGTGCTATATATAAGATAATATTTGGAGAATTTTTTTGTTTTATATATAAGAAAAAGTTACGATTTTTAAAGTATATTTATTGTTTAAATTATTTTAATATCTTTATATAAAATGTTTGTCTTTTTAATATTATTGATGGATATTTAATGTCTCACAATTTTCGATAAGAGTATATATGTAAAAATAATCAAAAAGTTAAAATAATTAAGGAGTACATTGGTTTTGATATTTTTTTTTTGTTATTTTCTCTTATAAATGGAACCTGAGGTAGTAGTATTTTAGTAAAATTACTAAAAAAATTATGAAAAAATATTTGTTAAACACTTTAGGATAAAAAATTATTTATTAAATAATATAATCGATTTTGTATAATATTTCTTTTACAACTGATAATTAAGTCGATTAATTTAACATTTATTAAAACAATATTAGTCTTAAATAAAATTTTATTATTTTTAGATGAAAAATTATAAAATATGAGACATTTTTATTGAGTACAAAATATTTTTGAAGACCTTTATATTAAATAAAAATGTATTCATTTTTAAAGATTAAAATAATTATTTTGATGATATTTGTACATATCCAACTTTTTGAATGGCATTATAGATGTAGTTTTGATAGAAAAGCCTAACCTTGTTTTGTAATGAATTTAGTAGTAGTTGATGAATGTAATGAGTGCATCATGATTTCAGGTGAATGAAGAAGAACAAGGTTTCCGTGGAAGAAAGGTAGCAAGAAATTCCATCTTGGAAAGGACACCATTTGAGTGAATATATGACAACAAATTATTAAGAAAGCTGCTACTAAACATTAAAGATGCATGCGTCTAATGAAGTCATTTTCCTTCTGAAAAAATAGAAAAAGATGCTCTTGGTAATGAAAAATTGATTAAGTAGGGTGTACAAGAGATGACAATTTGTGACTTTAGAATGTGTTTATTAATTAATAATTCACACTTTTATATCTCACACATTTTATCTCTTGATCAGCACATCAACTCCATCAATTAGTAGTATTCATTGAGAATGTTTTTCTCTTTATTTAATTTTGGGTGGGTTAAAGAAAAGTAAAATTAGTTAGCAAGTTGCATTTCCAAATAATGATTTTATAAATATAAATAAAAGTGAGATATTTTTATATAATACAAAGTTGGGTATTTTGGTGTTTGATTTGAAAAATGGAGTAAATTTAATTTTTTTTAAAAAGGGACTAATAAAAAAAACGAAGGAAGTTTATTACATAAAACATTTTTTGTAATGGATAAAGAGTTATCTATTTGCATGATTATGATATTCATGATTTTAAATGTGATGTTATTTGAAAAGACGAAAAAAAAATGATACCACAATACTAACTTTGTATTAAAATTTGTGTAATTTTTTTTCTAGAATGTTATCTGATGTGAAAAAATGACATATCAAATAAACTTTTATATCGAGAAACGAGAGATCAATTTGCTACCTTCTTACTTAAAACCATGTTTTGCTTATAAAAACTTATTACATTGGTGGCATTTAGTATGGAGAAGTAAAAGATTTTTCCATAGTCAAGGTTATAGTCATGGATTTAATAATAAAATAAGTGGACGGTTGAGATAAGAGAAGAGAAATTTGTATCTGACTTTTTGTGGCAATGTTTGAAGGAAAAAAAAAAAGGACATTCACTTTTTATTATTATAATATTTGTTTTTTTTATTTTTTTTATTTTTTTTTAATATATATTTGGTATAGTAGGTTTATGAATATCAAAATTTTGAATTTTGTTGTGATTTAAAAGAAAACGTAAACTATTACATTAAAAATAACTCTCCCAAATTAATTTATGTATAACTCTCCCAAATTAAACATATGAATTAATTTATAAATAACTCTCCCAAATTAAAAATATGTAACAAACTACCAAATTAAAAATAGCTCTCCCATTTTGTTGGATAAATATGAATTAATTTATAATATCTAATGAAAATATAAATTAAGCGCCATATTTTGTTAGTCTTTAAAGTGTTCGCTCTAATGTTAAATATAAGTAAATTTGGATAAAAGAAATTTGATGTATTAAATTGGTCTTTCGTTGGTCTTAGAATAATTTACTAGGTATTATTTTATCTTTTAACTGTTAAGTTAATCTTTTGTTTGTCTTCTATGTTTTTGTTAAGTCTTATTTAATCTTTTAAGTATTAAGTCAGTTTTTTGTCCGTCTTCTAAATAATTGTTAAGTTTTATATAACTTTTTAACTATTAAATCGATTTGTTGATATTTCAAGTACATGTTAAGTCTTATTTTAGTTTTTAATTATTAAGTTGGTTCATTGTTAGTATCTCAAGTACTTGTTAGGTCTTTTGTTGGTAGTTGAAAATTATAAGTATAAAATGTGAATTTCGTACGCTATATTATTCATTCGAACTTCAAGCAATTTTACAAAGTTTATTATATATATAATTAAATATGGGTTTAAAAGAATAAAAACATTCATTTCATTATAAAGCTAAGATTTCATTCTCATATATTATGAACATTTTCGTATCTCTTTAGTGTGATATGAAAATGTCAAAGGATTTGAGGTTGAAGTGGAAGTCTGTTCTAGTGAAATCATCTTGTAGTTCCTAATTCTTAATCGAAAATGTTCAACAGATTTGGATAACGTAGTTCATGTTCCTCCACCGTTGCCCTCTTCATCGATTTTGAATGTTTTTTTATTGCACTCATTCTTGTCAAAAGAGAAGCAATGTGAAAAATCCAAGTCGTGGGAGTTGGGTTAATGTGATTGACTATCAACGTTGATTTTTGTTTTTATCAACTCTCATATGTTGTTTTTCCACACTAGCAAAATATAACTTGTTTTTTTCAATTGTAAAATTACTCTTGTTCCTTCATTTGAACAAAATTATATTGTTATTTCCAATTGTATAATTTGTATTGTTAATTTAAAATAAATAAAAAGTTTGAATAGTATAATTTGTTGTTAATTCTATTGTTATTTCCAATTGTATAATTATATTTAATTAGATTATATTGAACGGTTGGTTGATATAATTTATGTTTAAAATTTTAAAGTACGACTAATTAGATTAGATCGAATGGTTGGATCGTATAATTTGTGTTTAAAATTTCAAAGTGCGACTAATTGAATTAGATCGAACGGTTGGTTGATATTATTTGTGTTTAAAATTTCAAAGTACGACATTGGGTATTTGTTATTAGGGGTGGACAAAAAATCCATTTCGATCCTCACCCGACGTATCAGGTGGTTTCAATCGGTTACTCGGATTGTAAATTTGGAAAAATTGGTTTGAAGTGAGTTCTGATGAGCGGGTTCGGATCACTAATTCCAATTCGTTGAGGGCCGAGCCCAACTGACTCACATAATATATACATATTGCGAGTCTACTTTGTTGTGTTTTATACACGACATATATGACTACTCAGTACACATTGACGTCTTGAACCTTGAGTCAATATTGATTACTCCACTTTATTGGTATTTGGTAGTATAGTAGTACATGACAATGCCGATTTCACTTTATCTTTCTCTCTAAAAATTTTAATCTACCGTTGTCTATTCCTAGAGAAAAACAATTCAATAAAAGTTAAAAACAAAGAGAGTTTTGAGTGTTGAGTAAACGAGAAAGAGAGAAGCCAAAGAGAATTTTCTCCATTAGTTGCCATAACCACATTTTTTGATGTTGAACTGCAATTCTTGTCTTCCAGTACTACAAGACATACACACATCTATTTCCACTACAAATTTAAAAGATGGAAGTTTTAATTGATAGAAGATTTTGGTGACAATGTTTTCAACTTTCAAATGTTTACCTCTTTGAAGTGGTAGCAAAGATTATGAACGATGCTCCATTGTTCGAGTGTGTGAGTGTGTAATCCTTGCATGTTTGATATTTTCTAAGTTTCAACTACTTTTCCTTTGTAAACAAAGATCTAAACATGAGTTTTTTTTTGAAAGTTTAATGCTTTGTGGTTTTTTGTTTTTGACTTTCGATTAGTTCAAGTCTTCCTTCTTGGATTTGTTCAAATCTCTAGCTATTGGAATTATTTTTCCAGTTTGCCATTTTTAATGCTTTGCTCTTCATCTGGTTGAATAAAAATGAGACATTCATAATTTTTTTTGCTAGTTTTCAAAACCGTAACAAACCGACCATTCGACCCATAATCCGTTTTACCCGTCAACCGAACTAACCGATGGCTTAATGGTCGGTATCAATCCCAATTGATGGCACTTCAATTTCTTTTCGGTTTGGACTTTTTGGCTCGTTAACGATCGTAACCGACCGTTGTCTAGCCCTGTTTGTTATAATTTATATGTTAACAACTTTATATCCAATCAACATAAATATATATATATATAAATTTATATTCAAGTAATAGTACAAGTTCGTCGCTCAATACAAAAATTTCAATGATGATGTGCAAGTTGGTGGTCGTGCAAGTTTTATTTTTATTTGTTTATGTAAGATTGTTGTCCAGATCCAAATCAACTATGCAAATTTTTTTCAATGATGATGGTTCAATTATCAAAAAATTACTACAATTGTTGATAATCACAAATCCTTATAAAGTATATACTTGGTTGATTAGAATTTTTGCACCATTTTGTAGTTTGTTTGTGTTACCTTGTTTTGGCAGTATGTAGGAAGTCACAGATGTAGACGTAGACATGTCATGGATTGTCCTTGGTTTGTTGTCATGTGTAGTACTTGTAAACGTGCATTGACCTTTACATGTTAAAAATAACGTTGACATACATGCATAAATACATAATACGTCCATCTTAAAAATACTGCAAGGTAACCTGAAACATTGAGTGATATTTGTTGAGACAAAATCTCAATTTAATGTTTTGATGAAAACAAACAAAAAGTTAATTAAGAATTATAATTATGATTCTAAGTGTTTTGGTATTTAACTTGTGTATTTGAGTGTGTTAAACAAGAAAGGTACCAAACAATTCAAATCAAATATCATTAAAATCAAAGCAAGCATAAACAGCAGAGCAAAGATCAATCCTGCCAGACTTCTGCAAAACGAAGATTGATCTTCAGAATCAAGAATGATCAATCCTGCCAGACTTCTGCAGAACGAAGATTGATCTTCAGAATCAAGAATGATCAATCCTGCCAGACTTCTGCAGAACGAAGATTGATCTTCAGAATCAAAAATGATCAATCCTGAGCTGAAGATTACAATCTAGAAGCTTTGTCAATCTTATATCTTTATCAAGAATAAGCTAGGAAAAGCCTAAAACAAAATCAGCCCATAATTGGAAGAATCAAAGACAAGCTTCATGAAGAAGTATAAAGCAAGATCATTCTCCAAAACAAGCAAGTGCAAGTACAATTAATAGGCTGTAAAGTACACTGCTGATGTACCTTCAAATCAAGACCCGCACACTGACTTAAAGCCAGCTAATCATCTCAGAAAACTGACAGGATCAAGTACAAGTCAGTTCATCTCCAACCAATTCGCATAACGATCTTGGATCTCAAGAACGTTCCTGGATTCAGCATAAACTCTCTTGCTTTTTGGTTGATCTTATCCATTAGCTTTCTCATGACGGCTAGCCTTCTTCCAACGGTTAAATGAGCTGTCATAAGCCATCTTGAAGCCTATAAATACAGCTTCACGATGACGAACAAATCAGAGCTTCAAGTACTAAGAAAATTCATTACTCATTTCAATCATACTTGAATTTCTCTCACTCACATACATTGAATCAGTTCTGATTTTTCCCATTTGATTCATAGAATCATTCTCATATATTTCTCTGTCAAAGAATCAGATCTCAAACACGAGTTGAGACATCTCAGATTCTAACAAAACAATCTCATCATTATTGTAAAACTCAAACTATAAGAGTTTAGTATAGTTTGGGTAAATTGTAAGAAATCCTATCAAGGTTGATAGGTGACTTGATTGAACTCCTTTCTGGGTGGAAAGGTTTTAACTTTGTAACAGATCAAGGTTGATCTGAGCTAGGTGCTGTAAAACCAAGAAGGTTCTTTGTTTTGAACACTTAGTGGAAAATCTCACGGTTGTGAGGACTGGACGTAACCCGGGTTGGGTGAACCAGGATATATGCTTGTGTGATCTCTCTATCTCTATCTCTATTTATTACATGCATTACAATCAGCTTTTATATTGATAAAATTGATATTGCTGTTTTTTCCACTAACCAAGATCGATCTTCGTTATAACCAAGATCAATCTTGAGTAAAACTTTTAGTTTCAAACA
>JBBPBQ010020322.1:10604008-10653395 GCA_037974755.1 Cicer yamashitae
CCTAAAACAAAATCAGCCCATAATTGGAAGAATCAAAGACAAGCTTCATGAAGAAGTATAAAGCAAGATCATTCTCCAAAACAAGCAAGTGCAAGTACAATTAATAGGCTGTAAAGTACACTGCTGATGTACCTTCAAATCAAGACCTGCACACTGACTTAAAGCCAGCTAATCATCTCAGAAAACTGACAGGATCAAGTACAAGTCAGTTCATCTCCAACCAATTCGCATAACAATCTTGGATCTCAAGAACGTTCCTGGATTCAGCATAAACTCTCTTGCTTTTTGGTTGATCTTATCCATTAACTTTCTCATGACAGCTAGCCTTCTTCCAACGGTTAAATGAGCTGTCATAAGCCATCTTGAAGCCTATAAATACAGCTTCACGATGAAGAACAAATCAGAGCTTCAAGTACTAAGAAAATTCATTACTCATTTCAATCATACTTGAATTTCTCTCACTCACATACATTGAATCAGTTCTGATTTTTCCCATTTGATTCATAGAATCATTCTCATATATTTCTCTGTCAAAGAATCAGATCTCAAACACGAGTTGAGACATCTCAGATTCTAGCAAAACAATCTCATCATTATTGTAAAACTCAAACTATAAGAGTTTAGTATAGTTGGGTAAATTGTAAGAAATCCTATCAAGGTTGATAGGTGACTTGATTGAACTCCTTTCTGGGTGGAAAGGTTTTAACTTTGTAACAGATCAAGGTTGATCTGAGCTAGGTGCTGTAAAACCAAGAAGGTTCTTTGTTTTGAACACTTAGTGGAAAATCTCACGGTTGTGAGGACTACACGTAACCCGGGTTGGGTGAACCAGAATATATGCTTGTGTGATCTCTCTATCTCTATCTCTATTTATTACATGCATTACAATCAGCTTTTATATTGATAAAATTGATATTGCTGTTTTTTCCACTAACCAAGATCGATCTTCGTTATAACCAAGATCAATCTTGAGTAAAACTTTTAGTTTCAAACAAGAATAATTTCAAAAGGGGCAATTAGAATTCAAACCTCCCTTCCTTATAATTGACATTTCTACTTCAATATTGAGTTTCCAAATTCTGAATGCAAACCTTCACACATCGAAGTTGTCCTAAAGTCAAGAAAAAGGTTACCTCTAATGTGAGCAGTAGCCCACATACTTCTCCTTTGATATATATCCAAAATCCAAATATTTTCTTCCAACCCAAATTCACTAACAAGCACTTCCCATTTACTCTCAAACACATTAACATCAAAATCACCTAACATACAATGTGTAATAACCTATCTTTTTTTATTAAGTTTAGAAGTTAATTAATGAATATGTTAATTTAAAAATAATAATAATAATAATGATAATAATAATTTTTTTATTTATTATTTTGATTAATTAAGAAAAGGGCACTTATGTAATATTTGGATAAATAAAGGGCAATGTGATAATTTCCACTATAATAAGGGGCACTTAGAATTTCTCTACTTTTTTTTGGAAACACTTTTACTTCTTCTAGTTACTGTGAACAAACCCCAAACCCCATGTTCATCCGATCTTCAAACCTCTCGTTTTCTTTCATTTTTTTCAAATCCTTTAACCCAAAAGCCTGTTAAAGTTCTTTAAAACCGTTTCTTTAACCTTGCATCTCTGTGCCTGCATTTCTAGAAATTAGACTCGAAACAGGGAAAATGACCAAAAATTGGAGAACTTAGCCAAACTGCCATTGGGAGCTCAAAAACCAAATTAATCAGAAATTCATCTTCCCCTTTAACACAAACTGTGAGTTCTTAACATTACTTTTTTTTTCTCATTTTTTTTTGAGAGATTGGGGGATAAAATCATTTTTGTTTTCTTAATTAAATTATGAGTCGATTTGGGAAAAAGGAAATGAAAGAAATTAGTGAGAGTGAGTGAGGAAAAAAAAAAAGGAATGATTAAGCATATAGGGAATTTTTCACAAATAGCTTTTAAGTGATGTTTGATGGCATGCATGTTGTGAACTCTGATTTGGATGTTATTTTAAACTCAATTTATGTGCTAAAACAATTTAATTAGATGCTTAGACCTTGTTTAACATTTAGTAGGCTTGTCGAGCACAAATTATGCTCGTTACTGCTGCTGCCTGATATGTATGCAAAAAAAATCTGGTATTTTATTTCTTTGGTAAAATGTCACCAACATGTTGCCTTTGGTTTAGTTTTTGCCTTTGATTCCAGCTTTGAATCAGGGACTTAGAATTATTTTTATGAGTTAAATTGTGTCTCCTTAAGTTGTTGGGAATATAATGTATGCGTAGCATAACATCACATAATGCATCTCATTCATATAAATTCATGGCATTCATGGTTCAAGTCATGGTGGGATAATGATGGGGTTGTTTCAGGCATGAAACAATAGGTAAAGGAAGAACAATCAGGACGCTGGTTGGGGCTGTGGCCAAGCCAACTTTACCATTCACGTTCAATTATTTTGGTGACTCACATCAAAACAATTGGACAGCTTTTCCATACTCTAAGGAAAAATTTCAGTCATATATTTCAATAATTTCTAATTTAGAACTAGGTGTCAATTGACACAGTTTTATGAAAGTGTTTTATTGCATAAAGAGCATATATTTTCATGCTTCCTAAGCCTCCTTGAGAGGGATATTTTTTGCTGCCCTTTCCCTTATTTTTGAACTCACTGGGATTTGTTCTCACCCTTTATTTTAAAATTTAGCAGCTGGGGGTAGTTCGGGAGCAGCTTGAGGTTGGAGGAGTAATTTAGTTTGTTTTTTGTTTTTTTTGTTTCGTCACAATGTAGTAGGGCGGGATGTAGTCAAGGTTTATGTAAAAGTTAAGTTCAGAGACCTGGTTAATTCACTGTATCTTATGAATCAGTTTCAAACAATTGTAAACTATAATTCTATATGTAGTTCAATTGTCTAAATTTGATTCTTGTTAATTACCTTTTCTTACTTGTCTCTACATTATTGAGATGTATGAATTATAATGCCAAATTCTAGATGAGGTATTAGGTTTTACACAATGCTTAAACCTTGATACAAATTTAGGATTTTTAATGTTACTAGTTACATTTGTAATCAAATGCCACACACAAAGACGGTGATGAGCATTTGGAAACACCCTTCGAATTGTATTCTTCATTGCCAAGTCTCCATCAGTTATAATAGAAATTAGACACTTACCTCCCATTGTTTCCAACAAATTTTCCAACTGCCATACATAACTCTCTACTGTTTCGTCACAAACAATTGCACTTGCAAATACAATGCTTTGATTGTGATGGTTTACACCAGAGAATATGATTAATCGAGTATTATATCTAATTTTCCTTCACGTTGCATCAAATGCCAAAACATCAGCAAACAACAAGTAGTCCATGCGTCCAACACCATCACACCAGAACAAATATTGAAGCATTTCATCATTGTTAATAGTGTACCTCCAATACATCATATCGTCCCTTGATGTCATACCCTTAAAAAACTCAAGTGCACCATCAACATCAGAATAATTGTATCCTTTTTCCTTGAATTATTCATTATACACGTCTCTTCTTGAATAACCCAAATTTTTATATCCACCTGTTTGTGAAGCAAAATAACCATATATACGTGAGTTTAGGATCCCATATTTTCTCATGGTCTTCAATTGATATTTGTCATATTCAGTCATCTTTCTATGTGTTGGAAGCATACCTTTATATTTGTCAGTTAGGAATGAATGATTATGTACATCATCAAACAATTTAATGTACCAACGTCCACTGTTAAATTCAACATGTACTTGTATTTTAGCCTCACAACCACATCTACTAATTGGTTTATGTTCTCGTTTTCTGCTAACAGATTTGTTGTATTTTTCATCTCGTATACCTTCCCTATGACAAAGAAATGTTTGTTGAACTATTTCACCATTACAATTCCTAACAACTTTACTTTTTCTAGTAGCAAATCTATTTAAACAATCGTACCAGTTATAAAACATAAACGCAACCTCACAATCGGCAAAATAGTACCTCATTATTTCATCATAACCTTTTTCTTTGAAGTTCATTTTTTCTACATCACGAATGCAGTTAACAGCATGTTCCTCATCAAATTTGCATCCACATCCCCTTTTGTCATTTTATTATACTTCTTCCTTATATGAGCTACCTCTACCATAACTCTCAGACAACGAAATATCACTAACTCCCTATAATCAAGTATACATATTAATTTCACAAAGTAAAAAAAATCTTCAGATTTTCATGAAAAATACTACTCACCTCTTCATGCCTCTCAACAACTTTTGTTGTCATTGAACTTGTATTAATTGGGTATCTACAAAATATACCTATAAGAGATAGAATAAAAACTTGCAAATATGTATTATTTTTATTTATATTATTATATAAACAAACTTGTATATATATTAACATACAACAAAAAAAATGTCAACAAAAATATAGATTTTATTGTGCTTGATAATATTTAGGTACTAATCTAAATATACAAATAAAATCATAACAAAAGGTAGTGAGACTTCTCTTGATTTTTTGGGTGGAATGAAAATATTCCATAACTAAAACATATATAAATTAACAATCAATTTCATAAAAGATGCTAATTATTTTCTATGTTTTGTTTTATTTTATTTTTATTCAAATGAATTTGTGTTTAGTCTTATAATTAGTTTTCTTTTTTCTTTTTTGTTTTGTTTCTATTAATACACTAAATCAAATAAATAGCTACATAATTAAATATAGTTTTAGATAATTTAAATACTTTATTTTATTATTTTCATGATTTATTGTTAAAGAACTTTGAATATTTTTTTAATTGTGTTAAAATGATATGATATTTTATTATTTAAAAATTTATTTTAATTCAAATGCGGATAATGAATACGGATATGAGTACTTAATTACTCAGAGGATATGTGTACGGAGATTAAGATTAATATCCACGCGGGTACAATAATTTTTTAAATTACGGGTACAAAGACCAATACTATAGTAATCTATCCAAATCCTCACTATTGTCATCCATATTCTTAGATATATTTTAAGTTGAAATTAGAGGTGGAAAAATAGATGTATATGGACCGAAATGAATGAATCAAAATAATCTATTAATCCATTTACAATGCACTAAAAGTTCTTTAAAAAAAATTCAATTTAATCCATCTATTTTATTTTTGTTTGTAGATGAAATGGTAAATAACTTCTCAACTACTGCAATGTCCGGGTTCGAAACTAGAATATGATATTCAGCTTAACAATATCGACATTTATCAGTTAAGCTAGACCTTACATATATAATGGTTTTTATTTATTGTAGCAAAAAAAAATAATGGTTTTTATAAGTCCTAAAATTAATTAATTTTTTATTTTAAAAACTATTTTATTTAAAATATTAATAAAACTGTTTTTTTAAATTAATTTTAAATATAAAACTATTTTTAAAATATTAAAAAATACTGAAAATTACTGTTTTAAAATATTTAAAAAACAGTTTTTTTATATTATTTTTAAAAAACTGTTTATTATTATTACTTTTAAATAGATAACTAATTTATTAATCAATAATAAAATAATATGGACCGTGGTCTGAAACAGTGCTCGAACAGTCACTACGGAGCTCAACAGCGCTGGTCCGACAACCATCCATTAAAATGTGATAATGGATAGAATCGATGATTTCTATTTTTAATGGATAGATTGGGTTGAATTTAAAAAAAAAAAAAAAAAAACTTTTAGTGGATTGTAAATGTATTAATCCATTATTTTAATCCATCCATTACAATCTAAATTCATATCTTTCCAAACTATCCTTTTTGCCACCTCTAGACATCACTAATAATTTATAATAAAAAAAATGATTTTATTAGAAAATAAGTCCCAACTCTATATAGGGAGGGTACTTACCAATAATTTATCTGAAGTTGTAATTTTTATATTATAACAGTAAGAAGAAGAAAAAAGTATAACAATACGTTATTGCTGTTATCATATTATTTCAAGTAGATAGATGTCTTTCAAGCAATTATATACAAAGAACTTTAAAGGACGTACACCAAAAAATTGTCTTAATACATGTATTAATTCTTAATTCTACGACTGATTCAACTCACATAACTCTTTTTTTTATCCAATTTAACAATATCAATATTATATGTATTTCAACTAAATATCTCTATTTTATTCTTTTTTTTTAGTGATATCTCTATTTTATTCTTTAACATATCATTAATTGTATTGCAATTTTTTAAGTTCTATCTCCAACTAAGGGTATAGTTGGAAAAGAAACATTAATTAGACATTTGATATTTCAGCATTTAAATACCTTGGTAATTAGTGTTCAAACATGAGAGACATATATATTCACTAAAAGAACATAAGATGATGCATATTACACAAAAAAGTTAAGGCCAATTGGTCTTTAATCCCACTATGCTTGAGCACTAATTACCAAGGTATGTGTTATTGTTGTCTTTCTTTACTAGTGTTTAACTAATTTATTAATTGTTATTATGTTAGATAATGCTTGGAATTGTTGGATTTGCCATTGTCCTATATTGTTATTAGGACAATGAGAGACTTGTTGGAGTGCAGAATTTTGATTGTTTAGACTTGTTGGATTTGCTACTATAAAAAAAAAAAAAAAACCAGACAACATTCATATAAATAAAATTTATCAATTCTTACATTCCTAATAACCACATTTTTATAAAAACTTGTTAGTCTTCTACACTTCGGTTCATATCAATAAAAGATAACACATTCTAAAATTATAAAAGTAATTAACAACAAGCTGCACCTTACAATAGCCTCTCAGTCTCAATAACCACAAACTAAAACTGCTTTAGGAAAAGGACTAAAACAAAAGCAAAGCATTGACATAAGGCCACAGGACTTGCGGCTCAACTGACTCATCTTGATCATCTGTAGTTCCTTAAGAAACCTTAACTGGCATCAGCCTTTTCCAAACCTACAATGAAATGTACAATCAATACAAACCCAATAATATTACAAAACTGTCACACACATACAGAATAATATAGGGATTAGAAATTACTATTGTAATTCAGTAGCTTCTCAATAAGGTCAACATGGGTCATAAGCATGCGTCTGCAACAGTATCGAACCAGCCCCAAAGCATCGAGTGCGTCTCTACAATCCATCCACCATTATGTCAGACAATAAATACTACAATATTAAAAAAAACTAGTATTTCCAAGAGAAAGACATTGAAATGAAGTGAAAAAATTTGGTATATACATTATACACAATGATCCCTAATATCCCCTAACGGATGCAATCAGGCAGAACAATATTATAATCACTTCTAACAAAGTTGTGCACAATGCAAATACATTCTTAATTTATGACCATTGTTTAGTCTTAAAAATGCTGCAAAAAGAAGGGACTGCATCCAAACTTAGATTCATACTGCCCAAAAAGTTTTTTTCGCAGTTCCTTTTTTTAATAGGAAGACTTGTAGAGATGGGAAATGAGGAAGAACCCAGAGCTATCAGCTCATTTACATGTTCTAACAAGTTTATTTGCAGCAAAATCGGAAAATTTGCATGCATGTAAATCCATATCAAACTGAAGAAAATATTGAATTGAAAAGGTAACAAGTGTGAACTCCACCACACAAGCAATGTTGTCAACCATGGATCGCAAAAGTAGACATTTGATCAATTCCGCTACCCTACAGCGCTGTAGCCACTAATTGACAACACTCCGTACCAAAGTATTGCGGGAAAATAGTGATTTCTTCAAATTCCGCTATGCTATAGCTGCTATTTGACAACATTGTACTCAGGTAATACATATAGTACCCAGAAATTAAAATTATGACTAAGACCATTGAGTTACAATTTCAAATAATGCAAGGCTATGACAAGCCAATAACTTCTGAACAAATCAATCATATACACATATTTGTTTACCCTCGGTCTTTCAACCAGTTGAAAAAACTAGAAATTACAAGTTACCGTGCTCATCCGGACATCTATTACACAATAATACAATATTCAGGAAAACATCAACTGATCATGTGTTCATGCCAACAACCTTGAAGTAGCAAAGACTAATCTTGCTACTACACAAGTAAACTAACATAACGCCAGTTTGAGAAACAATGACTTTGCAAAACAACTTCACAATCAACACACTCTCTCAAACAGTACCCAAGTAGCATAATTATTTTCTTATACAGAAAAAGCTATTCGGTAGTATTTTCTTAAACAAGTAAAAATAAAAAATTCAATTTTTCTGTCTCTGCAGTAAGGAACAAAGAACCCTACACACACAAATAGCAAAAGAGAGGAATTAGGGTACTAACCCTTCAGTGTAATCCGCTTGCAAAAAGTCAAGATATGAATCCCATTTGTTTCCAATGACCTAATTAGAACAAAACGATACGAATTAAGCATAACTTAATTATAACCCTAAATTTTAAAAATCGTTAAAAAGGTCAAAACTTTATAACTTAAATCTATGAGATGCAACAAAAGGATCAAACAATGGAGTATTGGAAGGAGTAGAAACCTTTCCACAGGTGAAACAGCGAACGGGGATAATCATCTTTCTCTCTGTGTTCTTCTCTGCTCACGCCACACCAGAATGCTAGAACCTTCTTTGAGGTTTTGTTTGGTGAAACGGTGTAAAAAGTACTTTAAATAATCAGAATAAAAAGTTTATGCATATTTCAGAATCAAATATTTATGTGTTTAATTAAACGGATTGGACTTTTGTCAACAAAATATATAAAACGGATTGGGCTTCAAAATTTGTTTAATATGGCTTGGGGGAAAATTTTACCCCATAACCATCCAATTATACCCCTACCCTTTTTTAATAAAACTCCAATTTAAAACTTTTTTTTTTAGAAAAAATGATAAATTTTAAGTCTTCTGTAACACAAATATGTTTTGGAAAATCTTTTTTAATTTTTTAATACAAATTAGTGTTCTGAAAAAATTTTAAAAAGCTTTCTGAAACACAAATATATTCAAAAATAATAAAAAATTTCAAAACACAAAATTTGAATATTTTGAAACATATTTGTATTTTGCAAAAAAAAATTCTAAGTTTTTTATAACTCAAGTTAAACTTGGTGGGGTAGAAATTTTTTTTTATAAAAAAATAAGGGTAAAATGAGTATTTTAAGTAAAATATAGGGGTAGGAGTATAATTTGGAGGGTATGGGGTAAAATTTTCTGGCTTGAGTTTTCAAAATAAACATCGGGTGATTTCTTCCCCCCGCTCTCTATGTTCGTAAATAAACGTCTTGATCAAATTGAATGTATAAAATACACATATGGATTGATCAATTCACACAAAAAGTAGGGGCTTTGAGAAAATATAGGAGGAGAAAATAAGTTCACTAAACATTATGTTTGACAGATGAAAACTCTTAACTTGTAACAGATATTTTAGTGTATAAGTTCGTAAAATCAAAGTAAAGTAGTTTGTTTATGGTCTTCTCTTATGAATTTATAATGTTCATTGATATGCTAATTCAAGTAGTATTTGAACTTATAGTTTATAATGTATCACATTTTCTCATTTTTTTACCTCGTTATTTTAATAAAAAAAAAGTATTGATAAATAAAAAATTGTCAGTTTATATTTATTAGTTAGTTCAATCACTAATTTTATCGAACGCTTTAAATCAATAAGCTAATTGATCCAACATCTGCCACTTTTTGTCAAATAGAGTTGCAGTCTTAGGATGAATTCCCCCTACCTGTAAGGTCACTTTTAATATAACCATTCAAAGTAAAAGTAAATATAAGTGTTATGCCATTGAAAACTAAACTTCCAAACAAATTATTTCATTTAGAAGTATCTTTCTGATAAAAGTATCAAAGTAGTATAACAAGTTATCGTGTCCTCAAGGACTTGAGCAATATGATGTCATTCAATAATAATTATAACCTTAAGTTTAAAAGTTTGAGAGTACTTATTTTACATAAAAGTAAAATGAAGATTAAATTAAATATGAGAATAACAATGAAATTAAAATGACGGGATTGGATTTCGTCACACTGTACTCTTATGTAACTCATTAACCACAAACATATGAATAGTTTTTCTTATCAATGTAATTGCACATTACAATTCACATGTTTAAGTCAATAAATGTCGTATTAATATTCACAATTTCAGTCTTTAAGCTCAAGTTCAACTGACAAATGCCGATATTGTTAGGTTGGATGTTCGAGTTCGAACTCGAAACCTCACAATTGTGTTAGTTAACTATAATAGAATTTATCATCTTTTCTAAAATAAAATAAAAATCATAATTTCAAGTAAAATAGACTCTTATGTAGAGATAGAGAAAGAACCTCTTGTTTTAAAAGGAAATTTCTCATACTTCACAATTGGTCCTTTCACCCCACTTTTTTTTTTTTTAAATAATAAAAAATACCAAATTGGTATCTTAAGGCTCATAATTCATCAAACAGGTTCCTATTTATTTTCATTTATGTAAACAGGTTCCTATTTATTTTCATTTATGTAAATACAAGAAACACTAAAAATGAGACGTTAAAGCCATAATCTTGAGTAATGGAGCAATTTTGGATGATAGAGTTGGTCCTAGATTTCGTTATGTATATAGGCAATTATGTCTAGTATTGTTCATATTACCTTGTAAGTAGTTATAGGGATTTGGATCATTTGTAAATCAATTAATGATCTTGTCACGAGAATGAGGACAACTTTTTCCTTTAGAAGAACACTTAAGCAATGATTTGTCGATAACAGTAATGCATAAATTGATGAAAATTTGAGTAGAACCAAGGTATTTATCGCGACCTAAAATTTTGAGTGTTTCTCGAATTCAATAGAGTCGCCATCAAAGTTTATTTTAAAATAGGGAAAATATTGGAAAACTCTTAAAAATAAAAATAAAATAAAAAATGGTCTTTTAAACCAAATTTTGAGTTCGGGAGTCGATTATGCGTAGGGAAGGTATTAACACCCTACGACATCCGTTAAAAAAACGGTTACCTATAATTAATTAATTGTGCAAAATTAATATTAACATAAATATATTTATTTATCATTTGTAAAATGCAAATATAATATTTCTATGAAAATAATATAATGATAAATATACGTTTAAAATATAGAGAAAAAAAGTTTTTGTTATTATGTTTGATAAGAGTGCGATCTTGCTCCTACGTATCTCCCGGTGCGATAGAGAAATCAACACTACGTAGTTCTCGGGTAGAAAATGCGGATGTGTTGGTTGTTTTTAAAGAAATTGTGTTTTGTTGTTGATAAAAAGGTTTTGAAAAAAAAAAATTGGTTTGATTTGAATAATATTTTAAAATTCAAGTTTTAAGACTATCTAGTCGTATAACTCGTGTCTCGAAAAATTTTAGGAGTAAAAAGATGTCACATCTAATTTAATCCTTTTAAGAATATTTTATCATTTTTTATTTTAAATATTAAGTTTTAAAATTGTCAAGTAGTATAACCGGTATCTCGAAAAATTTAAGTAGTAAAAAAATGTCAAATCTAATTTAAATAATTTATCATTTTTGGTTTAGATATGAATTAAAAGAAAAACACCAAATTGTACAAAATGTGTCATAACAACTCAAATATAAAAAATAATACCACATCTAATTGCATAAATTTATAAATTGATTTTAGATCAATTTATTAAAAAAAATAAAAATAAAATAATAATAATAATAATAAATAAATAAATAAATAAAGAGAGTTTTAGAACTATCAAGTTGTAGCACTTGTGTCCTAACAACTCAAAGATTAAAAAGATGTCACATCTAATTAAATCTTTAATATAATAAAAAAAAATTGACTTTTAATTAATTTGTATATAAAAATAAATTGTAGAACCATCAAATTATACAAATTATGTCATGACAAACTCATATAAAAAATGACACATTTATTCAACCTTCATTAAAAAAATCTTTGTGTTTTTTATTATGTTGAAGGATTTAACAATTATTAAATAGTAATTATATAAAAAAGAGACTTATTAAAAAAAAAAAAAAAAAAAATGCTAAAACACCTAAAGCATTAAAAAGGATAAAATGAAATGTGAAGGCCAGGCTGTAAGCTAAATGTTAGTATATAAAAATGAAACATGAAGGCCAGGCTATAAGTTAATGTTAGTATATAAAACGTGAGAAACAAAGCATACCATATAATAATATCAATATATATATGCCTAAGTCATGACCTAATTCACCAGGCTTGCCAAAGCCAGAGCGGCGGCGATGGAGGAAACAGGGGAGAAGAAAAAAAACACGCAAGCCAAAAGGAAAGTAATAGAAAAATACCTTTGCGTTTTTTGTGTTTGATGTTTGTTAGTGATCTAATTTCTTCCTCTTCTCCTTCTTGGTATGTGTTTTTTTTATCAGTAGTGTTAATCTTCAATCTATTCAAAAATCCTCCCCTCCCCTTGATTTTTTTGTCTCAATTTATAAGTAAAATGGTGAATGCTTCTGATCAGTAGATAAATTTGAGCTCTGGATTTTGTATTGTTTTACAACCAATTTTAACTCGATTTTGTATTGTTTTTTTAACAAATTTTAAGCAATGTATAATTAAGAAAAAAGTGTTTCCACTTTTCAATGAGTACACAGATTTTACAAGTAATTGCCTTATTAGGCTAAAAAATAAATCAGATTAGGCAATAAACTGGTTTGTAGCATGTTTGTGATAGGCAATAAACTGGTTTGTAGTATATTTGTGATTTTGAAAATAAAAATGTTGTTGAGATGTGTGTTCCTATTTTGCAGGAAGAGGAAGCCATTGTGAAAAGTGCAGGAAAGTCGTGTAGGTTGCGTGTGGTGCTGTGTTTTAGCATTGTGTGTTGTTGATGTGTGTTTCAAACCAAATAAAAGAAATTTGACAGACCAAATAAAATGAAAATTGGCATAAAAATGTGGCTAACCAAATAAAAGTTGAAAATTGGCATACCAAATGTGGATAACCAAATAAAATAAGATTGTCATACAAATGTGGCTAACCATATTATTAAACATATTATTATATGCATAATCGTAAAATAATTATTGAACATATTCTTGGACAAAATTGAAGTACATATGCATCAACAATATGCATCAACAATAAAGTGTAAGTTTTTGCATTGTGAATCAATTTAAAGGTATCTTGAATTGATTCAAAACCCATGTAATCTATAATCCATATTTTAATTGGTGTGAATCAATTCACATGTGGAAAGAATATATTCACATGAAAAATTGTCACCAAAATGCGAGTAAATAGTTGAATTAGGTTTAGTTGTTTTCATATAACATGTATTTATGGATGTTATTTACGATTAAATTAGTGTTCAAAGGTCAAGTTGTCAAAAATAGGTATTCATGATATCATGTTCACCACATATTTAGATATAATAGATAATCAAATAAGACTTTGATATAACATAAATATTGTACATAAACATAAGCCACATTTAAAAAAATTATAGTAAAATATACTTTTAGTCTAATTTTCCTTAATAGCTAATGACATTGGATCCACATGCATATATATTAAGTTAGTGAAAGAAGTTGCATTTCACTAACACCATACCATAAATTAACATGTCGTAGATGATTGCTTTTGTAGTTTTGATATATGTTGTGTTTCTTTGTCATATATCTTTTCTCATTTACCATTTATATGACTTACAGTGCATTCACCTCTTATGTGTATGTTATTCTTTTGTCATACATAGAATGTGGACACAAATATGTTATATATTATAGTTTAGTTAATTTTAAATAAAAATTTAAATATATATTACAAAATCAAAATAAAATTATCACAATAATTTAATATTTGGTCTTTAAAAATAATATTATTCTACTGTTTAATAACAAGTGACACATCTGTAAAAAATATTATTTTAAAATGAATATTACTTTTAATATTATTAACATTTTGTTTTCAGTTATACTTTTAATTTAATACTATATACATCGCTTTTAATTCAATATTTTTAATTTTATATTTATGGAATCTTAAATATACTAATATTTGATAAGATTAATTTGGTAAAAAATTATTTCCTCTTTCAATTATATATTTTTTTTAAATTTATGTGAAATAGTCAAATAAATTATTTATTACGAGACGAAATGAATAACGTATTAATGTTTTCTAGATCCGACCTTGTCGAGAAGTACACATTGGGTAACCTTGTAGATAGCAATGATGAGGTTATTTACATCTATTTATGTTGAGTTCATGTGGTTTATAATATTTAAAATAATATATATGATGACTTTGGTTAGTGTGTGGACTTCTGCTTATAAGTTTTACTATTGCTTTCGTTATTATTTTTATGATTTAGAACATATGAGACTATTGAGATATTAATTTTTAAATTGTGTATTGTTCTTGATTACATATGAACATAAAAGATCACAAATATTTCTATGTTAGCTGTATTTTAAGATTAAGGATGTCACACTTACCTAAGCTAAATAATTTTTTAAAATATCAAACAACAAGATTTTCATCCTTATTTCTGGGTTGAGTTATTTTTGGGAATTAATTTAATAAATAATTTGAAATAAATGCCTCCCTAAGTTGTGGATGGGTGAACCATGTAAACAACTTTTATGATTCTTTGATTCCTTTACTCGATTTTCAATTAATTGGTTTATTCCTTTACTCTATTTCAATTTATATATATATATATATATATATATATATATATATATATGCTCATTTAACTAACGCTTTAACCAAGGGGTTGATTATGCTTTCAAGTTATTTTTACATAACATTTAAATAAATATTTTTTTACCATATTGTTCAATATTAATAAACAATATTTAAGTGCATCATTTATAAGCTAACATCAATCATAATACAATCATTTAATAATTTTAAATTCACTAACAATTAATGATAATAATTAATATTGTTAATATTTTGATGAGAGTGAAGATCGAACTTTCGATTTCTTTATCATTCTACTCCCTAACTCTCTCACTCAAGCCATTGAACCAACCTTATATACTCTCACATTAAAATTAACTTACACTTAAAAAAATAAAAATTACTTAATGCAAATATATTTATAACTTATCATTTGTTTAGGACAATCATATCCCTCACATTTTTATTCCAATAAAAGCATACAATCCTCATTTTCCTATATTTCACATATTTGCGGTGCAATTTGAATGACTATGGGTAAGTAAGTACTTGTGAAAGAATTGGGTTTTCACATGATTGTGGTGCTATTTGAATAGTTATGTGTAATTGTCAAAGAATGATTAGGCTTCTTGAGTATTGATAAAACAATGGTATATCCACATTAATGTGAAGATGTGTACGTGCACCCACTCACTTTTTTTGAAAGTCCATTCGCGTCTTCATTTTTTATTTTATTTTGAACTCTCTAATTATGAGACTACACAACATTGTATATTATTATTTTACTATAACAACAATTTTTTTCTTTCATAGAGTAAGGTGTTGAGAATTGAGAAACGAATCACGACTTTGCTAAAAAGGAGACATAGCATTATAGCATTAATTACTAAATGTGTACAAAAATGCATATTCATTCCATTGAGATGTATATTTATTATTTAAAATGCATTTTGTTATATTTTTATCTTTAGTATATATATATCCCACATAACTTAAAATTCATGGATCAATCATTTTCTCCATCTCTCTTTCAAATACTACATTGCTTTTTCAGATGCCACTGTTTGATCCATGGTTCTAGACACACTATTATCATCAAGGGTGTAATTCAACTTTTAGATTTTTTTTATTTGAAAATATTTGTATTTAGTTATAGAAATATTGGTAAAGAGTTAAATTTATAATCATTTATCTTTTACTTCTGACGTTCTTTACTTTAAATCATCAAACCACTTTATCAGTCTAACATAATTTTTTGATCTCCGTATTTATACATTTGTAGACCCTACATATTGAGAGGATGTTGAAAAATAAGGTTAGAAAATTTTCTCCCTCTATATAGTAGTACCCATAGTGAAAGGATACAAGAAAATTAGGTTTAGAAATATTTTCTCCTTTGATTTTTTTTTCACAAATAAAATCTACATGTATGTTATGTATATCAATTCAATATGTCGAAATAGTGATTTATTAGTTGAATCAATAAGTATTTTAAGTTATATAAAAAAAAAACTCTTCATATAATAGTAATTCATCATGTACTAATTAATACATTAATCATATGGTATATAGTACATTCTTATTTTTTAATCTACACTAAAATTATTATTTTTGATTTGTTTCTCAGCCACTCTTTCTCTCTCAAGGCAAAGTAAATTTATTCGAGTTGATTTAACTGATTTACCATTGTTTCAATAATATCACATTCGAAATTAATTTTATGACATGATCAAATCGATCACATATCCAACTTATAATTGAAATGGTCACATAGATCAGTTTATTTTAATTTTCTCATCAATGTGTTTGATTAAGGATTTAATATATTTGATTTAGCTTTTGAGAGGTTTCTAATGATACCTTCTTACTAAAAAAAACAGAGAACCTATTTATAATTTTATAAAAGTGCATAAAAAACAATATATATTTTTTGGTTTCTCTAGATTTATATATATGTTAATTAAATTACAAATTTGTAGTACGTCGTTGACAATAGAAAATGTCTTTTAAGATTATTCAAAGCAAAATTTAGTACACGAAATTAACTCAATGTAAATTAACATGTATTATGTCATTCATGACACACAAATAGTAATGTTATTAGTGGAATTCCGAAAAGAGTGGTGTGTCTTCCTCTTCACCTTGGATTATCTAATTAATTACCCAACAAAACACAACAACCATATAAACTAAAATAAAATAAAATAAAAATATTCATTATTTCAATTATATAGTCACACGATAAAGAAATGGTTTTAAATTTCTATGCATTGTAATTAAATTAAATATAATTAATAATTGTCTCTTCATTTCTTATGCAATATCATTTTTAATTGTCTCATCTCACTTTCTTCTTTGTTCTTTGAGATCCTTTTGTTCAGCAACTTAATTTTTCTATCGTGATAAAAAAAAAATTGAATCTCAAGGTATTTATATTTGATGGGGTTTTCTCTAAAATTTTGTTCCATCCTTTAATTTTGAAAAGTTTTTGTCTTTTTAGATTGTTGAGTTTATTTTAATGGTTTGCATTTGATTGGATTGTAGTTTTTATTTTCCACTTCAAGAGAGTTGCAAAGTTACAATCAATCATCAAAGGTTCTCAACATCCAGATAATTTTTTTTATGTGATTTTGTGTTATATTGTAATCTCCTAATATTTAGTTTAAATTATTGTTTTGATTTGATTAATGATGTTTGGAGTATTTGATGTTGCCTATTCATAATTTAAAATTTCACGTATGTTGTATATAATTATTGGCACTTTCAATAATAATACAAATTTTAAGCTATATATATATAAATTGAGTCATTCAATTTCATTTTATAGGGTAATGTTTGGGGGAAACTGTGTCCTTCCTGAATTCTTAGATGAGACTCAATTTCAGTGTCAAAATAATGCAGCAAATCATTTGCAATTGTTTGAAAATTGTGAGTTTTTTTTTCTTCCTTTTATCATGTGTGATAATCGAATTTTTCATGGAATGTATATACGTAACATGTTTTGTTGAATTTAACTTTTGGTAGGATATGTGTTTGGTTCAATGTGTTTTATGCTATGCACTTGTTGTTAAACTATGTTTTGTAATTATTTTTATATTAAGTACCATTTTCATCTTCTATGTGTCAACAATTCCACTTTTTTTAATAGGGATGGAAGAGGATAATATTAAGGTATAATCACCTAGTTTTGTAGTACATGATCTATGTTTATTTTTGTTGGTACTTATTTTGTGTCATAATAGTGTTGATTGTCGCATCCTATTTTTCAATTGTAGATTGTTAAAAATAGTATATGCTACAATGTTATAATGTCGCACTATTTGACAAAATTTGTGTTAAATAGTATATAATAGATCAATAACGATTTTTTCAAATTCTACTATGCAATAGCGCTATAGCCTCTATTTGACAACATTAATGTCATATGCAATGTGTGTCGCAGTACAAGTTGGATGTAATGTTGATCTAGTAAACTTCGGAAACGAGCGTATCGATTCCACGATTTTGCCAAATAAGCAAAGCAAGATTTTGGAAGATATCTCAAAGCAGCAAAGGATTCAACTTTCCTTAAATTACAACATCTTTCAAGACAATCTTGACAGATCAACAAGCATTTTGAATCCTAACTATGTGTCAACAGGATTGAGGCTTTCATATGATGATGATGAGCGTAACTCAAGTGTTACTTCTGCTAGTGGCAAAATAACTGCCACACCTTCTATCATATTGTCTTTTGGTGACAATATCAGAACCGAACTTGATAGACAGCAAGAAGAGTTGGACCAATACATTAAACTTCAGGTAATATATCAATATGGATCTTTGGTTTTTTTTAGGTCGTAATGTTTTTAGAGACACTGTTTGAATCTAAAAAATTGAATCTAATAAAAAATGTTTTTTAATAGATTACTAGCAACGATCTATTAGTAACTAGTAACATAAATCATAAAATCGAGTCTAAATATAAAATTTTAGAGTCGTCAATGTATAAAATTAAGAATATCAATGCAACTTTTAAAAGTTCAGGTATACTATCATAAAGATTTGTAGTTTCCCTAACGGGAGCATGTGATAATGTTTTAGTTGTACAGGTTGATTGTCGTTCTGATTTAGTTACTGGTATTAATTGTAAGAGGTCTATAGGATTCAAAATTTTCACATTCAAAATATTTTGAGAATTTCTTTTCATATTAACAGATGTTATCTTATGATAAAATATTAATTTTGTATGATTCTTGTTTTAGTTAATTTGCATTGTTTGAAGATTTTACTCGTATTCAATGGTTAACAGAAGGAACAATTGTCAAAAGGAGTAAGTGATATGAAGCAAAAACACATGACTTGTCTCCTTACTTCCATTGAGAAAGATATCAATAAGAAGCTAAAAGAAAAAGATGCAGAGATAGAGAACATGAACCTCAAAAACAAGCATCTAACAGAGAGAATAAAGCAAGTGGCAATTGAAAAACAAAACTGGCATTATAGAGCAAAGTATAATGAATCAGTTGTGAATGTGTTAAGGAACAACCTTCAACAAGCAATTTCATATGGAAAGGAAGGGTTTGGAGACAGCGAAATCGACGATGTTGCGTCGTCGAACGTTTCGAGTACGGCGATGAAATCTATTTACAAGAGATACCAAGGCATGGATAATCTTTCTTGCAAAGCATGCAAAGAAAATGAGGTTTGTGTGATGTTGATGCCTTGTAGGCACCTTTGCTTGTGTAAAGATTGTGATGCATTTGTCAATGTTTGTCCATTATGTCGATCGATAAAAACGGCTAGTATAGAGGTGTATTTTGCTTAATTTATCGAGGCTCAAATGATTAATGAATTTTAAAAAAAGAAAAATTGTTTGAGAAGTTTGAGTTTAAACCTTAAAAAGAACAATTATTAATTAGAATTTATGTATATCATTTGGGTTATTAAGATCTCTTTCCTTTAGAACTAAAGGGTTAAGATAAAAAACATTATGACGGATAAGTAATTGAAAATGATAATGGAATATTCAAAACTCTTTTATGTTTGATTTATTTGCCAAAATTTTGTGTGTTCTAAGTGAAAGTATTTGGCACCAAGAAAATGGATTGCATACGAGGATATATATATATATATATTTTACCAAGTTTCCATTCAACGGCCTTCATTATATGCAAGGATATTTTCATGATAGGCAAATATGAGTCACTCTTATAAAAATTAAATTTAAACTATTTTTAAAATATCTCCTAATAAAACAAATTTACTTTTAAAACATTTAATATCATTATTTTTTATGTATCATCCATTTAATTCAAAAGTATTTAATGTAAGTAGTTGAATAATTTTACATTTAAAATGGACAATTTAGTTAATCTTGAGTTATATTTTATATGAAGTTTAAAAAACTAATTGTAATTAACTGAATTAATTAATAATCATGAAAATAATTATTTTTATTTATAATAATAGGCCGAGGGAGTATTTATTAGTGACATGGTTGAAATGTTCTTCAAAGAGAAGGCAAGCAAAACTGCCGTTTTAAAATTCAAATATTTTTAAGTCTCAAATCTATACTTTTGATTTAGTTAATATTAAAATTGTTTAGTCTTTAGAGTATATATTTCACTCTACTCTTTGTACTAATTAATTTATAAAAAATTACACAATCACATTAATGTTTTAATATTTATTTGTATGTTACTTAATATTGTATTCGTAGAAAAAAAAATTGTTTGATTTGCTTTAAAAGGCCTATAGTTTTATTATCTAAGTTTCTAAAGGGCCCAATTTTAAAATTATGCAATGACATTTTCTATTTTTACATGAAATACTATTTTACGGTAAAGTATTCAAAACAATCTTTTACGTGGAGCAACACAAATTAATCAATCATAATAAATCAAATTAATGCTTTCTTACAATACACCCCCACAAAAAATGGAAAAAGTACTTCATATGGAGAGAAATTTGATTTCCAAAAAAGACATTTTTTATAATGTTCATTAGTGCAAATTTGTTTTGCCATTCTTATATCTATAATTTTCAAAGAAATATTAATTCGTGTGTCAAACACTTTTTTAAAATAAAACATCTAAGAATCTTTATTTTTGAAGAAACTCACGATACGTTGTTTAAGATTTTTGCAAAAATATTAAAAAATAAAATAATTAGAAAAAAAAGTTTTATTTTAATAAACTACTCATCTTAATTATTGGTAGAAAAAAATTTTAGAGAGAAAAAAATAATTAAAGTTGCATCGAAAATTGAGAATAACATTCATTTCTAGATAATTTTTTTACAAAAATGACACTTATGATGAGACAGAGAGAATAGTTTATTTACAGTAATTTGGAGCTTTATTCAATTGAAGTTTAAGCAAGTTTCAATTAATAATATTTTGGTCATAGAAAAAGAAGTTAAACTTTTGATGGCTTAATTACATTTTTGCTTCCTCTATTTTCACCAATTTACATAATTGGTTCTTCTATTTTAAAAATTGACAATTTTAGTTTTTTCCTCGTACACTAATTTTGTATTTAAAAGAAAAGAAAATGATACACACTTATTAAGGAATCAACCAATTTTTATTGGTATTGAAAAATAAATAAATCAACTTCCAAAATTATCCTTAGAATATTTTATAAACATAGATGCATTAATTATGACATTGAAAATAGGAGTACAAAAGTTTAAATTAAATGAAATGTATTATGGGAAAAATAATATAGTAAACATTATTAAAAGTTACTTATATTTTGGACAATTAAAGATAAATTTTTTTGTTTATAGTAAACATTATTAAATGATGTAGCATACGATTTTCGTGATATAAAACAATCTAGATACATTAATTATTTATATATTATTAATTAAATTACAAAAGTGAAAAATTTCTAAAGTTGAAAGTTAAAATTTTTAGAAGTTTTTGACTATTTCATGAGTGTTAATCATTTTATATTATTATATCATATGTTATGTTATTTAAAATATATTACATCATCGTCTTTTTAATTACAAAATCAAAATATAACCAAAACCGCTAAATTTTAAAATAGATGGACTAAAACTACTCTCAAATCAATTTTGTTATTTGGCCTTGTGTGTTAAAAGAGACAAACACATGAGTTGTGCAGAGCAGTTTATATTATCCTGTCTGCAAGATATTGACAGCATGGTCCACAACCATATGTAATCAATTGGGACCATTTGAAAGGCAAATTTAATACACAAGTATGCTAACCAACATTAGAAGGAAAAATTCAGTAAAAAAAACAACATTAGAAGGAAAAATAACAAAGAGGATATTCTTCAGCTGCTTGCTAATTATTTGTTTTGTTGTTTGTGTTAGTCTGTTAGATGCTATCAAAGAGGGTAAAGGCATAAGTTTAGATCATGACATCAATGTGTTTTTGCGACCATAACTTAATATTAGGTTCTTTTCTTTTAAGACTATGAAATCTATGGTTCTAAAATTAATAAGGGGATGAAGGAGATAAATTAATTACAAAATAAAACTTTTTTTTTCTCATTGATATTTTGAATTTTTCAAAAGAGAACATCCATGTGTCATCTACAATAATTCATTACACTTACATAATTTAGTATATCTACAATCAAAGAATGATAATCATCCATGTGTTATCTTGATAGTCTTAAAAAAAATCTTAAAAACGTTAAATTTTAAATTAACATCTAATATATATCAAAATACTAAATAAAATATCTTAATCAATAATAAATAGATTGAGTCATAAATATGCCTTCTATCACATAACTTCTATTAAAGTTATAATAATCAGAAATCACATTTGACTATAAATTTATGCAATACTCCATCTGATCACCATTATAAACAAAAGAAATGACCTAAATTTTGATCATTATTATAAGTAAAAGACAAACTACTTTTGAATCGTTTAATTCAATTATTCATAATATACCACCATTCATTTATTTCAAAACATTTAACATTAGTGTTTGACATTAAAAATAGATAACTTAGTAAATTTGACTTGGGTTTTACATAAAATTTAAAAAATTAATTACACTTAATTACATTTCTTAATACTCATAAAAATAGTTTTTTTTTTCTTCTTATAGTAATGGTCGGAGGGAGTATCAAAGATTGGGAGGGGTTCAACTATAATTTAATACCTTGCTATCAAATTGGATATATTTGACTGCAATTTAATTAGACCATGATATTAGGTATTTGGTGATGGAATTTAACGATAATAATAGATACAAATACAGGTTATAACATATTTTAACTATTCTGAAAATAAGATTTGTACCATATGAATAGTGAATTACTCTCAATATTGTCAAGAGTTCTCAACGGAAAATTAATAATCTAACGAGACACATTTAAATAGTTAAACGACTGCAATCTTTCATTAAACTTAATTGAATGATCCAACCCATCACATTATATACGTAAACAAAATATAGCACACATTCATCAACTATTTGGTGCTTATTACAATAAACCACAATTTATATTAATAATAATATTAAATAATTGATTATTGTCATTCTATAATTGACTAGTTAAATAATTAATCTAACATTTAATGTTTCTACAACTACAACACATCAGTTGAATTCACATCAACCATATTTGATCAATTCTATGTAATATCAAATATGGTCATCAATCCTAATGAGATTTAAATCCTTGATATCAATATGCCATGAATGAGATGTGGGAGCTGGCTTGGAGCTCATATCCCCAAATAATGTTACTTCCTCTAAAAAGATATATAAACAAAAAAAATAATTGAAAAATTAATGTATATAGTTAAAAATTAAAAACAAATACATCAATTTTTTAATTCTTTTTTTTACTTATATTTTATTTTAGAATAGTATTTCTTAATGGATTTAGCAAAAACAAAATGATACTAACAAAATGTTGTTTTCATGGCTAAGCTAATTAGCATTATTTAACTTTTGAGTAACTTGATTGAAGGTCAAAAAACCAAAGGCTGGTCATGCTGCAATACCCATGTCACATGGTTTCAAAAATTTGAACAACAGTGTGATATCTTGATGAGATCTTAGCATCAAATTGGATAGATGTCACTATAAAGACAACGAATCATTATTCAAAATGTAGATGTAAGGTCAACACTAAAGGACACGTCATCAATTCATTTGGTATATCTATTACTTTCATCGATCTAAAATAATTGACTCATTTACAAAATATATTTGTTATAAAATAATTGTCTTTTTCAATTTTTAATTTTTTTTTTTCAATTGTACTCTTTAATTAATACTATTTGTATAGCTTTCGATGCAATATTTTTTACTTTGCATTTATGATATTGATAATGCACTAATATCTAACAAGGATAATTTGATAAAAGTAATATTCTATCTTTTATTTATACACTTTTCCTAATAGCATCTCATTAACATTCTTCCTTCTATGACATTAAACAATAATTTTCCTTATTATTTGCTTCATGCTCATATATCTAACCTCTCTACATTGAAATTTTTTGGTTGTTTGTGCTTCGTTTCTACTATTACTGCTCATATAACTAAATTTCAGTCTTGTGCCATAAAATATATTTATTTAGGACACAAACAAGGAGTAAAAGGTTATAATTTTTTTAATGTTCAGTCAAATGAAATATTTCTTTCTAGACATGTCCAATTTTATGAAAATATTTTTCCTTTTCATTCTCATCTTGCATATCTTCTTACTTTTCTTCTGCATCCGCATCTATGCCAAATGTTTCTAGTCATTTGGATCTTTATAATGAAACTGATTTATCTCCTGTTAGTGCATCTCATGATACCATGTCTGCACCCAGTCCTCATACTCATATATTTGATTCTACATCTAAGCCTTTTAACAATCGGCCTATCTCTAGCTTTTATCACAACGTGCCTGCATCCATTGACATTTTTTTGCCATCCACCACTAATTCTGACATTCTTGCTTTTGCTGTTGACGATTCTAACGTTCCTTCTGTTTGTAAATCCAAAAGAATTATTAATCTTCCTAATTAAGTATTTGCATGATTACAAATTAAAAACAGTGCAAATTTTTTATTCAGATTTTTCACATTATTCAAGTAATCATCTTTCTATTCACAATTTCCTTTCTTATAATAACATCTCTACTTCTTATAAATATTAAATTACTTATCTATATTCTTTACTATAACCCAAAACTTATCAACAAGTCATCAAACACGAGGCTTGGAAAATTGCCACGGATAATGAAATTCATGCTCTACAAATGAACAATACTTGAGAACTCACTGAGTTACCTCATGGAAAGGACATTATCGGTTGTAAATGGGTCTTCAAAAACAAGCTCATGACCGACGGTAGTCTAGAAAGGCACATGGTTCGCCTTGTTGCAAAATGTTATACTCAACAAAAAGGGGTCAATTGTTTTGAAACTTTTTCTCCTATCATAAAAATGACTATTGTCTGTCTTGTTTTTGCTTTGGCGGCTGCCATGGAATGGAATTTACAACAGTTAGATATAAATAACGTTTTTCTTCATAGTGACCTCAAGGAATAGGTCTACATGCATATTCCCCTTGGATTCCAACCTTATCATAATAACTTAGTTTGCAAATTACAAAAAAATTATACGGGCTTTGGCAAGCTAGTAGAAATTAGAACAAAAAACTTATCAATACTCTCATTAGCTTGGGGTATACTCAATCTTTACATTATTACTTTTTTTATTTTAAATTTCATGCTTCTCACTTTACTGTTTTATTGGTGTATGTAGATGATATAGTTTTAGCCAGGGACAACATTCGTGAGATCAATCTCTCAAACAATTTCTCCATTGTTCATTCCAAATAAAAACCTTGGAGCACTCAATTTTTTCTTGGATCTTGAGGTAGCAAGATCAAGCAAAGGAATCTCTTTCAATCAACTCAAACATGCTTTGGAACTCATTGATGACATGAGTCTCCTTCAATGCAAACCGGTGTCCACTCCCATGATTCCAAATATCAAATTGTATGCAAACTAGACCAGATCAAAATGCACTCTTTTTTAACATAATGCACTCTTTTTTAGATCAAAAACTGTTTTGACAGTTGATTGGTCACCTCATCTATCTTACCAACACTAGACCAGATCTCTCTTACGCTGTTAACAAACTAAATCAATATGTCTCCTCTCCCATGCAAACTCATTTTCATGTTGCCACTCAAATTATCCATTATTTAAAAGGCTGTCTGGGCAAAGGTCTCTTCTTTTCTTTCGTCTTCTGACATCAATTTGTCTGCTTTCAGTGATAGTGAGTGGGCATCATGCCCCAATTCCATACGCTCCATCACCAACTTCAATATCTTCCCTGGTTTATATTTATTTTCATGGAAGACAAAGAAACAAAATGTGGTTTCTCGTTCTTCTTTGGAGGCTGAATATCACGCTTTAGCCAACACAACCTGTGAAGTTCAATGGTTACTTTATCTTCTGCATGATCTTCATTTTCCCATCACAAAATTTGTTCCTATATACTGTGACAACAGACCTGCCATTCAAATTGCTCAAAAATCCTACTTTTCATGAACGCACAAAACACATTGAGCTGGATTGTCACCTAATTCGTGACAAGTTAATGTTAGTCATCATTCATCTTCTCCATGTTTCTTCCTCGAACCAGCTAGCAGACATCCACACTAAACCTCTTTCATCCTTCACATTTTCATTCAATTTTATCCAAAGTATGTGTGATTGACATCTACGATCCAACTTAAAGGGGGCTGTTAGATTATAGATAGTTTATTTTTCTTGTTTCAATTTATTGCCTCTATTGTAATCTGATATATGTTAATTTGGGGATATAAATGCTTTTACTTTTTCAATTAACATAAGAATTCTTTTCATTCATAATAAAATGATCAAGTGACTTAATTATTTTGGGATGAAGGATGTATATATATTTTTTAAGAGTTGGATCTCTCATTTATTTTTTATTTGATAGCTACTACTAATTAAATCATTTCTCGAGTTTCACCAATAATAATTATGTTTCCGACTGCATAGTAACTGCAATGTCTTTCTACTATTTAAATTTAGAGTTATAGATTAAAGTTTATGTTTGAATACTACATTATAATTTAGTTTATAAGATTACCACAAAAGTGAACAAAGAGATACTATGAGTTATATTAAAAAAAACAATTTTTTAATCCTAAATGTAACATTAGTATGGAAAAAATAAATGCTCTGAATATTACTTATTTGAATTGAAATGGATAACTAATGTCTGAACTATTAGAAGATGTGGTAAATTTCACTGTAATTAACTTATACAAATTGAATTAGAGTTTAAGGACAAAATAAATGATATGTTATAAATTATGATTATGTAGATTTGTTTAGGAAAAATTGATAAACAGCTTTGTCTTTTCATTTGTTAGAGTTTTGATTGTGATTGGTATGTAACTATAAAAACCTATATGGTCCCCTGTTTTTTCCTTTATATATAGAGATAATTGATTGATTATAGCAAGTGTTACATGTGTAATGTGAGTATATGATTTAAAAGAAATTTGTGTCAACAACCATTCATTTCCCTGATTCATGGTTGTGAAATGCAATGACTAATATATATATATATATATAAAAGGATTAGTTATATTTTTAGTCTATTTTTAATGTGATTTTAGTCTATCAGCTTAGAATATTTTTGGCTTAATTGTAGTTTTAGTTTATCTATTTTCATCAATTCACAAAATCGGTTTCTTTAACTATTTTAAAATTCGACAGTTTAGGTTCTTCATCATAATTTTGAAACTAAAATAATAAAATGTGACATATTTTAAATGACGTGACATATGATATGTTGATCTTGAATGATAAACACTCATGAAATTACAATAAAATCATCTAAAATCTTTAGTTTCAATTTTAAAAATTATTCGTTTTTGTAATTATATAATGACACATGAATAATTAATGTATCGAGATAGTTTTATATCATGAGATTGTATGTCACGCCATTTAGAATATGTCACATAATTATTTTTTAGTTCAAAAATTTAAGAGAATAATCAAAACTGTCGGATTTTAAAATAAGGGAACCAATTCCGTAAATTGGTGAAAATAAAGAAACCAAAATTACAATTAAACTAATATCTTTATGGAATTGAGAAGTATAATAGATTTCAATAAAATAAATAAATAAATTAAAAGAAAGAATAATTTTCGTTCCGTAAAAATAAAAATAAAAATAAAAATAAAAATAAAAATAAAAATAAAAATAAAAATAAAAATAAAAATAAAAATAAAAACAAAAATAAAAATAAAAATAAAAATGATTTTAGAATATGTGTTGGATACATTTATATTCGGAATGAAATATAAGTAAAAATAGTAGTTGAAAAATTAATGTATTTTGATTAAATTTTTAACAAAATATATCAACATTTCAACTATTATTTTTGTTCATATTTCATTTTTTAAAGAATATTATTCTAAAGTAATTAATATAATCAACTTACAACTAATTATAATAAATATTAAAATTAATTTTCAACATATTCCTTGAGATGTTATATCTGTAAATAAAAGTTTGATATTACAACTTTAAAACGATAATATTTTACTAAGATTTTCTTGACAAAAACAATTAATTATTTTTTCAGCTAGTCTAAAATGTACAACATCCTTTTTATCTCCTGCATAAATTTAGTACTTTGTAGATATGGTACGATAGAATTGGCAGCTCTGATCTAAAAGACACAATGAACATTCCACAGTGACAAAAACCTAAAAAGGGCACATGGGTAAAGCACTTATCTTTTCATAGCCAAAATGAAGTTGTTGTCTTATTGTGAATGTGTCGCATTGTTATTTGTCGTGGGATAAGGGTCACGCACACACCTACATTAAAGGGTATCTGTGGTCTCTTATTTATGAACCAAAAGCTTTAGGGGCTCAAAGTGATCCGTGAATTTATATTGCTAATGTCTTTCTGTAAGGAAGTTAGGATATAGACATAAAGATCACTTCAAGCACACTTTTTTCTTGGAATTAGATGAAATTTTAATAATATTAAAAGATTACACCTTTGTCTCTACTTTTATGATTAATTAAGAATAAAATATTAACACGTTGACAACCAATTAGTCCAAGTGAAATTGAGTTTAATTTCTTTAGGTTAAGTTTTGGATTTGAATTTTACGGATAAAAAAATATAGTAGAATAGAGATTCTTCAAAAGATAGCCTATCAAGTTTATGATATAATTTTTTTGACTGAACTAAATGATGATATTAGTCACACAAAACTGATATATACTGCACATCTATATCAAGATAAAAAAGAAAACTAATTCTGACTACGGTGCATAAATGAAGCTGAAATGTTTTATCACACATCAAATGTTCACATCTAATATTGTATAAAGACCGTTTTATTTAGTGTACCAACAAAAAACCGTTTTTATTTTTTAATAACTTTTCTTTCTCAGAATCTGACTAACACATTAATCTCAATACATATTACATAATATTGAATATAACTAGATTTGTGAATCAATTAATTTCATTATTAAATGGAATGAAACATTGAATTTATTAATATAATAATAAAAAAGAATTATCTATAGTGCAACACTTTGAAAAAACCCAGAAAAGAAATAACACGTTGGCAAATGGGCTCTTAGTCAGACTGAAATTTCACATGCACAAGAAGAAGCCATGATATTGATATCGAATCTGCTTGCTTGTTGTGATTACACGAATACCCTTTTAAAATATTAATATTAGTTTTTTATTTACAGAAATTGAGCTTCAAATTTCTAGATTGATCCGTGAATCAAAAAGCTGTTACTATCTACAAGTAAAGTGTAACCGCAGCATATTTTCTATCATTACCAATATTTGCATATATTGCCGCCAAATTCTAATAGATGGTCCCACGTGGACATTACTTAAAAATAGTTTGGAATTTCAAATATATAATGATATATTTAAAAATATAATTTTATAAATTTTCCGTTTTATATAATTGAGTTCAAAATTCAACTGGTTTTAATTTTATAATTTTTTTTTGATTTAATTGCAGTTTTATCATCTTATTTTAGATGAATCACAAAAATAGTTCTCCTATTCTATTTCTCCTCAGTTTTGGTCTTTTAAACAAAATTTTAGTCTAAAACTTGATAAAGTATCATTTTCTAATGATGTGTAAAAAAACAGATGATAAAATATTTTATATGGATTAATTACATTTTAGCTTAATTGCAATTTTAGTCCCTCTATTTTTACTGATCCACGAAATTGGTCTCCCTATTTTAAAAGTCGACAATTTTGGCCTCTTTTTCTGATTTTTTAACTAAAAAATGATAACGTGAAATGTTTTAAATAACGTGACATATGATACGATAATGTAAAATGATTAACATACATGAAATTGGAATAAAACGCAGTAAAAACTTAGTTTTCAACTTCATAAATTTTTCGTATCTTTAATTTAATTAATAACATATGAATAATTAATGCATCTAAATGGTTCTATATTATAGGATTGTATGTCATGTCATTAAAAATATGTCGTTCCGCATTTTTTAGTTCAAAAATTTAAGAGAAAGACTAAAACTGTCGACTTTTAAAATAGAAGAACCATTTCCGTAAATTGATAATAATAGAGGAACTAAAACTACAATTAAACATTTTTTTTTATTGAACTTGATTCGATTGGGTTATTGTCTGAATTGTAAAACCAACTTAACCATTTTTTAAATTATTTTTTAATAGTAATTCACGGAATCATCTTTAAAGACAAACCATTGTAGTATTCATTTTCAATTATTTAACCCATATTCTTTCGATTATTAATTTTCTGTTAATTAGTGAAGGGAATGTGTCCAAAACCATGCAATATTGGTTTCTTCAGGGGAGTAACATAACTAGAAATATTTTGTTGGAACTAAATTGATTTTATATTTAGAGTTTTGATGATAACAAAAATATTTTATTAGAATAATATATTTGACTTCATAGAGTATGAAAGAAGATTCGTGTAAATTGAAGAAAATTTAAAATAAGATTTGATTTAGATTTATAATTGAAGAAAATCTAAAATAACAATTGAATCAAATTTATTATTTAAGAAAATCAAAAATAAGATTTGATTCAAATTTATAATTGAAGAAAATCTAAAATAAGATTTGATTCAGATTTATATTTGAAAAAAAATCTAAAATAAGATTTGATTCATATTTATAAATTGAAAAAAAAATCTTTTACCAAGTTGAAAAAGAAAAAATGGTCAAGATTTGATCAAGATTTTTCTATAACAAAATATGAAGAGTATCAACCTGAAGAATTTACAAACTCAATTTGAATAAAATACGAACATAATCAATATAGAAAAACTGTTTAGATTGGACTCAAAAATAAAGAATTGGCTAAAGAACATTTATCAAAAAGTATCTTGTTCAGAATTATTTTTGAATAAGATTGTTGATCAATCTAGAAATGAAGATACATTTTAGAATTAAACAATGACTAAATTGAAACTCTAATTTTAACTATAAATAGATACTTAATGCTGAAGAAAAAGATTATCGAAAATCAGAAAATAGTAGAAGAACTCAAGCTCAAATTCTAAATTCATCTTAGAGTTCATAGAGAGAAACATTTGTTCAAGTTATAAATATTTTCTACGTGTTTTTTTCTTAGAGTGTGAGAGTTATTATTATTATCAGCTTTGTTAGAAGAAAACACTTAAAGTTCCAATCTTTTGTATCCAACCCGATAGTGGTTTAGTTCTTTCTTCGATATGGGGTTGTCGGGTTGTTAGGAGAATACTTGGTTTGTATGGTCAAAGTGGTTAGTTCCTCAAAAATCTGGGGTTGTCAGGCTGTTTGGGAAGACTGACTTGGAGGGTCAGGTTCTTTGTAATTTAAGGTATTTGAATTAGTGGGTTAAAGCCTTCTAAATGAAGCGACTAGATGTAGCCAAGTTAGTGGTGAATCAGGATAAATCTATGTGTCAAATTATTTATGCTTTCATTGTTTGCTGCCTTTGAACCCGATTGCTTCTATTTCAAGTAAGTCACCAAAACCAAACCAATTTTTTTTATTAATTATCAAAAACAATTCAAACACAATTCGACTCCCCCTTCTCGTGTTTGCACCTTCACATTTATATAATGTTTTCAAAATGATTGTCAGCAACAAACTAACAATGATTTAACTGTGTGCTTGGAAATGTGCAACGTGTATATCGTCCAATCTAAGGGTGGTAGTTTTTCGAACTATATGTCTATATAAAAATGATAATCTCTCCTTTCAACAAGAATGTGATCACAAAGATTAATTATGAGGTCGATGTCTATAAAAACTCGAGTATACACGTAGCTTCATCCAAGTATATAGGCAATCTTATACTATAAATAATCGCAAATTTTATTTTACATTCTCACTTGAACATTTGTTTGTTTTTGTAACTATGGATTAGAATATTTGGTCGACCAAACAAAGAGGCACAAAAAAAATCCAATTTTAGATTTTAAGAGTCTATCGTATGCATGCTACGTATGTCCTCGACAAATTCAAAAACAAACTCGTGACAAACTTTCCCTAATAGGATAATATCCAATAATGAATGTACTTCCATAAAGATCATAATTTACTACACGAGTCATCAATTTTGATAGAAGAGTTACCTTTTGCCAATGTTACTCGATTGTGTAAAATTTTTGCATCACTCTAACTCTGCAAGATAATCCTCCTCTGAAATCTTGATCGAGAGTTCATCATCATTCCAGCATCATTTTGGCAGCTAATTTGTGGGTATTTTGTCCACATTAATTAGTGCTTGTGCAAATGATTTGTGTTTGAGGTTGTAGAAGAAAACAATTGAGAAACAAATTGAACTGGTTGAGCCGATGGATAAGCTAAATGAACTTGTTGAGACAAAACCAATAAAGAAGAATTTGTCTGAGGTTAAGGAGAGTTTGCATTTAGGGATGACAGTACAAACTGTACCCGCGGGTACTCATTTTAACATGTCTTGATTTAGGCTGGAAAATCCTGCTTTCAATGTGTGCGGGTAAAGGTTTTCTTCGAAATTATAACTCGAAAGCGGGGGCGGGTTTGAGGGTGTTGATATCCACCCCACACCTGCCTCTGAACTTGCTTCACTAGTAATTAAATTGGGTAAACCACCATATTATTCCTAGAAAAGTATAAGACGTTATCAATTTGGTTCCTGACTCAACAAAAAATTCAAATTAGTCATCGAATCATCAAAATAGTTCCTGAAAGATACAACTTACTATCATAAAAGTATCTGAAACATACAATTTACTGTCAAAATAGTTTATGGCTATTATAATGTCAGAGACTAAACTGACTGACATTTTGATGATTTGAGAACTAATTTGAGTTTTTTGCTGAGTTAGAGCCTAAAATGACAGTATCATATACTCTCAAGGACTAAAATTGTGGTTTACCCTAATTAAATTATTGTTATTTTTAAATTTTATACACATGTATATATTCAATATACTTAATATTATTTTAAATATTATATGCTTAATAACACTTTTGGTCCCCCTATTTTTACTGATTCATGAAATTGATCCCCATATTTTAAAAGTCGATAATTTTGGTACCTCCGTGTGATTTTTTACTAAAAAATGATGACGTGAAATGTTTAAATAATGTGACATATGGTACGATGATGTAGAATGATTAATACATATGAAATTAGAATAAAATATCATAAAAACTTACATTTCAACTTCATATTTGTTTCTTCATATTTTTAGTTTAATTAATAACATATGAATAATTAATCCATCTAGATGGTTTTATATCATAGAATTGTATGTTACGTCATTAAAAATATGTCAAATCTTCACTTTTTTAGTTCAAAAATTTGGAGTGACCAAAACTGTAGATATTTAAAATATGAGGATCAATTCAGTGAATTGTTAATAATAGATGAACCAAATCTGCAATTAAGTCAATATTATAATTTACAATCTCATCTCTATAGAAAATATGATTTTAATATTTTTTAAATTTTATTATATAATAATAATAATAATAATAATTCTATCATATTAATTATAATAAATATAAACAAGTGCAGATGTGAGACAGAAAAAGTTGAACTCCATCACAAAAAAATACAGACTTAAATTTCACGTCTAATAAAAAAAATAAGAGAATAAATTTCACTTCCATGGTTATTTTCATTGGAGTGCCGTCCATATAAAAGGACAACTTTGTGCGTTTATTACCGTATGGAGCGATAAAAACGTAATAAAACAAAGTAGTTACGCTGTTCCTTTTTCTTCCTTTGCTTGATTTAGTTTTCTCAATGTGCCACGATGGCTTTTCTCCTCACAAAGTCACAGTGTCGGCAACGCTAACCATTCTTCCGCTATTAGATTTCACTAACGTAATTGGAAGTTTCCACCCCGAGCTCTAAAAACAACTAATTACGGCTTCAAGATAAAATCAATTAAGAAGAAAATATTGGTCTAAAAGCATCTTCAATAAAGAGTCTCTTAATTAATTTACTTTGAATTCCTTGAGTGGTCTTCACATCACTTTGAATTTCTCAAGTGTTGAGAGACGACATAAACGCACATTGGAAATGCTCTCTAGACTCTCCATAATTAAAACTCTTATTAATATTTCTTAATTATCTTTTTAAAATATTGGAAAAAGAGAAATTATTATTATTTTTATTATTAATAGTGACGATAATAATTATTTTATAATGGTCTCAAAATGACAAAACTCAAACTTGAATTTACTTAAAAAGGAAATCAAATTCTGTTGTATGAACCAAATTTTTGTTACCAATTGGAAGTGAAACTAATGCAATTATTTAATGAGATTAAGGTACTCACTAATCTAAAATATATAAAAAAATTGATATATTTAATTTAAATTAGTCTAAATACATCTGTATACTTTTTTATTCATATTTTGAATCGATGAATATATAACTAATTTGAGATTCGTGGAGTGTCTTGTACTATCTATATATTATTATTTGTGTGAGGCATATTTCTCGGCATAATAATAATAAAATTTATAAATATAAAAAAATTGAAATATCTGAAATACACATATTTTTGGAGCTGAAGAAGGTAAAATCATTGATTAAATTTGAATTTGACGTTGATCAAAATTAATCTATAAATCTAAAAAAAAAAAACATCACAATAAGACATGAATGAAACGTCACATTGAAATAGAAAATTAAATGTCTCACAAAAATATGAAAAACTAAATATATACATATAAAACATTTATTTAATTAAAAAATAATTTTAGACTAAGAATCCTAATAATTTAAGAATAAAAAGCATAAGAAGAAGAAACAAATGGTAGGTGGCGGGTGCTGAATGCCAAGAATCCGCTCACTACAACTTGAAAGCATGAAATAATTTAACATCCAATTGGTCACAAACCTTTTCTCAAGTTAATAATGGAGCAGAAGCAGCATTAATAATAATCTTTTGTGCGTATATATAATAGTTCACGAGGGAAGTTAAAAGTTCACGAGATAGACACAAGCATAAGAAGACGCTTAGGAAGGTCGTGCCGTACTCCTCACTTCTTCCTTTTCCCGGAATTAGCCATTTTTTATTTTTGCAACAAAGAAAGTTAGTAATCATTGTTAATATTATTAAGTATTTTATTAATAATGGAACTGAATTATTGACTTTTCTGTCTAGTAAATCATTATATTATTTTTTGAAATTATAATGGTTGAATATTTATTGAGGTTGAGATTGAGGCGTCCGATAATATAGTTTATTAGTTAGCCAACTTATTGTCACATAATAGATAAACTAATTTGTCTGATTTTGAAAACGAAATTGAAACTCAATTAAAAAAACTAAAATTTTGTCAATTTTGCAACGGTAACATCTAAATCTATATAATTCATTATTGTTTTTCTTCTATTGTTTCATATCTTCTTTTTCTTCTTTCAAAAACTTACATTTATATAATTCAATTATTCTTCCTCTTTTAGGGTGTTCAAATCATATAAAATGAAAGAATAAAAAACTACTTAATTTTCTTTCTCTATGGGTGAAAGTTTGAACTCAATCATTCTCAAATATCAATGTAAAAGAAAAGTTGTTTTTAGAGTTGTTGAAACTAAAAAAAACTTTGAAAGATAATTCTTTTTATGCCCCTTCACCAATTTCTCTAATTTTTTCCGAATGATGTATAGTTGCAACTTCTTTATATGTGTTAATGAGGTTAAGGAATTATGTTTGCTTAATGGGAAAACATACCAAAATGTGTGGAAGGCAAAGCTGTTGGGCAATGTTGATAGTTTGGTAAAAAAAACTCAAATAAGGACAATATAGAGTTGATGATGTTTGGAAAACAAGAATAATTGACAAAGTAGTCTCATTATCTAAGGACCATGGAAGTGAAGAGGTGTGGAAGACAAGATTGATGGACAAATTGAGTCATTAGGGAGTGAAGTCAAAATATCGAAATATATTTTTGGCAATAATGTTTATATTTTGTATTTTAAATATTGCTATGAGTGACATTAGTTTGAATGTGTTTATGTAACATTGTTGCTTGGAAATATAAAATATTCAATTTGGTATCTGAAATTTATAACTTATAACAAATAGGTCTCCAAAGGATTACAATTACAAGGAAATTAGCCTTTGAGACATTCTTTTTCAAAATAAATACCAAAATGCATTAACGAAACTTATTTAACTTTAAGTAAGTCTCAATTAATAAGGAGTAAATGATCAAATTGCACCCTAAAATTGTAGGAGTCGTATATTTAACCCTTTAATTTAGGAAATAGACAAATAACTCCTTGAAATTGAAAGGTGTCGGACAATATAGTCTCTCCGTTAGTTTGCTCCCTAATGAGGTTGATGTGGATGTTAACTGCTTGCGTAGCAAGCCTAGCTGTTAGCAAACTTAATGCCACTTAAGAGAGCGACTAGTTTGCCCGTTTTTTAAAATGATAATGAAATTGAAACTCAATTTTATTAATTCATTCTTGTTCTTCTTGCATGATTTCATGTCTTCTTCTTCTTGTTAATGAAATTCTTTCCATGCCCCTTGCTAATGGTACATCTAAGTGACTACAAAAGAGAGATTAATAAGTATAAGTTCCAATTAAATTATTCAAAATATAGAAAAACAACAACAAGACAAAAAACATGATTCAAAATGTTTAATATTTCAACATCTTCATTCTTTAAATGTACACTCAAATGTTTACTACTCGGAATTTGGAGGTTGCATCCTTAGATTAGGAGTTAAATACATTAAATATGGTTTATTTGTTCTTGAACTAGACTTCAAAAATGACACTCTGATGGTTGACGGTCTAGGAGCTATGAAGGTGCAAACACGAGAATGAGAGGTTGAATTGTGTTTGCAAAGTTGATAACTCTTTGCTAATTTGGTGAAGGCTAGTTGGTTTTTACTTAGATAAGAAGCAATCAGATTTAGAAGCAGCAAACAAAGAAAGCATAAATAATTTGACACATAGATTTATCCTGATTCACCACTAACTTGGCTATATCCAGTCCCCTCATTCAGAAGGCTTTAATCAACTAATTTAAATACCTTGAATTACAAAGCATTTGACCCTCTAAGCCAGTCTTCCTAAATAGCCCAACAACCCCATACTTTTGAAGAACTAACCACCTTGGCCCTACAAGCCAAGTCTTCTCCTAGCAATTTGACAACCCCAGATTGAAGTAGGAACTAAACCACTATCAGGTTGGATACAAAAGATTGAAAATTTAAGTGTTTGCTTAAAACAAAGCTGATAATAATAATAACTCTCACACTCTAAGAAAAAACATTTAGATAATATTTCTCATTTGAACAAGTGTTACTCTCTTTGAACTCTAAGATGAATTTGGAATTTTGAGCTTGAGTTCTTCTACTATTTTCTACTTTTCGATGATCTTCTTCTCCAGCCTTGAGTATCTATTCATAGTTAAAATTAGGGCTTCAATTTAGTCCTTGTTTAATTCTGAATTGTATCTTGTTCAGATTGAGTTTATAAATTCTTCAGATTGATTTTATTCGTATTTTGTTTAGATTGAGTTTGTCAATTCTTCAAATTGATTGTGTTCCTATTTTGTTTAGATTGAGTTTGTAAATTCTTCAGATTGATTCTGTTCGTATTTTGTTTAGATTGCGTTTGTAAATTCTTCTGATTGATTATGTTCATATTTTGTTGTAGATATATCTTGATCAAATCTTCTTCAAATCTTGACCATATCTTCTTTTCAACTTGGTCAAAGATTTTCTTCAATTATAAATATGAATCAAATTTTATTTTAGATTTTCATCAATTATAAATTTTAATCAAATCTTATTTTAGATTTTCTTCAATTATAAATCTGAATCAAATATTATTTTAGATTTTCTTCAATTATAAATTTGAAACAAATTTTATTTTAGATTTTCTTCAAAAACATGAATCTTCTTTCGTACTCTTTGAAGTCAAATATATTATTCTCATAAAATACTTTTGTTATCATCAAAACTCTAAGTATAAAATCAACTTGGTTCCAACGAGCTAGTCTTATCATGGGTGGTGGTACTCTAATAAGTGGAGGGGGTGGTGCATTCATGACTGGTAGTGTAGGTCCCTTGATGTATGATGCCTTTATACCAAACTCATCAGGGTATATAATCGATCCTCTAGGTACATATGTATTACTCACTTACTAGCAATTTGGTCCCTACAGTTATATTAAAAATTGCAATACAGTCCTTGAGTTATCATTCTTTTTTTCTAGTTTCTGATGCATCTCCTTGGACATGTACCTCTTGGGACAACACTTGATCTTTATGAGTGAGTCCAGATTGTGAAAGTGATATTTTAGTTTGTTGTTGTCCCTTTTGTGCCTTAGTTTGGAGGAGAAAATTTGAGAAATTGGAGAAATCAGTTAGCAAATTTTGAGATAACAGTAGAAAAAATAGGAGAGAAAATTGGGGGAAAAGGGGAAATGAAAATGTAGAAATTATCTTTGGCAAGGTGCATGAAAAGAATTCTCTTCCAAAGTTCTTTTTTGTTGCAATAGCTCTAATAACAATTTTTCTTTCACAATGACATTTGAGAATCATCGGGTTCAAGCTTTCACTCATAAAGAAAGAAAAATAAGTGGTTTTTGATTCAATTATTTTCTACTATTTGAACACTATGAAAGAGGAAGAAGAATGAATTATATAAGAAGAAGATATGAAATCATGGAAGAAGAACAAGAATGAATTACATAGATGCAAATATTATCATTGCAATTATGACATAGTTACAATTTTTTTAAAAAAATTTGATTTTCAAAATCGGGCAAATTAGTTTCTCATATTTCCAAAATCATGCAAATTAGCTCATCTCTTACTGAGTTGACTAATAATTGGTCTCACAAGGAGCAAACTAATGGATGAACTATATTATTCAATCACTTGTAATTTCAAGGTGTTATTTGTTTATTTGCAAAATTCAAGACAGTAAATATCCGACCCTTCCAATTCCCAAAGGTAGTTAGGTGATTTAAAATTAAAAAAGCAAGGTAGTGGTAAATACCCAATCCCTAGAATTATAAATGAGATTTATTCTGAGACAATTTTTTTTTTTAAATGAAATGAGACAGAAAGAGTCTTTTATATACGGAGGTTTTTGGTAAAATAAAAAATAAAAGAAATGTATTAGATGGTCCTTCAAGTTGAGCAACGACAATGATTTAAGAATCATTGCCCAAATCAAGCTCTGAATCTGTTGCTGCAAAATAGAAATGTGTCTCTTAATCTTCCATTAAATTAATACAATCAGCATTGTCCATGACATAGGGATTTTGACATGATCTCAAGAAAGCAATATTTTTTTGTTCATTTGTTTGGTTTCTATATATGAGCTTATTCTTTTAAATTATTTCACTTTTTCCTATTTTAGGGACCTCAATAGATTTGAGAAGCATATGCACAGAAATTTTGTTCAGCACTAGTATGATAGTGTGTACTTTTTATTTTGTTTTATTCACTTGCACAGAAAATGTTGTCTACCAAAACCATATGAAAATAAAAATGCTACAAAACTATGGGCGTAAAGAGGGTTTCTTTCAAATCCATCCTTTCAAGTACTACACATAATTTATTTTAATTTAAAATAATTTATATTTAAATATATTTTATATATAATTAAATTGATTGTTTAAAAAAATTATATAACTGAATTGAATAATAAATTTAAATGTTCACTTTTGAATATGAGCCTCTTGTAAAGAAATGTAAATTTTTGTTACAATTATACAACATAAAGTTATTTTTCTAGACGATTAACAAATGATAGTGTTCATATATTAGTTATAATATCTATTTCTTATGGACTTCGCAATGCAATTTGATTACATCTTTTAGTGTATTATTCTTCTTCTTCTTATTATTAATAATAATAATGAAATGTTTTAAACATGTTTTAAACTTGTTTGAATAAAAAAAAAATAATAATTAGAAGGACAAAATTAATTTTGATCGACATATTTCAGCAGCTACTATTAAGATTATACTCTTAAAGGGAGAGCTTAATTTTTAATAATGCTTTCATATCTCCTTCTTTTCAAGTAAAAAAATAAATGATTAGATTAATGTACTTTTTGTTATCCCAAATTTTCTTTGATGAAGTCACTAGCAAAATAGCACTTTTTTGATGTAACAAGTAAAAGAGGAACAGAAAGAGAGAAATTGGAGGAAATAGACTAAGGAATGGCTTTATTTTCTGATCATATAAGAAAGAATGACTCATGGCTTAAGAAGACAAAGTACATAAAAAGTTTTGGCCCGTGAAGTTTGCATGTGATCATTAAGAGCTGTTATAATCAGTGCTCTTGACACCTTATAGATGATAGACCCACTCACGTGTATCATTTGTCTTTTGCATCAAATCTTGATTCATTATATTACTAATTATTACTAATTGAAGTAGAAGTTTAATATTTTTAATATACACAATTTGTATTAAGGAGAAATTTGCAATGTTTTTGAATTTGAACTAGACGATTCAATTGGATGAATTGTGATTTGATAATGTCTATAGTTCCACTATTTGAGTAGTTCAATTACGATTTGATCTTACTGAAATGATATCTAATTCGATTTTTAAAACCTATAAAATTTGATGCGATACTATGCATTTTTATGGTTAGCTCCTTAATGAAAAGGGTAACATTTTTCAAGTTCTTATCAACCTTAGAAACAAGTCTTGTATAATAAGAAGGATTTAAGGACCAATGGTATTTGGTTAAAGTTTATATGATATTGAAACAGGACAACTATTGAAGGAATATCTTATCCCCATTGTCATTATTCATATAATTAAGTTTTGTGTAATTGGTAATTTAGTATTAAGCGAATAACTAATCAAGTTTAGCTAAGAAATAAAAAGAATAATCAAGTTTAGCTAAGAAATGAAAAGAAAGTAGGACAAGACAACGGTTAGATTATGTTTTTACTGAGATTTTTAAGGTACCTTTAAAATTAACATGTTTTGTTATTATCAAATTAAATCAGTCATAGTTGATGAATGACATGTTATCTATGAATGGATCTGACCATATTTTATCTATCAATTTTTTAAGTTTTATTTTTTTGGTCTATTTTAAAATGATGTTTTTCTTAATGATTTTAATTAAAATTAAAATTTTAATTTCAATTATAAAAACAATTTATTTAATTACTAAGACCAAAATTGAATAGATAAATGTATCAAAACTTTTAATTTAGTCAACTTTAATAGATAATAAAATAATACTGATATAAACAAATTAAAAAAAAATTATTAATTAAAATTTCATGGTACCAATAGATACTTGTTTTTAATAGTACCGTATAACTTACACTGTTTTGAGATGTATCCATGCAATCATGATACAAAAGACATTTATAACTTCACAACCAATATGGTATAATAGTATTCTGATCAAGAGTTTGAGGTTGATGCATATGAACTAGAGAAATCAACTCTTAAATAAATCGTAGTATTGTGAAGGATTAGTTTTTATCTTAGGCCAAAATTACCAGAGTTAAAAAAAAAAACAACCAGTTGGTTTAATCACAACATGGTATTTTCTTAGTCTTACAACATGTTATGTGGTGAAAATTCAATTCCATATCCTCGTTTTCATTCTCATTAGGTCCAATAGGACCACTCTTAGAATAAAGTATTTAGTCACATGTAATGACATTTTTTGAATATGTGGCAAAAAGAAATAGAGGTCCTATTGCTCACATTAAATAAATTTGTAATCAAATTATTTTTAGTTTGTCCAAGATATCTCTACTCGAAAATCAAAGATCAATTTTTCGAGTTACAAAGATTCATTTGAAAAATTGACTTCTTTTAATAAATTTTTCTATATACACTGACGTAAAATCGAAATCATGATCACATATTTAAAAGTTCTAGTTATTATTTAGTATGGAATGTGTCACATTATATTGATAATTGTAACAAAAAAAATAACTAATTAATAAAAGAGGAAAAGAAGGAAGTAAAAAAACATAATATTAAAGAATAAATGACTAGAATTATGAAGAATATTTTGCACATTTATATTATAAGCCTCCAAGTGCCTCTCATTATAAAAACATAGCCGTCACTTTGTTTTGGCAATAAAAAGAACATCTCTCTCTCTGTCTCTCTCTGCCTCTTCACTCACATTGCCATATTAACCACTAAAAAAATGAGTGGCTTAAGCTTAAAGGGTTTAACCTACATGCTTCTCATTGCATTTCTCATATGGTCTTCAAATTTTGAGTGTTGCATTGCAAGAAGAGGTAAGCATTGGAGACAAAGTATAACTTTCTCATCTTCTTTGTTTAAGAAGAAAGGGAAGAGTTATAGTTATGGAAATGGTCATAAAAAAAATCACCATAATGGTGGATCAAATTCAAAACCAAAGTCTCCTCCAACACATAAAAGTGTTCCACAATTACCAAATTCTCCTCCACCACATAAAAGCATTCCAATATCTCCACCAATTTCTAAGCCAAAATACTCTCCATCAACTCCACCACCAAAAGCTTATTCCACTATCTTCAATGTGCTAGATTATGGAGCTAAAGGAGATGGTAACACTGATGACACAAAGGTAATTAATTGGCTTCAATGTAGCTTTTGATGACAAGCTAACACTAACAATTGTCACAAAATTTAGTGTTTTAGTGGAAATTAAGGGACATGCAGGGTAATTTTTTTAATGCATGTTAGATTTATGATAAGTCTAACAAAATCACGATGTGTCACAGTAATTTTATTACATTTTTGAAGTTTGAACAAGTTTGTTACCATTGTGAAATTTACTTAGGGAATTGTACTTATGGTTACATTTTCTTTTTACAACATTAGTACATTTTTATTAACTATGGCTATTAGGATTCAAGGAAGGGCACTTAAACTATTGCTATGATGTTGTGAAAATATTGTCAAAGAAAATTTGTGGTATCATTTTGGTTTTGGTAATTGCACCCTGTTTTTCAACCCACGGGCAAAAAGAAACAGGGTAAAGGCCTTTTTTTATATATATTTTAATTTATGGAAAGGGGCGTTTGAAAATCACAAAATCATGATCTTTTTCCTCGGTTCCTCTGCTACAAAAGGATTCACTTTAACTTCAAAACGAATAAAATGTAAATATTCATTTTTAAGTGAAAAAAAAAATTAACAAATATTAATACATACATAATTGAATTATTATTGTAATTTTTTTTATAAAAGTTATTATAGTAAATTAATAAAATTATTTATATTAATTCTGAACCATTATTATTTATTTATGATAGGGATCACCAATAAGAATCTACGTAGTACCTAGAATAAACAAATTTATTTTTCTTTGTCTAACCATGGATGATCAGGGTTCATCTACCCAATTTTAATGTAGAATATGCCATTTTTTTTACTCAAATAATAATACTATGTCATTAGGAGTATTTTCCTTTTGTCTTCTCTGTTTGGGGTCTATTACTTGAGATTTATTTTTTGAGGCTACTTGAGAATTAATTAACCACATAAATTTTACTGTGAACATAAATTGATAAATAAATTAGTATAAAATTGAAAACGGAACAGTGAAAAATACAGAAGGTAGTAAAAGACAGAAGAAAAAAACAAAGAAGTGGGACCCTATTGACGATTGATTCTCGTTACAGCAGTTACTAGGTCACGATTCCTACAATTATTGTTGACTGTAACACACACACAAGCACATATTAACACCTCACCTTAATTAGCATTATACATTTACTGTAAAAAATATTTTAAGTCTATGGATGAATATGTTACATGCTTCAAATGAAATTAAAATTGAAATTGAAATGTAATGCAATGCAGGCATTTGAAGCGACTTGGGCAGCTACATGTAAGGTAGAGGCATCAACAATGGTGGTTCCAGCAGATTACGTTTTCTATGTGGGCCCAATTTCGTTCTCGGGCCCATATTGTAAGCCCAACATTGTTTTTCAGGTAACACAACAACCAAAACTTTAATGTAGCAACAGTAACATATTAGTATTTTATATAAACAATAGGAAGAAAAAAACAAGACTAGGTAGGTAACACGTGAAAACAATAATACCACATCCCAATATTCACAAATCACAAAGCTAATAGCCAAAAAAGACAAAAACATGCGCATGTCTTTTTCGCCAGTTTAGAAAATTACACAACATAGAATAGTTAGTGTATTTTGTCCTCTTTATGATGTTTTAACCACCACTTTTTTTTTTACTAGTCAAAAAGCATATTATAAACTACTAATTTAAATATATTAAGGTTTAATTGCATTTTAAACCATAAATGTTATGCAATTTTGGTTCCTTAGGTTACAATTGCATGAATTATATCTGTTGCTATCTCAATCGTTACATTCAAATTTTTCTTTCCTTAATTATGTATTACGATTGTATAATTTTGGCCTGATATTTTTATTTCGCAAATTTGGTTTCAAATTGTAAAGTTAGAATTCAATCCCTCCATCCATTAACGCTAATGTTAGTAATGTAGCCATGGTTTTTTATTAGCATTGACTTAAGCCATGGCTTTTTATTAAAAGGACTTAATCCATGGTTAGGGGGCGAAGAATTTGACGGTAACATTTGAGATCAATTTTTTAAACCGTCTAAATTTTACATTCTCAACAAATTTCAATCATGCACGTCATTTTATAAATAATTATTAAAATTAAAAAAATCAAATATTTTTAATAATTTAATAGTTATAATTAATTAAATATAAAATATTTAGTTAAAATATAATTTTGATTATTTATTTATTTTTTATTTATTTTGATCTTTTTATATTTTTTAATTCACTTTTGTCTTTTACTTTTTACATAATATTTGTTGTTTTAATTCTTAATAAAATGTCAAATTTATATAATTTTATAAAAAATATTAAATAAAAAATAAATGATTAAAATAAAAAATAATAGACTAAAATAAATTTTTAAAAAATAAAAATAAATATTAAATAAAAGATAAACTATTAGAATTATATTTAAATCCAAAATATTTTTGGGATGGCCTTGTATAGGAATTAAATTAAATCATATAAATATATGTGACTGTTACTTTCGGTTATTTGGTACAGTAGCAAGTAGCAACAAACGGTTGAGTTGTAATTTTAGGCTAATTATAAAGTGGTATTGTGTCAGCTTGATGGTACAATTATTGCTCCAACAAACCCAAATGCTTGGAGTGGAGTTATGCTACAGTGGATAGAATTCACAAAACTAGAAGGAATTACCATTCAAGGAAATGGTGTCATTGATGGAAGAGGTTCAATTTGGTGGCAAGATTTCCCATATGATAATCCAATAGATGATGAAGAAAAGCTTATAGTTCCTTTAAATCACACTCAAACACCTCCACTTCCGGTAATTAGTTTTTAATTCCTATGATTTTGTTAATTATTACCTCAAATTATACTAGTAGTTTGTATTATTTATTTATGCATTTGTGATAATAGGTACAAAGTGAGATGGGAAGAAAAATGCCAAGTAACAAGCCAACTGTGAGAACTATACTCCGAAGCTCAACAATTAATTAATATTTCCTTCCGTCTTTTTTATAAGATATAATTGAGTTATAATTTGACCAATAAAAATTAATATATCTGATTTATAATATGGATCAAATACATTGATTTTTATTGACTAAATTTTAATCAAATCTTTTTTTATAAAAAAGACCGAATGGAGTATTAATTTTGATACAATTTATATAACTAATATTAGTTGGATTCATGTTAATAAGGTCTTTTAATTAAATGATTGTATAGGCACTACGATTTTATGGAAGCTATGGTCCAACTGTCACGGGCATAACAATTCAAAATAGTCCTCAGTGTCATCTAAAGTTTGACAATTGTAATGGGGTCCTAGTCCATGATGTGAGCATTTCATCTCCTGGTGACAGCCCTAACACTGATGGAATTCACCTTCAAAATTCCAAAGATGTGTTGATTCACAGCAGCAAGTTAGCATGTGGTAATTTTTCAATTCTTTACAAGTACTTATTGTACATTTCCATCATCATTTAAATTAATGCTGGTAAATAATTCATAACTAATTTGTAGCTAATTTGAGGATAAAAGAACAAAAGACGTGTTGACTTCAATATAATGGTTGAGTATGTCTCATAATTAGTAATAAGTGAACCTTTTGAGAAAAGGTTAAACATTTGTTGGGTTGCAACTGGATTGTCGGGATGAAGCTTCTTACATTACGATTTAGCGATATTATTGTAATTTGGACTGTAGTATTTATATATAGTTGCAATTAATTGAAAGAAATTAAAGCAATTCTTTTACACTATGATGTAGACACAATTAATCAAACTCGTAATCTAATATCGTGTGTTCTCTATTTGTATTTTTTGGATCTCAATACTTTCCAACGACATTGTTGTCCCAATAGTAACCTTTCAAATTTATGTTGGGAGTAATTAGTCTTACATTAAATTGATATGTCCTGCCGAGTGCTCTTGGTGGTCCTAATCATTTGTCCTCTATTATTCCTGCACAAAACAATTTATATTATAGTGTGATGTCATGAAAAATTAATGTAAAAATTAAAATAAAAAACAGAAGAAAAAAATTGGAAAGACTAATGTTGTGGGTTACATGACAGGTGTCAAATCCAAAACCCATGATGCATCATCCAATGTTATCCAAATATGTATTCCCAAACATAAAACTCTTCTTTTTGTAATTTTTTCCACTATTCTTGCTTCACCAGAAAATGAAGCTTCTTATTTTTGTTGTTACTCACCAACCATTTAATTGAGGCCCCACTTAGCAGAACATAGGACACATAATGTAGACTAATAAAAAATTATAACTACAATGATGTAGACTAATAGAGTTAAATTAAGTAGTCAAATTTAAAGTTTTGAACTATGATGTGCAGGAGATGATTGTATATCTATACAAACTGGATGCTCAAATGTGTATGTACACAATGTCAATTGTGGGCCAGGACATGGAATTAGCATTGGAAGTTTAGGAAGGGATAACACCCGAGCTTGTGTCTCAAACATTACTGTTAGAGATGTCAACATACACAACTCAATGAATGGTGTCAGAATCAAAACATGGCAGGTAAATGTGCATTCATTATAATGGTTATAAAGATCCCTAAGTTCTAGGTTACAATATAAATGCAAAAAATAATTGTTTCACTAGCTAAAATGTCCTCAATGAAAGATTGAAAGTCAATTTTAATGGTAAATCTATCTATTGTCTGTCCAATCAAGATTCATTAGTTTAGATATGATGAGTCAATCCCAATAAGTTCAATTTCTCACAAAAGTTGAATCAAATTTATGAAGGGTGGATCAGGGTCAGTTCAAGGGGTACTATTCTCAAACATACAAGTTTCAGAAGTTCAACTTCCAATTGTGATAGACCAATTCTACTGTGACAAAAGAACATGCACAAACCACACATCAGCAGTGGCACTAGCAGGAATCAACTACGAAAGAATAAAAGGAACATACACAGTTAAACCAGTACACTTTGCATGCAGTGATAGTTTGCCTTGTGTAGATGTTTCTTTAACCACTGTTGAGTTAAAACCTATTCAAGAAAAGTACCATCTATATGATCCATTCTGTTGGCAGACTTTTGGTGAGTTGAGAACTCCAACTGTTCCTCCAATCAGTTGTTTACAGATCGGGAAGCCGTCGAATAACCGGATTCAAACCGATCACGATATATGTTGAATTTTGGATAAACAAATTTCGTATATTCGAGAAAAGCTAAGTCCCACATTGCCGAAGATATGGTCTTATAGAAGTTACAACTTTCATTTACTCAGTCAGTTTTGTGGGAATGAGTTAAATGCGGAATCAAGAGTTATTATGCATTTCTGATAAGGTGCATTTAGATTTAGATTTGTAATTGTGTTAGATGAGAGCATGTATATTCCAAGAGTCCTAGTTTTATAGGGGATTTTTCTTCGTCATGAGAATATTATATAGTACTATTACTTACTAGCCCTGCTTTCAGCAAGAGGCCAAGAGTATATATATTTGTGATAAAATGAAGCCTTGTAGCTGAAGAAAATTTCATGTGTGTGACATAATATTATTATTATCATATCTTTTCACAAGAAATCATTGTGCCAGTGCCGTGAATCCCTTAAACCACACTAAGAGAGTCTCCTTGAACCTCAAGAAATCAAAGTTTTAGGGGTGTTTGATTGTGTTTTATTATTTAGTTTTTTGAAAATTATTTTATAAATTAATTTTAGAAAACTGTTTTTAAAAAGAAAATTTAAAAAAACCTGTTCGCCAACTTCAATTTTTAAAATAGTTTTTGACTAGAATTAAAAAAACTAAAAAATAAAAATAAAACACCATTTATCTGTTTTGTTTTTTTGATTTTAAAAAATATAATATTAAAAATTGTTTTACAAAACAGTTTTTAAAAACAAATAATTCAAACAAGTTTTTAAATTTTTAAATTTTAAAATAGAGTTTTTGAGATGTAAATCAAACAAGTCCTAAGTGTTGTTATTTATTTTTTAAGTGTTGTTGCATATTTTATACATTAGATTTGCGTTTGAAAATTTAAAAGCAACTCCAATGAGAGTTACTTTAGGTAATCACTACTATAACCCATTAAATACATTGTAGAATAACGAATGTGATGGCTATTAGAGGATAAACTTTGTATAAACACTCTCTTTTTCACCTGCGAACTCCATCATTAGAAAAATAAATAATACGTATTGGTTATTATTTTCGTTGAAAAATAATAATATAAAGAAATTTGTGAAAAAAACCGCTAGATAATTTACTTTCATAAAAAACTATTAAGTTTCGTGGTTTAATTCTTAAATATATTGAAAATGTAATTATATCTTCAAATGCATAACTAATTTTATGGATTAAATTAACTGATGAAAAATATAATTAAAAACTAAATTAACTAATTAAAAATGTATTTGAAGATAAAAATAACTAATAATTAATACATAGAAAGAGTATTATAACGACAACACACATATTGAAGAGAACAAACAACTATCTATTTATCCTCTATAATTAAAAAAAGAAAAACTAACAAATGCGTGGAGACAAATGTTAAAGAATCAAGTATAAAGATAATATCTTAGAATTTGTTATTTAATTCTACAAAAAGTTTAAGAATTGTTTTTTCACATGATAAAATTTTTATTTTTTTTTTATTTCTTAAGACTTGTTAACTTCAAA
>JBBPBQ010020322.1:10653537-10682007 GCA_037974755.1 Cicer yamashitae
TGAAGAAAAAAAAAAAAAAGAGTATCGTTCTGTTGCGGTGTTGAAAGAAAGAGTGTGATTTTGCTTCAGCTCCTGTAAAACTGTAAAGCTTGAACTCCAATTCCATCACCGCAGCGCAAGTGTTCAACGATCACCAAGAACCCTAAAAAAAATCACAATCCAAAAACAAGTTCACATGACCGGCAACGAATTTCGCTTCTTCTTGTCCTGCGATATCAATCTTCCCGTCACTTTCCGCATCGAGCGCCTCGAAGGCAATTTGCCCCTTCCCGAATCCTCTCATTCAGGTTCATTTATTTTCCTATTGTTAAATTCACCAATATTTCTAATTTTGGGACTTTGATCGAAAATAAATCAATAATTAAATTGACGAATGTTTAATTTCTTAGAATGTTATGTGATCGGTGTAATTTATTGTTATGGCTTTCGCTATTTGCTTATGCTGAATTATCTATTTTGCTTAGACTTATTTCGTGTGTTTTTACTTTTTTGGTTGTAGAAAATAATGGTTCTACGGAGGATGGAACTGGAGAGTTATATGTGGAGTGTGCGTTGTACATTGATGGAGCACCATTTGGACTTCCCACGAGAACAAGGTTATTAGGTTATATTGAAATATTGTGCTGTTTATTTATATTGAAATATTGATGCTGTTTAGTTAGGTGTATGGGTGTTTATGTTGTATGTGTTTAAATTCAATAAGCTACTTGTGTTAGGGTGTATATGTTGAAAAACTATTCATATTCTCTACATTTGTTTTGACTGTGAAAATAGAATTTGGGTGGATTGAAATCAAAGAGGGGAGGGGGTAAGTCCTACATAAAGTGTTTCTATAAGCTATTATGGATATATCATGTTGTTATTATTAGTTCATGTTAACACTCACACAAGTGCTTATATCATGAGATAAGCCTACCAAATCCATGCTGCCGGACCAATTTCAACAGACATATTTAAGGAATAATTATTGCCGGATTATATTTCATTTGCTTATTTATCACTTGTATCCGATTTTATTATTATTATTATTATTATTATTATTATTATTATTATTATTATTATTTTAATATCATGCATTGAAGCCTTTGTAGCTATTGTGTTAAAAGTAAAGATTTGAATATAGATCAGATGGGTTTTATTTTGTTAGTTTTTTTAAATGAAAATGTTAGTAAATTAGTTTTTTTAAACGAAGATGTTAGTAAATTAGTTGTTAGTAATGTTAGTGGGGGGGACTTGAATCACATCGCCTTTTCTCTTCAACACCTGTGTTCCTCTCCCCAGATCACCAAACTACCATATCACTCTTGGTTTTCTTTTGTGAGTGTCAGCAATGTGATAATATTATACTGACAACTTATTGTATTTATGGATTTTAATAATTTTAATAATTTTAAATCATCTGGTGAAGGTTGGAGTCCTCGGGACCATCATATTGTTGGAATGAGCTCATCACGTTGACAGCTAAATATCGGGATTTGACTGCTCAGTCACAACTCACTTTCACTGTAAGTTGCAATGGCAGCTTACAAGCTTATTTGTGTATCTTTCAATGTGGTGTTGACTGTTGAGATCGTTCAATATGTGATAGGTCATTGTCTTGAAGTTGCTAGTGGACAATTTTTGTCCATCGATGAATTAAAAGCGATAATAGAAATCTTGTTTTTGTTTTAACTTCATGAAATCACGTGTTAATAATCTTGTACAAACAGGTTTGGGATCTTTCTCATGGTGAAGGATTGATCGGAGGAGCCACAATTCTTCTCTTTAACAACAAAAAGCAGCTCAAAACTGGGAAGCAGAAGCTTAGGCTTTGGGCAGGAAAAGAGGCAGATGGAACATTCCCTACTTCTACACCTGGAAAGGTTAATATGCATTTTAAATGATTGTATTCATAGGTGTCACATTTTGTTTTATGTTTATTTTTATGAAACCTTTTCAAATAAACATACAGTACTCTGTCCTCATTAGGTCCCTAGGCATGAACGTGGGGAGTTGGAGCGATTGGAAAAACTTGTGAATAAGTATGAGCGAGGCCAAATTCAACGAGTGGACTGGCTAGATCGCCTCACATTCAAAACTATGGACAAAATCAAGGAACATGAAAGCTTGAATAACGGAAGTTCTCATTTATACCTGGTTGTGGACTTCTGTAGTTTTGAGCATCGAGTTGTTTTTCAGGTATTCTTACTCCTTAATTGTGACAATGCCTAAAGGATTAGTTTCGCAGTAATGCCTGTTTAGTTACCCTGGTCAAAGACCGGAAAATCATAATTTATATTTATTTAAATCCCCTCCTCCCCAAAATAAACTTACATATGTATCTTAGTGTACAAGTGGTTTATCAGCGACCTCTATCATATAGCTTTAAAACCCAATGGATTATGCCTTTCTGCAGTCTACCAAATAGTAGAGTATTTGAATTTTCAAAATTTCTAATAGTTTTTTCCTTTTAGATTTCAAGTGTACAAAATACTGTGTTAGTTAGGTGCTTCCAAAATTATTACTGAAACTAATTGCTATTCTTCAGTGATATGACTAAATAAATTATGCATGGTCTGTTTGTATAATGGAAAAAGGTTATGTTGTACTGCATATTTTGAGGCTGTTTTTGGCATATTGTCTGTCACCTGCATCAAATTCACTAGTATGTAGGATCTCAATATATAGTCTGGCAATATAAAATAAATTCAAATGTGTGTGGGATCTCTAGAATGTGGCCTTGAATTTGCAAGCATCCTACATTTCTATGAATGTTAGCATTCCATGCAAAGACCATCATAGTTATTGAGCATTCTACATACTGGTCTCAAGATGCCTTTTTACCAAACAACCCATGAAGTTATTGGTACAAATGTTTTTGTTTATTTGTTTTTCTTTTTCAATGATATAATTAACACTGATATCGATCCCACACATGTATTAAGTCTTATTTTCTTAAAAATTTAGGAATCCGGTGCAAATTTTTTGTTGCCATCCCCTATAGCTTCGACCAATGATATTGTTATTGTCTGGGACCCAGAAGTGGGAAAGATTAATCCCTCTGAGCACAAACAGTTAAAGCTGGCCAGGAGTTTGACCCGTGGTGTCATAGACAGAGATCTGAAGCCAAGCTCAAATGAGAGAAAGTAAGCTTAAACTTCCACGTCCAATTATGATTTTCCTATTATATTCATGATCAGATTAATGTTATGGAGGATTTAGCTTCAGTGCTTCAAATGCTTAAATTGTTAAGTCAAGTGGCGTATCATGAACTATGAAGTAAACACAACTAACATTCTAATGAAGTTTCATTTCCACCAATGAAATTGGACACTCATTGTGGTCAACTGGTCATGCTTCATAGATTACCACAAGTCTGGTTCCGGTTGGTTAAATTATCAAAACTAAATGATTTTAGATTTAACTAGTATTTTTTAAGTTTAGAACTGCATGTTTAACTTCAACAATATATGGTCAAGATTTATCTCAGGAGTTTTGCAATTGCAAATGATAATCTATTAATCTGAAAGAATTTCCGTAATGTACCTGCTTCTAGGACCATGGTCAGTAATTTTTCAAGTGATTTAGACCCTGTGGGATTAATGAAAATTTAAATATCGGTATTGTTTCTACATTTGTCTTAGTTGCAAAATCCAGAAAAGTTTAAAGTGTTACTTGTTGCTCTTCTGAGTTCTGACATAAACCTTTTTTCCGTATTTGTTTTCTGTTCGGTTCTATTGTCAATTAACTTTTCCTACTTATGTTAGTATTTTGATATTGCACTTTTTAATCACGTTTAGCATATAGGTGATCATTTAACTGTTTTGTTTGCTCTTTTATGTTAAGGTCCATTCAGAGAATACTAAAGCATCCACCAACAAGGACTTTGAGTGGAGATGAGAGGCAGCTCTTGTGGAAATTTCGCTTTTCTTTGATGTCTGAGAAGAGGGCTCTAACAAAATTCCTTCGCTGTGTTGAATGGAGTGATGTACAGGTTAGCCTATTGTTATATTGGAAATTAGTAATAGATATTACGATCTATGGCTTAGGGTGTGTTGTAGACATGATACTTATTTAATGAGGTATTCTAATAGAATTTACCAAAACATGAAATATTGCTTCCTCCATCCTGCTCTTATTCATCACTTGTGAAAAAAAGAATTCTATAATTTAGTGGAATAATGCATTAGCCAATGTTTTATAAATGAATCGCATCCTATAATTAACATTAGTTAGTGGGTTGGCTAAGTAGGCAGTTAGTTAGGAGAAATAAGGCATGTTGCCTATAAATAAGAAAGGGGACTGAGAATGAGTGATGTCTTACCAATTGTCATAATCTTGGGTCCTTTTGGCATTAGGGGGTGCAGACCTCGAAGCTCTGCAGTATTGTAACTTTGTAAGTTGTAATCAGGGAAATTTTCATTATATTTGTATAATAAGATAACAGTTCCTGTCAGCTTCCTTCATCAAGAGTCAAATTTATTTCTTAAAAGGTTTCTACTCATCTAGTGTTTGATATTCTGTTCTTCAGGAGAAGTTGAGGAAAATATATTTAGGGATCAGACTATCTAGCCATTTGCTTACAAACAAAGTTTAGGGCACTGTCTGGTATCCTTTTTGGGGTTTCACATAACCACATGCTATTGTCTCCATTCAAATATGTAACTGTCTTTTTTTCTTCTAGCTGAACATGTAACTGAGGCCTAGTTATCATTAGTTGGGTATAATGCAACAACATAATTCACCGAAGATTTAAAGTGAAACCATTGAAAATATTTAGGTTTAATTGGCATCCCAGAAGGTTTTGGTTTTGACATAACACAATGTTTCACTTGATCCACTTGGTTGAACCCCTGTAGTGGGAAAAGTACTTTTCATATTGTTGTTGATTGAATTTTTTATTCTTCATGGTTCTCTCTGGTTTGGTTTCATCACAGGAAGCAAAACAAGCACTAGACTTGATGGGCAAGTGGGAAATGATTGACGTTTGTGATGCACTGGAACTCTTGTCTCCAGTTTTCGAAAGTGAAGAGGTAATTACATAGAGTAGATAAATATTTTGCAAAACTGTACAGGTGTGGGTGTAGGGCTTTTATTTATATTCAGTAAATTAGGCTAGGGGGTACAATATAGTGCAGAAGATGTAAACACCTTACTCACGATCATAATATGATTTGTACATTAATCACAAGTGTAATACATTTAGCTCTCAACAGAGATATAGGGAAGAAGGTTTCTTTTCAATTTCCTATATATAGTTTTAAAAAATAGTGAAAAAAATATATCAAATAGAAGAGAGGAAAATTATAAAGGACTGGGGCGAGGGTTGAATAAGATATTCCCACATCAGATACAACTAGATTCAACATGCAATAGAAAATCAACCCAATTTGTCTGTAAGTTGTAGCTCCCTTGATAGTTGATAACTTGATATAGCTAGGAGTTTAAAACCATAAAGGGTCATAAATATAACCCTATATCCCATAGCAAATGTAGGGGCAAAGATGCCAAACTGCCAATGCACACCCAGGTCTCAGCCTTTACAGTTGGTTTAAGAAAGTTGTACACATGTTTTCAGGTCCGTGCTTATGCAGTGAGTGTTCTTGAAAGAGCTGATGATGAAGAGCTTCAATGTTACTTGCTTCAATTGGTTCAGGCTCTTCGGTTCGAGCGGTCGGACAAATCTCGCCTTTCTCAATTCCTTGTCCAGCGTGGTATGTGTATGAGGGATTAAGTGCTATTTCTGGTTATATTTGGATCTTGTCTGAAAGAAACTTTTAAATTTTGACAGCATTAAGCAATATTGAGTTGGCAAGCTTTCTTCGCTGGTATGTGGCTGTTGAACTTTATGACCCTGCATATGCAAAACGATTTTACTGCACATATGAAATTCTGGAGGAGAATATGATGAAGGTGTGAACTTGTAAATTTCTTAATACTTCATTATTTTCTTCAGTAAGTTTTGCTTGATGCTTATTATCGTGATAACTAATTTTGCCTTTCATCATTATTTGGAAAATGTGATTGACGGGATATTGTGTGTTCCTTTAATGCTGCAAGTCTGGCAATATAGCTAAGCCATATCTGCTTCATTGGTACTCCCACATTAGAAAATCTTTTCACTTTTTAACTTAAAGAGATTCATTCTTGAACCAGACAAGCTGCATGTCTAACCTAGCTTAAGTACTTGCACATCTTAATTTCATTTGTGTTGCTTAATGTACTTCATGTTACAATTTTTTTATAAAGGAATTTAGTTCACACCTGTCTTGCAATATATTAAGCTTCACTAATAAATTAAAGGTGGTGAAAGTGCTAGTTGGAATAGTTCATCAATTCTGGAATTTAACAACTGTAACACCTCTACCCCAATCTCAGATGGGAGCTGGTGCAAACGGAGAGGAAGATGGATTTAAACGGTGGCAGAGTTTGGTACGACAGACAGAATTAACTGCTCAGTTGTGTTCAATCACTAGAGATGTAAGGAATGTCCGCGGTAATACACAGAAGAAGATTGAAAAGCTTAGACAGCTACTCTCTGGTCTCCTTAGTGAACTTACCTATTTTGACGAGGTATCAGTCTAACATGAAGCTGTGTAGTCATTTATTGTTTTATCTTCTTTTCTTTTCCTAACTTAAATGAATGATACATTTGAAAGAATCTATTTTATTTTAAATGTTGAAGTTGTGGGATTTTAGAGAAAAAGAGGAGAGAAAATAATAAGGGTTTGAATATTATTGATAATAGCTTAATGCTGACTTGATTACAAAAGACTCAATACTAATCTCTATTTATAGAGAAACATAGACTCAATCCTAAATCAGGAATAAATCATAATAATAATGAGAGATATTCTAAGATATCTCTATGATTATAAATTGATCCTAGGAAATAACTCAAGATACTCTGATATAATATAAAAGATATTTTCTAATATTCTAACACTCCCCCTCAAGCTAAAGCTTACTAAGCTTTAGCTTGTTACAAGAAAACAATGTATTGCTCCACCAAAGAATAAAAGTAGATGGAAAGGCAACTCAGGGATGCAAGTGAAGTCGGAGAGAATTGCTATAAATATAGCCTAGCCAGATAGTCGGAATGATCATCAGCATGAGAGAAATTCATGGCAAGCAATTGAACAAAGTAAGGTCCGTTCTTCTAAAAAAAACTGCATTTGGAAGCTTCAAACCAATAATAACGGAGACTCAAAATATTTAAACTTGAAAATACTTCAAGGAGAGAGCGGCATGCTTCAGGGAGAGAAAGGCAAGGCCAGTACATCTGGGGCAAAGATGGGGCCAGTGCATCTGGGACAAATTGCCAAGATAAAGTGAGTCATGAAAATAAAAGACATTGTCAGAATAACCATCAACGAAAGAAGAAGTCATTACTAATATGATTCATCTATGGGAAAAGGGACACCACCGGAATGATCGTCGGTGGGAATAGAAGCCACTGTTATAATCTATTAGTAAGAACTAAATTGCATGACAAACACAGAAGAAGAAGCAGCGTGACTCTAATGAAACCATGATCGATCAACGGAGTGAGAAAATGCATCCAAAACAGGAGAGATAACGGCTGTTTGAATAATAACATATTTTCGTTGATCAAAATTGGAGAGTAAGGGCAGATCTGAAACCATCGAAGAGAGAATAATCGTGCACCAAGAAGAATCCCATCAATTGAATGAAAGGGCTACTGCTAGCGTGGTTTTGAGAAGCGACTGCGAAATGATTTGTATTGCAGAAGATGAAGCATGTGATAGAAGACAGGACAAATGATGCCACGAATGACGGGGTCGATGACAGTAGAGGCGTGGATTTTGAAGGTGGTGGATCAGACAAACCCATTCTTGCATCACCCTTGCAAACTGGGCAAAAGGTTCTCCACGAAGTAAGCCAAGAATCCACACAGGCAGCATGAAACTTGTGACAGCAGGGAAGAATCCTGAGCTTCTCTCCAACACAATAGTCTTCAAGGCAAATAGCACATGTTCTTGATGTACAGTTTATCTTCCAAAGCAGAAGTGAAAATCAAACTTGGCATTGCTTTCACTAGGCGAGTACTCATACCATGAAATTCACGAACATGAGAAGCTCGAGGCCTTTCTCTTCTTATGTGATGCCTGCGGATGAAGAAACAAGTGGCCAGCACTGCAGACATAGCTAGCAGGGAAATAAACGAAATTGCCATGATAGACCATGCTGAGTTTTCAAAAGTTGGAATGAGCCACGTTTCCACATTAGTCAAACCAGTGTATTTCTGAAGTATTTCACCCGAAGCTTTTGATACAAATACCGCATGTATTCTTATACCAGCAGAATTTCCTGCCATTGCAACCAGGACGCCACCATCTTCATTGTCATAGACAATTGCAGCTGTGTAGCCAGCATTTTGTGCCATTCTAACCTTTTCTTCGAAGCTACACCCCCCTCTAATCATCAAAACAAAAGGTGAACTAACATTCGAAAGTTGTTTAGCTTTATTTGTAAGTTCTGTACATGCATCAAGTGGCTCTGCCAAGAATAAGACTCCATATTCTCCAGACCCTTTAACCGACGGAGCGAAATTAGCTTCAATATCATCGAATGAGAGAGTGATGTTGTTCCCAATCAGCACAACCTTAGAAGCCGCCATAGCACACAAACTCAAAAGAGAGAAGAAAAACAAGCAAAGATTCGAAAAACCCATCAGAGAAATAGATTCGAAAAGCACAAAAGCAGATATTTTGGGTTGAAAATCATCCAAAGCAGAGAGTGAAGGGAAAATTAGGGATTTTGAAAATTAGGGTTTGGATAACAGTGCAAAAGTTGACAGATCGAAAAATTAGGGTTTCGATGCGTGAAAAAAGGGGTTTTAGGGTTTCGGCCAGAGAGCTTATTTGTTTAAATAAACTAAGGATAAACCCGTCAGTGATCGGAACGGATAAGGGATACGGCGTAGAAACTTAAACTTTTTTTTTTTTTTTGGATTTTTTTTTTTTGAGGGCAGAGATTTGTTTGCTGGAAAAGTCGCTGGAAACAGTGACGGTGGCAGTAGCGAACTGGACTGAAAACGAGTGAAACCGGTGTTGGAATGTAACACGCTAGTGGTTTAAAAAAGGAATGTTCACGTTGAAAAAAAGAGAAACTTCCCAAACTGTTGGGAACTCGGCAGCGGAATAGAGGCGAGATCGTTCAAGGAGGATCAAAATAAGCTCTAGATACTATGTTGAAGTTGTGGGATTTTAAAGAAAAAGAGGAGAGAAAATAATAAGGGTTTGAATATTATTGATAATAGCTTAATGCTAACTTGATTACAAAAGACTCAATACTAATCTCTATTTATAGAGAAACATAGACTCAATCTTAAATCAGGAATAAATCATAATAATAATGAGAGATATTCTAAGATATCTCTATGATTATAAATTGATTCTAGGAAATAACTCAAGATACTCTGATATAATATAAAAGATATTTTCTAATATTCTAACATTAAACAATTACATCTTGTGAATGATTAGAAAGTTTCTCAGGCGAATGTTCACTGATACTATGTTTCATCTGTAGCCAATACGATCACCTCTGACACCAGGCGTGCTCATCACTGGGATTGTACCCTCAGAGTCGTCAATATTTAAAAGTGCATTGCATCCTTTAAGACTTACTTTTAAAACAGCAAATGGTGGAAACTGTAAAATCATATTTAAGAAGGGGGATGACATTCGCCAAGACCAGTTGGTATGCCTGCAAAACCTTCTTCTTATATCCTGTATATATGCTTACAAATGAATATCTATGTGCAATGTACATGTGTGCATGGCACACCAAAAACACATACCTGCCCGTGTGCCTGGACACACACACAAACTCTATCTCATGCATTTGGAGATAGATGTTCAGGGAACGTTAGTTCAGTTACATAAATATTTGTCTTTTGGTAGGTTGTTCAAATGGTATCGCTAATGGATCGATTGCTTAAGTTAGAAAATCTTGACCTGCATTTAACGCCGTACAAGGTTCTAGCAACTGGGCAAGATGAAGGCATGTTGGAATTCATTCCATCCCGTTCATTGGCACAGGTACAATCATATGTTTAACTCTTGTATTAGCATGTAGTCACTGCTGCTTCCTCTTTTTGTAACAAGGATTTTCTTCTACATTGATATTTAGTAAATGTTTTACTTTTATTTTTTATATATTCTCATTTTGAACCCCATCTAGTGCGATAAAGCTTGGTTGTTATTGTTGTACATTTTCAATGTGCAATATTTAATATACAGTAGTAAACCTATTTACTTTCATAACTTACGACGGCTTTGAAGCTGATGTCTCAGTCTGCATGATATGAATAATGAATCTTATTTTACCTTAAACAGCAGTAATCCTATTTACTTTGATAATATTGGGTGCTGAATATTTTAGTTGTATCATCAGTTCTCTTTTTCCCCCTTTATAGGACAATCATTTTAATTCTCCTCAAATGAGCATGTTGGTTGTAGGATATTCAATCCCTTAGTTGCTGGACTAATGTTTAATCCTCTCATGTCTAGATTTTATCAGAGCATCGCAGTATCATAAGCTATTTACAGAATTTTCATCCTGATGATCATGGACCTTTTGGAATTACAGCCACCTGTCTTGAAACGTTTATAAAAAGCTGTGCTGGCTACTCTGTTATCACATATATACTTGGTATTGGAGACAGGTGATTATTGATCCTATTCCTCTATATCTTCTACTTCTATATATAAAGAGGATACTGAGTTTTGGTGTAGCCATTTTTTCTTTCAATTTTACTCCATATTTTGACTATTTTATTTACAATTTGATTCTTCTTTAGCCAATCAAATAACCGAATTTTTTTAAATAATTGTATAAGATTTTGTAACTTTCATTACTTTTACTGAGAAAAACCGGAAAGACAGACACGTTAGTGCTGGTCTACATGCTAGTTATACTTGATTTTCTGTCTAAACTAGTGATGTTGATATTTTGTTTTGTCCATGTGATGCTGAATCACTTACACCGATATCTCCCAAGGCCTCCACCCCCAATAAAATGGGGAAGGAGTTAGTTGTTAGGATTGGACCAGGGATATTACTGAATCGGAAAATGGGAGAGTTAGTCTTTTTGGTGTTGAAATTTAACATATTTTGTATTACAGTCAATCAGGATTTGAAAAGTGTCTGAGGTGTTAAACTTTTTCAGCATTTTTTGGTTCATCTTTACGAATATGTCTATCCTTTTTCCTTGCTCTTGGATAGGGTTGTCTTCATTGCTTTTTGACAATCTAATTATGAAAATTTTCAGTTTCTTTTAGAAAACTAACTGTGTTACTGACTGTATTTAAATGTACTTATTTGCTTTTGTTACAGTTTTACTGTTTTTCAGCTTGTTTGGAGGATGTCTCATGATCTGTTTGTATAGTTTTATATTTCTCTTGGTAATAAATTTTTTTATTGATTAAAAACAGGTACTTAAACTTGGTTTGGTAATGTTTAAATCTTCAGTCAAAACTTTAGAAAAAATTGTCTTAACTGTTTTGTAGTTAAATTTAGGGAATATTGCACTCACCTTCCTGTATTTAGTAAATGATAATGACCTCCACTCAAATACACAAATCTCCCCTCTATTATATAAAAAAAGTAGTGGTGGTGTCGCTAAACAGAATTGAGGAGAGGTGTGTGCAATTTCTCAAACAAATAAGGGGGGTGAGTGTTGGTTTAAAATATAGGAAGTGTTATTTAAACATACCTCATGGAAGATGAGTGTAATTTTTCCTTAAATTTATAAAGTATATAACTCTTGTACATGGCATCAAGTTTATTCCCCAACTTTTGGTGAAGAAGGCTCGTATAGATTCTATCGTGTTATTCTATAGTTTATGAAATTGGCATGTTACATTGTTCACCAAATCTGTATTTTCTCCCAAATTGAAGTGACAGTGTTCTATTGTTAGGCACTTAGACAACCTCCTCCTAAGAGACGATGGAAGTCTTTTCCATGTTGATTTTGGTTTTATTCTTGGGCGAGATCCTAAGCCATTTCCACCACCAATGAAGCTCTGCAAGGAAATGGTTGAGGCTATGGGTGGAGCTGAAAGGTAAAGTTCCCATTAGATGATTCACTTTAGATTCAACGCGTTCGTTGTGTGATTTATGGCTTAAATTGTCAGATGGTGATTGATTGATTTATATCCGTGCAGCCAATATTATACAAGGTTCAAGTCCTATTGTTGTGAAGCATACAACATTCTTCGGAAATCCAGTAACCTAATTTTAAATCTATTTTACTTAATGGCGGGTTCCAATATTCCTGACATTGCTTCTGATCCTGAAAAGGGGATTCTTAAAGTGAGCTCCCTCCTGTTTCAATAAATTGGTTACAACTGTTCTTTTGTTCTAATACCAAGACTTTCTTGTTGTACAGCTTCAGGAAAAGTTTCGGTTGGACTTGGATGATGAAGCTTGTATACATTTCTTCCAGGATCTTATCAACGAGAGTGTGAGTGCGTTGTTCCCTCAGATGGTTGAGACCATTCATCGTTGGGCTCAATATTGGCGATAACCCCTATATCTGTTGGGTTTCATTATGCTATTGTAATTAAACCAGGTAAGCTCTAGCTTGTATTCAGTATACAACTATATTTTTTATGAATCTTATTGCTTTTTTGGCAATTGTGTTGCATGACTTTGACCTTTCAAATTAAAACAGTCACTTGTTCTTGCTTTTTGAAAACAAGATATGGACTTATGATCATTGGCACTAATCGGAACATTACAGTACTGTGCATTTTTCATTCTTTTTGTATTTGAGTGAATCTACAGCATTTTCTATTCTTCATAGTTGTTTCCTTAAAATAGATTAATAGAATGATTTTATCTACTGAAAATCTATGAAGGCTAGACAAGTTGAATTGGATGTTTTCCTCAGGCATCTTCCTCACATTTTGTCTCTCATTTTCACTTCACAGCATCCGATGATGCTGTCTGGAGGCTTCTGAAGCATTTGTGTAATATGTACAGCCTTATCTTCTCTTGGAAGTTGGAACTTCATAAGCAGAGCGAGACACTACCGCAGCTGTGCAGCCAGCTGCTTGCTGCTCTAATTTCTGAACTAATTATCCTGGTGGCAGTGAGGTTGTCTTCAAATGTGTAAATAAATTATTACTTTTCCATTCTTTTGAATATAGTTGTATTAAGATGGAACATAACTAGTAAAATCTTTATCCTATGCAAACTAATGATCGTTTATGGCAAACTAATCTTGTCATTTGTATAGAAACCCACTTACGTAGTCATTAATCAACATATTTTATGTAAATAACTTCTTCATCTATGGATTGGGTTGTGATAAATTGCCCATACTTTTTACCCAATTGGCAAGAGATAAACTGCATCTGCTTGGGTTGTGAATACTGAAGAGTGCGATTCTATTTTAATTGGTGTACATTCTGCATGCACTCAACGAAATTTAGGAATATAAGTGTTAGATTATACGGGGATAAGGCCACATTTATTAACACTGGGAAACTGGCAATATAGGTTATTCTTTTTTTTTTCCAATGAGAATGCTGAACCTATGGTATTAAACTTGCAATATAGTTTATTTTTATTTTTTTCAACGAGAATGCTGAACCTATGCAATATAGCTTCCTCGTTAGTCAACACAAGTAGCTGATAGTTGTGCAGACAAATTACTTTACGTGGGTGATTAAGAGAGCTTTTGATTGGAAAGTCCTAGATAAGCCACCCTCAATAAATATAATTTTGAGGCACTATTGTTCACTGCTCCATATGTTGGATTGGTGTAATTTCTCATTTGTTTTTTCTAGTTAATTTCTTTGGTACTTCGGACTTTTGTTGTGTTACCGTACTAGGTACTAAGAAGGTAAAGTTAATTCAAAATTAAAATTTAATTTCAAATGATTAAATATAAAAGATAACATAACATTTAATGATTGAATATTGAATACTGAATATTATATCTAATAAAACTTTAGGTGTAGAGTATTCAATTTTTTTTCCTCTACCATAAAATATAATTGCGTATATAGATCCAAACAATTCATATATAGATGGCCATAAAAATAAGTTTACAATAAAAAAAAGTTGCTAACCTACACCAATTTGGTCTAAATAATGAGAAGCTTCAATTCTTTTAATAGAATGTTTGAAACCACTTTTAGATGGTGTTAACCACAGCTACACAAGTCCACCTAACTCCTCACGTGGCAGGTTTTGCTTCAACCTGAGTTGTTGAAAATGAAAATAAAAGCTTCCAAATACACATTAAGTGATTGTTTGGAACTGTTGTACAATGTAATTTATTCATTTATTGTATTCCCAAGCATTCTTGCCAGAAAAATTACAAAGATACGAATTATAGTTTCTAGGTGAAAGCACGTTTAGTCTTGTTCCGACGTAAAACCAAATAGACTATAAATAAACTATTGAAGTTGAGTCTTGTTCCAAACAATGTTTACTAGAGTTTGATCTCCAAGCAAATATTTTAATATTAAAAAAATAAATAAATATCTAAATTGATTTCTGAAATTTTAAGTATTGGTTATATTAATTTTTTAATTTTGTGAAATGACAAAAGCACCTTTGAAATGGTAAAATATCAATTAAAATAATCAATATGTAACTTTTATTGTTAGATATTTTGATTTGATATTGTGATTGAATAATTGACTTATATATATTGATCTCACATCAATGTTATATTTTTAAGGATAAATTTTCAAATAAAATTTTATTATCTTAAAGATAAACTTGCGAGTAATTGTAATTATGTATAACTAATTATAAATAAATTAATCTATGAAAAATTTAAATTTCTATCAAAAAATTATTCTACTATATAATAACATTAATATGAAATTAACATTGAAAAATCAAATATTTGATTAATGTGTCATATTATAATCTCTAATAATAAAAATATAAATATATATTATTTTAATTATTATTTTACAATTTCAAAAATATATTTACTGATTTATAAAATTTAGTGATTAACTAGACTAACGATTACAATTTGAAGAAGGAATATACATATTCACCTGTTAAAAAATCCTAATATTGGCATAAAACACACTTTGCTTTGGAAGCTTCGAAAGCAGAATCCATCGAGGGTCCTTTTCGTTATTTTAAAGCCAAGAGAATAAAATAAAATGAAAATCCCGGTGGTACCCTTTCCTTTCTTCTCATAATAAAAATCAATTCTCTTTACAACTTTCTTGCCCCTATTTCGCGTTGTTGCAAAGCATCCTTCACCTCTCTCTCTCTCTCTCTCTATACACGTACCTCAAGCTCTCATCTCCAAAGGTAATTCAAATCTCAGATCCATTATCTTGTTCCAAATTGATTTCAGTTTTTCACTTCATTTTCCAATTCAACTTCAATTCCGTACGTAGTCGGTGTTTTCAATTCGTTATTCTTCGATCTGAGGGTTTTCCGATCAAACTATTCAGATCCTTCCGTTTTTTCCTTTTCAGATCTATTTACTGTTATTATTTTATTGTAATTTCATTTCATTCACTGCGATCCGTTTCGATTTACGTAATAATTGTACCGTGCGAATTCATTTGCATGCTACTTTCATTTAGCTTGGGATCTTCCATTTGCTTTAATAGATTTGCGAGAAGAAATTGTGAATAGTTTTGAGATCCTCTTTTTTTTTTGTAGATTTGTTTTTTTTTTTTTTGTTATTGAATATTTGTTTGAACAATGAAATTAGGGAGAATTAACTAAGTGAAGGAGAAATGGGGCTGACATTCACGAAGCTGTTCAGTCGGCTTTTCGCGAAGAAGGAAATGAGAATTCTGATGGTTGGTCTTGATGCTGCTGGTAAGACAACTATCCTCTACAAGCTCAAGCTTGGAGAGATCGTCACCACTATTCCTACCATTGGTAAGTTTCTCTTACTATGCTTTTTATTTTATTTATTTATTTTTTTATATGTTTTGTATCGGTAGGCATTTGTAAATATATGTTTGTTCATTATCAGTTTGATCCGTTTTAATATCTTATGAAACTATCTTCATGTTTTAATTATTTAGGACATACTATATATTACTGACTTCTAGGCTAGTTACCTCAGTGATATTGAAATGGAATGGAATCAATGCGTTGTTAAATATGTCAAGAAACCTTTAAATTTTAACTGAGATCCAATAATATGTTGGTTATATCAAATGCTATGTAGCACCGACACTTCAGATTTAAAGCATCTCTGGTGTTTGACACTGATACATGTAGTAGTTTCAATCAATTTCTTCCATTTTTCAAATTTTTATCGGTGTCAACGAGTTTGTGTCCGGTGTATGTGTCTCTGTCAGTGCTTCATAGATTTGATGCCATATAATATGTGATGCTTTGAGGCTTAATGTGAAAATACTGTTTAACAACTACAATATTACTTTTGACTAAGCTTTCTATGATGGGCTATTGGTCATTGTTATAATACTATTATGCAGTGTGTCAGATTGCTGAATTATTGTGACGCTGATATGTGTACGCTTTAAAATACTTATTTGTTGCTTTGTTTTAGGGTTCAATGTGGAGACCGTGGAGTACAAGAACATTAGCTTCACTGTTTGGGATGTCGGGGGTCAAGACAAGGTCTGAATTTTTGTTCTTATGCATTCTGTGAAGTTAGTCAAGTTACAATTTACAAGATGTTTAGTGTGAAGTTTGAACAACTGAATACATCTCCGAGACTTGGTAATCAGTTGCTGAATACTTGTGTTTTCTTTTACAGATTCGTCCCTTGTGGAGGCACTACTTCCAGAACACCCAGGGTCTTATATTTGTTGTAGACAGCAATGACAGGGATAGAGTTGTTGAGGCCAGAGATGAGTTACATAGGATGTTGAATGAGGTGCTTTAACTTTAGTTGATTTAGTTTGGCCTTTTATGCCATGTCTACATTCATATTTGTTCATGTTAGATGCTCATGGCATTTAGCGGGAATTCATTCTTATAGACCAGGTTTGGGATCACTCACATATGGCTGAAAAGAAGGACCTTTAATTTAAGTAATAAAGATGGGAAAATCAAAGAATCATATTGACCTAATGTAGAAGATTCTTTTCTGTATTCTCAAAATGTTCTAAGATTTCATTTTTGGATTTGTGGGAATGCTCTGTTTGTTTTAATCAGAAAATGTCAACATTTTGCTGTACCTACTATGACTCTGACCTTGCTTGATACTCACTAGTCTAGGACATGATGTTATCTTGCTCTATAGTGCAGGTGTTCCCCCTATTGCTGGATCATTAGTTCTGATAACTCTTATCTTTTGATGTGACTTTGTTGTGTCTTTTAGGAGTCGATTTGCTAGTTCTTACTTGCCAATTTCCTAGGAAGCTTAGTGCTTCTAATCAATTGAGCTTCTGCCTCAACTTTAATGTATACAAGGATCGCGATAATAATCATTAGTCTCCTTGCTCTTTGCTTTCTGTTATCTATGTGGTCTTGTGATGAAATGAGAAATTTTGAAAACCTTCATTTTAATTGTCTTTTCAGGATGAACTTAGAGATGCAGTATTGCTTGTGTTTGCCAACAAACAAGATCTTCCCAATGCAATGAATGCTGCTGAGATTACTGACAAGCTGGGTCTCCACTCTCTCAGACAGCGCCACTGGTAAATGTTTTGATAATGAAGGGCTTCACGTTCTGTATTAATAGCTATTCCATTGTGATCTTACATAATCTTCTGGGTTTTCCAGGTACATCCAGAGCACCTGTGCAACCTCTGGGGAGGGTCTTTATGAAGGTTTGGACTGGCTTTCCAACAACATAGCCAATAAGGTAGCTATTGGATTTTTCCCCACATTTTTGTTGAAATGTTGATTTGAATAAATGCATACTAAATGAAACATGTAAACGCTTAGCTCATTGGAAGTGCACGATTCAATGTGCCTCTGATGTTTACCCTAGTCTTGCATTTTTTTTTAAAATAGCATAAAAAGTACTTGTGGTCCTTGCTAGTTCCTATTATTTGTCCCGGAAAAACTAAGTGTATGTTCTCTGGAATTACTTAGTTGACTTTTTTTTTCTGATTCTTTCTACACAGGCTTAATGCTTATTGGGAGTATTATGGATTGGTGATTCTGGATGCCGGGGTGAATATTATCTAGCTTTGCTTTTTGACAGTCTTGTGATCGGGAATTCTGGATGCAAGGGCAAATTTTATCTGGCTTTTATTTCTTGGTCATCTTCCGAAACAACTTGAATTTATGTTCATGTATTGTGGTTTAGGATATATTGGTGGCTAAAATTGTAGTAGGAATTTGTTTTGTGGGCTTTGTAATACTTCTGAGCTTTCTATTGGGTTTCGATGCAATGTCCATAACTGTAATGGAGATTTAATTAAATGCGCCCCAAGTTCTGATTTATAGTTTTATTTTGGTCATATACATTTCATATATCATATGATGAGTTTTTTGTGGAAGTTTGTTGATCTTTATGTTGTTTGTATTATACCACGAAAAAAAACTGTTCGTACTTTTCTAAGTTGTATATGCTTGCTTAATCTTGTTCCCAATATGCATTCAACTCCCCGTAGGTAGGTGAGCTGAGATTATTTCAATTTCTGTGTAGGATTTTATTATTGAGAGACATAAATACAAATTTAAAATTATTTTTAAAAAGTAAATTATGAAAATGTTTTATATACCAATCTCTTTGTATTTATCTCTCTTCTAAAAAAATAGAGCTTCTCCACATTGAATAGGGATGATATTTGATCTTATCTCTCATCTAATAAAATAGAGCTCTCCACATTGAATAGGGATGATATTTGATCTTTATCTCTCTTCTAATAAAATGGAGCTCTCTACATTGAATAGGGATGATATTTTATCTGTGGATTGGATGGGAATTGTGCATAGGATTAACTGGTATTGTGGAGACCTCCCCTTTTTTTTGTTTTTTCTTTTTCTCTACTTTCATTCAGTTGGTGAGTTAATAAATGTCGAAAGAGTTATAAAAAAGATATCTTGAATTCAAATTTAAAAAGATATCTTGAATTCAAATTTGAGAAAATTAATTCAATACTAATTTACTCACATTTGCCGATGAAAAAAAACAACATTTACTTTGTAGTTTCTTTGTTGCCACTTTTAGTAACGTTTCTTTAGATGGAACTGGATCCTAATTGTTATGCAACATTCGACTTGAAAAAACACCGTGCAAGATTGGTTATTCTGACAGTGTGCATCTCCAAAGCAATGTTGAACTTTCACATTTAACTAATAGGGATTGAACTTTCACAACTAATTGGGATATTTCAGGCACATTATTCTGGTAAAAAAGTCATCTTTTAATTTATTTTTTTTTAAGACTACAATCCTAATTTGGGCGCTCACAATTCACTTTAACTCAATTTAATCTCTAATAAAATTTAGGTTTAAATATGTTTTTGGTCTCTTTAAATATAACATTTTTTGATTTTGGTCCTACTAATTTTTTTTTGGTTTACATCCTTGTAATATCAAAAAAGATTTATATTTGGTCCTTAACGTTAAGTGGACGTTACCTGGCAAACAGAAACAGTTTTTGGTCTCTGTAAATATAACACTTTTCAGTTTTAGTCCCTGAAAAATATTTTTTTGAATTTCATTAATATTCAAAAATCTCCTTAAATATAAAATAACATACAAATTGATCTTTATTAATAATAAACTTATGCCAAGTAATGTTTAAAATATTTTTATTTCAATAATTTAAAATTTATTAATCTTCTATTTTATTTATTTATTATTATTAAATTAATTTTCATTTTCTATTTCAAAATAATCACTAAAATCTTCTATTTTATTTAATTATTATTATTAAATTAATTATATTAGTATAAAATAATGATTAAAATAACTTTAGATTTAAGCTTTATAATTTTAACTAAAATCTTCTTTTACCCTTTAGATTTGTTTTATTATAACTTAAAATAAATAAAATATATATTAGGTGAAGATTTATTTTAATCATTATTTTATAATAATATAATTGAAGTTAATATTATATTAATTTTATTTTAATTATAATATTATATTATATATTTATTTTAATTATATTATATTAAATTAATTATATTATATTATATGTTTATTTTAATTATATTATATAATTAATATACAATTATATTAGTATAAAATAATGATTAAAATTATACAATTATACTAATATAATTGAAATAAACATATAATATAATATAATTAATATACAATTATTATTTAATAATAATATGATTGTATAATGTATATAATTGTATAATTGTATATTAATATAATTGAATATTAATTATATAATATAATTAAAATAAACATATAATGTAATATAATATAATTAAAAAATATATATAATATAATATTATAATTAAAATAAAATTAATATAATATTAACTACAATTATATTATTATAAAATAATGATTAAAATAAATCTATCACCTAATATATATTTTATTTATTATAAGTTATAATGAAACAAATCTTAAGCGTAAAAGAAGGTTTTAGTTAAAATTATAAAGCTTAAATCTAAAGTTATTTTAATCATTATTTTATACTAATATAATTAATTTAATAATAATATTTAAATAAAACAGAAGATTTTAGTGATTTTTTTAAAATAGAAAATGAAAATTAATTTAATAATAATAAATAAATAAATAAAATAGAAGATTAATAAATTTTAAATTATTGAAGTGAAAATATTTTAAACATTACTTGGCATAAGTTTATTATTAATAAAGATCAATTTGTATGTTATTTTATATTTAAGGAGATTTTTGAATATTGCAGGGATGAAATTCAAAAAAAAAAATTTCAGGGACTAAAACTGAAAAATGTTTTATTTACAGGGACCAAAAACTGTTTCCGTGTGTCAGTTAACGTTTTTGTAACGTCCACTTAACGTTAAGGACCAAATATAAATCTTTTTTGATATTACAGGGATGTAAACCAAAAAAAAAATTACGAGACCAAAATAAAAAAAAATGTTATATTTACAGGGACCAAAAACATATTTAAACCTAAAATTTAATACTAAAATTAGTTTCTAACAATATCATATGAGATGAATGATGATAATACAAAAACTTTCCTAAGGGCTTTTTAGCAATTGGAAAGTAGCTATGGATTTGGCCCTCAAAATGTATTTGAGAACTCCAATGACATTTTTAAAGGTATTTCTCGAGGGCTAAGGCCTTAGAACAATCACACTAGCATTGTCAAGACAATTGGTTTTCGTACCCCCAATTATTGATGTACCCCCTCATTTTAAAATTTTTTGAGTGAAATTACTAAAATATCCCTAAAATAAAAGTAAAATTCAGAAAAATTCCTCGCCTCATTCTGAAATTTCCGAAAAAAGTGAGTTTTGGTTTTTTAAGTTTTTTCCCGGAAATTTCAAATTCATTGAAATTTCCGGTGAACAAAATACATACCGGAAATTTCGTTTTTGAAATTTTCGGGAATTGTTCCGGAAATTTGAAAAATCCGGTAGTTCATTTTCAATACCGGAAATTTCAAAAACGAAATTTCCGGTATGTATTTTGTTCACCGGAAATTTCAATTTCTCTGAAATTTCCGGTAGTTATGTTTTTATTTTTATTTTTTTCAAATTTTGTTATTTTTTATCTATTGTTTGATTAATTTTTTTCATTATATTGTTTACAGTGAGGACCAGAGGAGCTAAAACCAGCGGTGAACATTCTAAAGTTCGGCCGCCTACGCAGTCGAATAGGAGAGCGACAGTTGAGAAACGTAGAAGGCGAAATGAAGAAATAGATGTTCACCAGCAGGATCATCAGCAGGAGGATCAGCAGCAGGAGGATCAGCAGCAGCAGGATCATCATCAGCAGGATTATATTGATGATCAGCATCAGGATGATTATATTGATGATCAGCAGCAGGAGCAGCAGGATCAGGAGCAGGAGCTGCCTGATGCTCCATTATTTCCTGGTGGTCCGTACGATTTATCTGTGCTGAAGAATTATGAGGACCACATAGCTGTAAAAATCTAGAATGGGGAGGTTAATTAATAATATTTATTATTTTAATTATTTATTATTTTAATTATTTATTATTTTAATTATTTATTATTATAATTATTTGTTATTATAATTATTTGTTATTTTATTTATTTATTTATTTTAATATATTTGTAGTATAATTTGTTATATTTAAGTTTTATAATCATTATTTAAATTTTAATTTATTGTGTGTTTGTTATTTATTGTAATTAAACAGGATAGGCGCGCCCTTAAAGTGTTCTCAAATGGCAAGAAGCAGGCCAAATTTATTGACATCAGAGCTGTATTACCTGCGGAAATAGATCATTGGATTACTATATCTGGACTACGTCCTCTGCAGCGATGTAGTCTCAGTATGATTGACGGTAATTTAATATCAGCTTTTGCCGAGAGATGGCATGCAGAGACCAACTCATTTCACCTGCCATTTGGTGAGATGACTATCACTCTGGACGATGTCAGGGGTCTACTCAGCATTCCATGTTGTGGTGAGTTCTTCACCCCTCCAGCTAATTTCACTGAAGACCTGGCGATTACTATTGCCGTTGAATTACTAGGAGTTATTGTTGATGAAGCAGTGGCAGAGACCAGGATTAACAGAGGTCCATCATACAACTTTGAGTGGTTGAAGTCGGTATTTTATACACAGCTGCGTGATGGACGATACGATTGTGCAGCCAGGGCATACCTACTACATTTAGTAGGGTGTACGATATTAGCAGATAAAAGTTTTACACTAGTATCTGCTAAATATTTGTTCCTGTTTCACGATCTTGATACATGTGGCAGATGGGCTTGGGGACCAGCAGCACTTGTTGTGCTATATGACTATCTAAGAGATACTACTCTATCGGCAACGAAGCAGATCGGTGGATATTTATCTCTGTTTCAGGTACTATTATATTATTTTCCATACTTATTATATTGTTATTTGATAATTTGGTTAATTAATTATTTGTATGTTTTTATTATTTACAGACCTGGATATATGAGCACTTCCCTCATATATGTAAAAGGGAACTGCATGAGCCGTTTTCTTTCATGTCTCGGATGTATCGGTGGACTGCTAAACAAACATCCGGGAGCGTGTCGTACTACAGAGCAAAGTTGGATGTGTGCACCCGTCAATGGGAAAAAAGTCAAACAAAAACGTTTTGCCAATGTCACAAGAACGAGATTATATTTTGTTGCTATCACGTAACCCATATCTGGAATGTTCAGCCACTTTTCCATTGGTTGGTTTCCCAGTTCATATACAACTAATGAGTCAGTCACTTCTTGCAAACGTTCCTTGAATAACGCAAGATATAAATCAGGTTTGGACTTAATCTCTAAATACAACTGTCGACGCACAATGCTCCAAGATTCTTCACTATGGCCAAGTAAAGCAGCAATAGCACGATATCCACAATTTCCATCTGCTTTAACATTAACTACGTCTACAATATATGGATGAATTAGAGCAGGAAACTCGTCCAAATATTTTCTAACCTGAGGGACTTGTTTGGATGCTTGGGAGACTTGTTTGGATGCTTGGGAGACTTGTTTGGATGTTTGGGAGACTTGTTTGGATGCTTGGGAGACTTGTTTTCCATATTTTCCAAATAACATTCATCTCACATGTAATGTCCAACTCCGAATCCAATGGTTCTTCCATTGTATTCATGCTTGGGAGACTTGTTCTTCCTCTTTATCAGAATTCATGGTTAATTTCCTCCATTGTATATGAATAGCCTCCAATGGAATTGGAACACCTTTCACCTTGTACCGTGCCAACTCACATGCACACGGTAATCCATGAGTGTTTCTAAGTGTACAACCACATGCAGCTTTGTCGTTACCGACATACCTGACTCTCGTGTACTCATGATCAATATAAGCTAAAGCGTTCTTCGATACAACCCAATTCAAATTCTCAAAGAATGGATTGTTGTGTATATGCTCTATGCGACCCTTACTTGTCTCAAATGAACCTTTGATCTTAATAATTTGGTACTTCAACATGTCATGCATACCAGACCATGCCTTATAGAAATCTCCTTTACTATGTTCCAAAAATTTCTTCAACGACCAATGAGTAGACTCAACCCTAATATTCAAACATAAACAAAATTTTATATAAGTATAAATATAACAAAAAATCATACATGTTTAATCATATATAAACAAAATTAATCATATATAAGTATAAATATAACAAATAAAATAAAGTTTTAATGACGTACCTATTAGTTGTAGTATTTCCTAGATGCAATACTCGATTGGTCCATGCTTGAACAAATCTTTCCTTGTGAGGATTCAACCATGTGTCTTTGACGTAGTCAAAGAAAATAATATTATCGACACATGCTTGCTCAAACATTTGCAACATTTCCTCATACTCCTTCTCTTCAGAACAATAAACAATTTTCTTCCACAACTCAAGAATGGGTTCCTGCATATCTTTCTTCAGTATATATTGTTTGCATTTGGCTCCAACATTTTTATTGATATGAAGTTGACAAAGTAAATTTGTTGAAGATGGAAATACAACTTCAATTGCATTCATCAAAGCAAGTTCTCTATCAGTGACAATCACCTGAGGAAATGGAGTGTTTGCAAGAAACAACTGTTTTAACTTCTCTAATGCCCAACAGAAATTTTCTTGACGCTCACTGTCCATATAAGCAAATGCAACATTGAATGTCAACCCAGTTGAAGTTACACCAACAATTTCAAACAATGGTAACCTATACTTGTTGGTTTTGTAGGTGTTATCCATGATCAATACAAAATGGAACATGTTCAACAAAGTTATGGAATCTGGATGCATCCAAAACACGTCCCTCACAACGTTGGAGTCTCCATGAGTCCTAGTCCAACATGCATACTTCTCAGCTTCAAGTAACTTCAACAGATGTTGCATATCAGTTCTAGGTCCTTTCAAATTCTTTCTGTATGTGCTTCGACGATTATAAATTTGAGAGATACTAGTCACATTCTCCTTATCTCGATCCCTCAAAGATGACAAGATATGCCTCGGTGCAACGTGATACTTTGTCAGCTCGTCAACATGATTCTTATCTTCATCGTTTAAGCGCCCCACAAATGCATTATTCTCAAAAGTAGCCACTAACTCATGGTTGTGAAGTCCACATACTAAACTAATAATCCATCCCTCAGCCTCAACATTTTTCAATTGTCTCGATCGAATTTTAAACGGACAACCACACCTTTTTGTTGAAGTACCTGACTCACTTTTATTTGACTGATATTTTTCATCTCTATCACAACCAAGAATTAATTTAGATTTCCTTCCTCTCTGTCCTGTCTCTACGTCGGATCGAGTTATGATAACAGCTACTCGATTTTGACGGCCAACCTCTCTTGCCCATGATATGACAGCTTCCCGTGATTCAAAAATTTGATCGGTTGTGAATGCTTCAGTCAAATCTATACACACTGGTTGTCTTTTTTCCATACCTATGTCAACAAAAAAGAAAATAAAAAATTAACAACATATAACAAAAAAAAAAAAAAAATCAAATTGACTACCGGATTTTTGAAATTTCCGGTGAAAACAACTACCGGAAATTTCAGATCACCCAAATTTCCGGTAGTACAAATAATGTACCGGAAATTTCGAATTTCCGGTAAAGGAAAATAACTACCGGAAATTTCACAAGTTTTGAAATTTTCGGTAGTTACATTTTAACTACCGGAAATTTGGGCGAAAAAAATACGTACCAGTAATTTTGGGAGTAAATTTTTTTTACCTTTTACTGAATGGTGAATTGTGTGGGCAATTTTGGGTTTTTAAGAATTTGGGGGGGTACAACCTCAATTGGGGGGTACGAAAACCAATTTTCCATTGTCAAGGTCTTAAACACTCATAACAAATTGACACTTTACGGCGAAAAATAAATATGGACATTCCCGAAGGTCAAAGCACTCGGAACTGCCCATGTGCATTGCTGAGGGCCTTTAGCACCCAGACAAAAATCTAAGCGCCAAACTTTAAATTTCAAATTCAAGTGTTTTGAGTGTTAAGTTGACACTGACACATGTCTCTTTGAATGTCAAAGCCCTCATTGTGTACAATAAATGGACATGTTTCGAGCACCGTTAGCCCTTAGAAATTGTTATTGTCGCACATTTCAAGTGTTTAGGCCCTCGCCACCCTTTTAATCTACATGTGTGCATACCTCCTCCTCCACCTCCTCCTCTTCCGATTAAATAATATGTTTAAAATGTATATTAATATATTGGTTATGATATTGTGTTTGGATCAGCGACACATTTGTACCAAACACATTTGTCTATAATAAATAAGAGATAGATAATAATTATAGGAAAGTTGAATTAAAATATATTTTTGACTAATTGAGAATATTATAATAATAAAAAAATGTAATAAATACATTTGTCTGTTAAGAACTAGATTCAAAATCATCGAGCAAAAATCATCAATATAGTTATTGTTTATTAAATGATATCTCACTATTATGTCTGTCTCTTGGTTATATTTTATGGAGACAAATTTTAGTTTTATCATCAATTACTCACTTTGTTTCGTGTTCTACTTTAGAGTGAAATAATAAGCAAAAAAAATAATTGAAAAGTTGATGTATTTAGTCTTAATTTTTAATCAGATACATCAACTTTTCAGGTATCATTTTTGTTTATATTTTATTCTGGAGGGAGTATATCAATGTCAATAAATTATAATGAGTATATCAATGTCAATAATTTTAACATCAATGGTTTACTTTGTTCGGGATATAACAACTCAACTATTTTTAAATAAGAAATATAAAAGAATTATAGGCAAATTGAATTAAGACATAGTTTTGAATAATTGATAATATTATAATTGAAAAATAAATAAAAAAACAAATAAATACAATTAACCATTAAGAATTGAATTTAAAATCACCCATCAAAGCAAAAATCATAGAGAAATATTTTTTAACTGATTAACATATTTGTTGTTTAGTAAATGATGTCATTACTATTGTGTACATCTCTCATTTAGATTACATGCATAAATTTTTTAACTTTATCATCAGTGGTCTAGTTTGTCCTATGTATATCGATGCTAATACATTATCATTAGTATACAAATGTCATTAATTTTAGTATCAGTGGTTCACCTTGTCCCATGCATATGAATATAGTTATATTAAATTTGAAATATAGAAGAAGTATAGGAAAATTGAATTACAACATAGTTTTGACGTGAACTTTATCATGTGTATACTAACATTTTTTTTTACTAAAAAATGATATTATGTCATTCAAATTAATAGAAATTACATCGATCGAGAACATTACAATAAAGTTGATAAAATTGAAAATGATGAATTTGCGAACAAATTCGCAACACTCAAGTTAATAGCATAGAACGATAAAATGTCTACAAATGGGACAAAGCCTACAAAGTTGATAAAACTAAGGTGTTTGAAATACCCATGCCTCCAAGGCTGTAATGTTGACGACACTGAAATCATTGATTGAAGTTGATATGTCAATCTGATCCAAAGAACATCGCAACAAAACGAGAAAGCGAAACGTCACACAAAGACAATGAACAAACATAATGTCGCACGAAGAAGACAAAACCACGAAAAAAACACAAGAAAACAAAATATGTGTGAAAACAATTTATTTAGATAAAAGTGGTTTAGAGGGGTGATTTCAAACCAAAAATTGGCCGTAAACCACTCCTCCTTGATGGAAAATAAGAATCGATCAAAAGAGAGGAGAAAAGAAAACAAAGAGATGACTGGGTTTTACAAGCTTTATTGTCTTGTGTATACAAATAGCTATTTTAAGTTTGAAATATAGAAGAATTTATAGGAAAATTGAATTAAAACATAATTTTCACTAATTGATAATATTGTCGTATCCGTGAGCCTTCTAAATGAAAACCTTAGGACTATTACTTTTTAAGTGAGTCTTGTAAGGATCCTTCCAATTTCTCAGTGAGTCTTCTATTAAGTTAATCTTTAAATAATAGAGTAATTTTCAAGAACAAAATTCAAATTGTTAAATTATTTATTATAATTTAAGATGGTCGTTTTTATGTTATTAATTTATAAATAGATTTTTTTAGTGGTATATAATTAATTTTTATTGTGATAAGTCTCTATAAAAAGTACTTATAAGTGAGTCTACTATTAATTTAATTTTTAAGGTAATAGAGTAAAATCTGAATTTAACATAAGTTAAGATATTCATTTTTATGTTATTAGTTGATAAATTGATATTTTTAAGGGATGTATATAAATTATTTTTATTTTGATAAGTCTTTTTACATTTTTTAACAATGTATAATTAATTTTTATTTCAAAAAAACTTGAAAAAAAATATGAATCTAAATTTGTTCCTCTTCTTTTTAATTGTTCTTATTTTTTTATTCCTCTATTTTTTTTAAAACTGAAACATAAGAAAAAGAAAAAAGTTATTTATAAAGTTTTCTTAA
>JBBPBQ010020322.1:10682416-10787649 GCA_037974755.1 Cicer yamashitae
TTAATACTCTCACAATTAATAAAAACAAAAAAAAAAAACAAAAAAAATTGAGTTAGTGATATTGTTTAAATTTTCAGGATATAGACTTTTTTTAAGATACTATATTGATTATTGAAAGAGATGGGCTTAGTTATGAAAAGACAAAGCAAATCAATATAAATAATTGATTTGTAATAAAAAAAATTGAACCCCATATATTGTGTAAGTCGATTAACATATAGAGTGTGATTTGATTTATAAGTGATTCAAATTTCTAGTATTTTAAACCTAAACAACATGAGTTAACTTATGCACTTTGTGTATCAATTAATATGTTCAAAACATTCTGAAACAGTTTTACCACATATGTAAGTCGATTTAAGAGCTTATGAATCAATTTATGCAATCAAAACTCACTTGAAAAAAGTTCTTAATGCATTGCATGAATTTTAAAGATGTTTCTAACAGGCACCAAACGTTATGCATGATAAAATGAAGTTTGTATAATATTTTTTTTTATGATATAATATATTTAGTGGATAAATTAGAGAATCAACAAGGTAACACATAAGATGGCTGGGTAGTTTAACTAGTTTGAACTAAGAGTTGAAGTAGCAAAGAAGACAAAGGATTATTAGGGTTCAAACCCTAGGGAAGGCGTATGCTAACTTGACTAACTATTAACATTTGCCTATAAAAAAACAAAGACAATACATAATTATCCATGTATAATAAAACCTAATTTTGAAAACATCAAAATATTAAGTCTATCGTAGAGAAACTTGCATTCACTTTGTAGACATAGAAAGGTGTTTCTAAGACATGTTCTATTGGTCTCAACTTAAAGTTACAATAGTCAACTTGATGAATCTACACTAGTAGTGGTTGAATCGCAGTTGATTTCGTAGATAAGTTCAAAAAATCCACATGCAAGTGCTCATTACAATTTTCTAAATTTGAGTATGCAGGAGAGTCCTTATCATGATGATGATAATGACATTACGACCAACTCATCAACTAACATCATGGCAACCAAGATCTTGAAAGGGAAAAGTTACTTGTGGCATGCCCTAAGACTTGCCAAAGGAAAATATGTTGAATCATTAATGGGTGCGTTCGAATATGCCTTTAATATCATGAATACAAACCAAGTCTCTGAATATCTGTTAAAGGATAAGAAAATTGGACTGTTCGATGAACATAAGATCCCTCACATGAAAGCCCAAGATTAATAATATTGCAAATGACACAATTCTTACAATTATTATATAGCTAACTGCATGGTCTTTAGAAAATCTATTAGGAAGGAAATTAAGGAATAATGACTCAAATTAACCAACAAAGGCATTTCTAATATGAAAGTGGACACTAACCTTTTCCTCACAATGACTATGGCTATGGCATCTGTAACACCCCCGCCATTACCGTTACCGGCAGTGCTACCTCACGACCTTCTCGTCCCCCCTATCCATAGTCGTTGGTAGTGGGACTATGTGGAGGCGGTACTTATCCCCCAGGTACCAGGCTCGAATCCCACAGAAGGCAAAAACTCGTTATTTCCACTGGGTGGATAGGGGGAACGAGAAGGTCATGAGGTAGCACTGCCGGTAACGGTAATGGCCGGGGTGCTACATAAAAATGCGCATTTTTATGTAACACCCCGACCATTATCGTTACCAGCGATGCTACCTCACGACCTTCTCGTCCCCCCTATCCACCCAGTGGAAATAACGAGTTTTTTGCCTTCCGTGGCTCACGATCTTCAACATCCTTCTTGGAACCATAAGGTTTTATGAAAATTTGGAAAGAAAGTAAGGTGGTTGCAACAAGTATATAGACCCCAACTTAAACTAGACGAGTCAGACCTTGACTCTCGATTAAAGGTTAAGACTTATGTGTTTGAAATGTTGGGTACTACATGATCTGAGTCCAACCAATTGACAAGGAACAATGCCAAAAACCTAGTAAGATATGTCAACTCACACAAGAATTGACCAATTGTTACATGTCTTTACCCAAAGGATCACAACTCATTGTTCCTAAGAAATAGCAACTAGATACTGGGGGCATAATCATAAAGTCAGTAAAAAAGGAGAACAATCGATTATGCTTAAATTAAACAACGATCCTATATCCCAAGGGTAAGAAGAGGGTGGCCAAGATTGCTATGGAAAATAATATTACATCTTTGAAGATTATTGTGCTAGATGATCAAGATTTTCAAGGGTTAAAGGTGATCAAGTCACCAACATATTTATAGGAAGGACAATGGGTCACAAAAAAAAGAAAAGAAATAGGGATAACTCCTTTAACAAGAATCCATAAGAGAAGATTATAAGGCTACCACTGAGGTAAAATTTCAAAACACCAAAGAAACATAATCTCCAATAGTACTTGAAACATTGGAGAAATCCATATACGTCAATGAGACTTAAGAGGGGGCTAACGTGGAAACCTTTACTATTGACAGTGCATAAGAGGTACCCACTATGGAATCCCTAATTATTGGTAAAGTAGAAGAAGCTATTATCGAAGGATAAATTAAAAGGGACAAAATGTGAGACGAGCAAACAAAGTTTGAAAAACTCATTGCCACAATAAACCTACTAGAAATTGAGGAGGAGGATGGTGAAGATAGCTTTGTTGACATCCCTAGATTCAAAGAAGATTCCATCTTAGACTATTTGCTCAATGAAGAAACTGATGGATTATTGTTGGATTATCCTATAAAGTTTTGGAGCAAGTTAATCGAAGTTAATCGAATGAGCTGGAAAGTGGTGTTGTTGTTGGACACATTCTTGTGAAGTGAGGTGACAAAGTAATGAATTTATATTGGTTGTCAATATATAATAATTTTACATCGACAATATATATCCCATAAATTATATTAAGAAAAGAGATTAAAGACTAGATACTAATGGTGTGTAATAACTTTACACCATCGTTCAATGATAATTTATCATCTTGTCATATATACTTATTTAATAACCATTTTTAAAAAATAACTATCATATACTTTATTTTTATTAAATTGACCGTGTATATATTTTTTCTAAAACAATGAAATTTTAAAATAAAAAATATAACAATATATTTAATTTTTTACATAGTCGATAAATCATGAAAATGATTTTATAAATAATTATGATAAAAATAAAACATTATTAACGATTGTGATTGATCTTCTATTATATAAATTAAATTTTAATTATTTAAGAGGAGGTTTTCATTATTTATTTTAAGTGAAGAAAAAAAAAAAAAAACACAAGTGTGGTACCCTTTTGTTGGCGTAATAAAATTGATTCTCGTACACATCTCTCTTCCCATTTCGCGTTGCTGCAAAGCATTCTTCATCTCTCTCTGCGGTTTCTGCTTCTCAACTTTTCATCTCAAAAGGTAATTTTAATCCTTAGATCCAATCTCTTCATGCAAATTATTTCATCTCCAATCGCACTTCAATTTCACGCCCAATCGGACACTTCTTTTCTTCTTCATACCTCATTTTCTATTCGATCTGATGGTTTCATAATCAATCTCTTCAGATCCTTCTGTTTTTATTTTTATTTTTTCCTCATTCAGATCCTTTTCGTGTTATATTGAAATTTTGTTTCATTTTATGTATTGCGATCCGTTTCTGTTATACGAAATTATTAACGGTGCGAATCGATTTGCATCATGCTACTGTTTTTTTTTTTAAAAATGTTTTTCATTTAGGTTAAGATCTAGTTGAATATTGTGATATTAACGCCATTTGCGTTCATAGATTTAATGGAAGAAATGATGAACGGTTTTTTTTTATGAGATCCTTCTTTTTTTTTTGATTTGTTATTTTTTGTTATTGAATATTTGTTTGAACATTGAAATTAGGGAGAATTAACTAAGTGAAGGAGAAATGGGGCTGACATTCACGAAGCTGTTCAGTCGGCTTTTCGCGAAGAAGGAAATGAGAATTCTGATGGTTGGTCTCGATGCTGCTGGTAAGACAACTATCCTCTACAAGCTCAAGCTTGGAGAGATCGTCACCACTATTCCTACCATTGGTAAGTTTCTCTTACTATGCTTTTGTTCTTATCTAGATTCATAAATCATGATGAATATTTGTTTTTTTAGCTTTATTAATGTTGATTTGCATCTTTTGTTTATATATTCAATGAATTTGCTAATGGGTTTTATTCTTCTTGGCATTTTGTAAAACTATCTATGTCTTAATTGTTTAGGACTTGTGGTATATAACTGACTTCTTTGCTGGTTAACTCAATGATCTTTTAATTTAAGATGAAATGGAATCAACGCATTGGTAAATCTGTTACGAAGTTTTACTTTAAAATTAAACACCGAGGCCCCAAATTATGTTGCTTATGTCAGATGCTGTTTAATATGTGACGCGTGCTTGACGTTGGATGTGCAAATATTATTCAACAACTATATTGGCTTAGTTTGGATTAGGTTTTACCTTATGATGAGAGCTTCTCAATTGAAATATGCATTTGGTTCCTATAGCAATTTTTTTTATTAAGTTCATTGGTGTTTATGGAGGAGTTACACTTACATGTCAGAGTTTCTGGAAAAGTTGAGGTGCAGAAGTTGTTTTTAACTTAAAGGAAGCTTTATTTATTACACTCATAATCATCGAAGGATTATTTCAACTTTTATTTTCATTGGAGTGCATGGGAAAATGATTACCAGTTTGCTGAAATGCTGTTATTTGTATTCATTAAACTTTTTTGTTTTAGGGTTCAATGTGGAGACTGTGGAATACAAGAACATTAGCTTCACTGTTTGGGATGTCGGGGGCCAAGACAAGGTGTATATTTTTGTTCTTATTCATTCCGAAAAAGTGCACTTTAGAACATATTTAGTGCTTCCTCCTTGTCTTTTATGTTGACATAGTGTCCTGGTAGGGAGTGGCTAAATACTTAAAGGTTTCTTCTACAGATTCGTCCCTTGTGGAGGCATTACTTTCAGAACACTCAGGGTCTTATATTTGTTGTAGACAGCAACGACAGGGACAGAGTTGTTGAGGCCAGAGATGAGCTTCACAGGATGTTGAATGAGGTACTTCGTTTATTTAGTTCGGCAAGTTCTGCTATGTTTTCATCTTCATATTTTTTTTTTATGTTGGAAGCTTTTCATTCATATAGATCTTTTAGTGACTGAAAGAAATTATCAGCAAATTAGCTGAGACAGAAAGATCTAAGAATCATATTGACCTATAAAGAAGATTCAGGGGTTGCTTGTTTTGAGCAGAATATATCAGCAAATTTCTGCATCTGCTATGACTGACTTTGCTAGTGATTCACTAGTCTTGTTCATAATCTTCACATGCCCAATGGGTATCTCTCTATCAGTCTATTGATGAAGATAAATCTCTATTGAAATTTTGATGGAAAGCATTTCCCTTCATTGTTGCTGTTGCTTGATCTGTTATTTTGCTTGATCATAATTTCTGATGACCGCCATATATTGATGGAACTAAGATAGTCTTCTGGAAGTTGAATGATCTGTTCTTTGTAGTTAATATCCTAGGAATTTAGTACTTCTGACGTCTGATTGAATGGCCTTCTGTGTCAACTTTCATTTTATGAAACGTTTGTGATAAGAATCATTAGTCTCTTTGAGTCCTTGTTCTTTGCGTTCTCTTTTATGTGTTCTTGTAATTAAATGACAATATTTTTAAACCTTTATTTTAATTATTATTTCAGGATGAACTGAGAGATGCAGTATTGCTTGTGTTTGCCAACAAACAAGATCTTCCCAATGCAATGAATGCTGCTGAGATTACTGACAAACTTGGTCTCCACTCTCTCAGACAGCGCCACTGGTAATTATTTTGATAATTGATAATGGAGCTCTTCTTGCTCTGTATCAATAGCTATGCCATTGTGAACTTACATACTCTTCTTGGTCTTCCAGGTACATCCAGAGCACCTGTGCAACCTCTGGGGAGGGTCTTTATGAAGGTTTGGACTGGCTTTCCAACAACATAGCCAATAAGGTAGCTATTTGTTTCTTCCCTCCTTTATTGTGCAAGTTTTTGTTTTTAAGAGTTAAATATGTTTTTGGTCCTTATAAAATCAGAAGAATGTGTATTATATAATCCGTATAAATTTTTTATATCTTTTAATCCATATAAATGCAATTGAGATACAAAAGTGAAAGACTAAAATATATTTTTTTTGTTACATGCAAGGACTGCACTGAAATTGTATAAATGTTTATAATAAAGGACCTTTTTTTCGACAGGATGTTTATAAAGGACCTAAATTAATGTATTTCCAATTTTATAAGAATTAGAACCGGAAATATATCTATATTTAAACCTTTTTTAAATGCACAATAAATGAAATGTAAATTTAGTTTGTTAGACGTGTTTGAGAAGTTATGCTCATACCCATATGGGTATCCTGAGGTATCATGATTCTCCATCAAGGTGTTCTCTACTTCTGATGCAAAACTTATTAGGGGTCTATTTACTTCCTAGAGTTAGAGTTTAGTTTTTTGTTGCTAGGGGGTTTTGCCCCTCCCAAGCACCTAAGAAAAGTAGTAGAGATGTGTATAATGCAACTTGCCTCTATTTTGTCTTACCCAAAATTTGCATTTTTTAATAACATTATTATAAGTACTTTTTTTGCTAGCCTCTTCCTAGTTATACCTAAACATAAAAGAATGAAATGAAATGAAAAGGTGTACATGTTCTGGAATTATTGAGGTCACTTATTTTCTTCTGATTTTCTATCATTTTAGGCATAATGCTTTTTGGGAGTGTTTGGATCGGTAATTCTGGATGCAGGGGTGAATATTATCTAGCTTTTATTTCTTGGTCCTCTTTCAAAACAACTTGAATTTGTGTTCATGTATTGTGGTTTAGGACATATTGGTGGCTACAAGTAGTAGGAATTTGTTTCATGGGATGTTTAATACTTTTGAGCTTTCTATTGGGTTTTGATGCAATGTCCTTAACTGTAATGGAGATACTAACTGAATGTGCCATCAGGTTCTGATTTATACTTTTGTCATGGTCATATACCTTTCATATAATGAGTATTGGATGGAGATTTTGTTTATAGTAAGATATGGAAGGACATACAATATTCGTACTTTACTAGACGATTATGCTTCGGCTTGTGCACAATGTGCATACGTGAATTTGATGGGTTGTCATGATATATGACATATAGGAATTTTTTAGTTTGAGATTTAATGATAAACTAGAATATGACCCGCGCTTTGCGCAGATTTAATTTTAAATTTTTATATAAAGTGATATATATATTAATTTTGTAAATTTTTATAGTTATAAAAAAAATACGATAAAAGATATTGTAGAGTGTGTAATTAAATGAGTATTTTTACTCTTAAAAAAGATTAAAAAAACAATGTTTTGCAAAAGTTTAATCATAAAAAAATTAACAATTTTACAACAATTTCAAGTTAAATTTGAACTCTGTTTACAATATTAAATTTGTACCATTTGACTGACATTTGATGGTCTATGGACATAAAATATTAACCATTATTTTAAAGATAAATTATATAATTGATAAATGTAAATTCTATTTTTATTAAAGTATATAAGTTATGTAGGAATTTTTAAAATTTTAACATTTTTTTTTACATATAATAAATTTTTTTCGAAATAATGCTCACGGTAATATATGCATTGATAACTAACAAGAGAAATAAAACACAATTTTTTTTATTAGATTGATTAATTGTTATTTGTTATGGTAAATATATGTGACGACACAATAATAAAAAAAATACAAAAGTTGTATATTGACTATTTTTAATATCTAAATAAATATTTAAAAGTATTTGAACATTTTATTAATTATATTGCTAACATTTATTAAAATATTGTGTATCAATATTTACTTATTTAATTTAGTTTACACCAGATTTCAAATTTCCACTTTTTATACACTTCAACATATTATTTTATCAAAATACTAAGATTTTATGATTTTGTCCTTAGAAAAAATGTATTGGGTTGAAGCGTGCATATATTGTTTATAAATTATAATTTTTGGTATATCGAAATGAATTTCAGAAATGATATTATGTAATATTGAATTTTTGGTATATCGAAATAGATTTCAGGAATGATACTATGTAATATTGAATTTAAAGATATTTATGGAGGAAAAACCGTTATCAATAATAATGGAATACAAAATAAAAATGTAATAAAATTTGTGCTAAAAACAAATTGCAATAAGTTAAAAATATATTTTAGTATATAATCATACATAACAATATCAATATTTCAGAAAATATATAAAATTTTCTCTAAGTCTATATCAGTAATGGTATAATAAGAAAAAATAGAAAAAAAAATTGTTGGCCTAATTCTAAATTATATCTCTATGTGATTTAAATTTATCTCATTAGTGACATGTGATAAATTTTTTTAGATATTATAGATTTCATTAAAAGTTTTTTTTTTTTTTTCAGTAATGATACTTTGTAATATTCAATTTGAAGATATTTATGGAGGAATAACCGTTATCAATAATCATGGAAAAGTAATGAGTGTCGAATGATTGATATTTATTGTATTTTAATTTGTAACTTATGGCATATAAATAGTTCCACAAAATATTATATGAAAAAAAAAATGTAATAAAAGGTATTTACAAAGTGAATAAGTAAACTCTGTACAGCTTTTTAGCTGAGGTGACAAATGTTCGCATACGTAGAGAAAATACGATGAAGTGACAGCAGAGTCTGTTTTAAATATATATAATAGATAATAGATATTTAGACGTATGTTTTTTAAAAGCTATACTTTGATAATCAAATATTATTGTTTCATATTCAATAGATCTTAACAATGAAGACAATCGCCGCTTCAAACTTTGTGTTAGTTTTATGATAGAAACTATCACAGTTGATTTTAACTCAATATAATTATAGTAATAATATGTTAAGTTTTTGGCAGGAAAACATGTTTTTTAAACATAACATTAATCATGATTAGATATAATAAAAGGTCGTTTTGTGAAGGTTCCATGTCAAGTATTTAAAACAAATCATTTATCTCAAACTAAAGTTTAACTAAATTAACTTAGCAACATCATGTTTTTGATCAATGATCCATTACAGCAATTAGAAATGGCTGCATTTGCTATATGGAGGGAATTTGATATATATATTTATGGACAGATATAAAGCCTTAAAACATATCCAAGTCCAAGGGGCTGAAATCGTTTTCTTGAAACTCTACTTCCAGTTCCTGGATATGATCATCCTCCTCAAAAAGAAAAGGTGCAATTTCTTTAGATTTGTCGGGCTCAGTGTCGTTCATCTCTATAACTGAAACAATCTTTTCCTTGATACTGTTTTCCATGATTTCAGCTCCAACATCTTGAGACTGTAATCCAAGTAGAGAAAAACATTCTCTCTGGAAATCTAAGTCACTTGAAGACAAAATCAGTCCAGCAATTGTTTGAGCTAGATCAGGGGCATAATTGCGGATCTGAAAGTGAAAGACCATTATTAGGCTGCAAAATTGGCCAATATAATAAATGAAATCAACGTGAAAATACAAAGAAAATGGAAAACAATCTTACAACCCAGTTACTCATACGCAAAGATGGATCAGAATCATCTGATCGGTTCAGCACAAATGTGATAGTGAATGCTATATACTATATAGTAGTAGATAGCCATAAAGTCACATTGGGGATCATAATACACACAATGAGTACATGTTATGAAAAATCTTACACCAAACCAAGCTGCAAATGTGTGAGAGAGAATTATAGATAATTAGATATCAATTTACCTGAAGGGCACGGGAACTTAGAAAATCCCCAGAATGCTTAGCCTTCAAGTCATCCAGAGAAAGTTTAACAGCTTTTTTAACAAGGTTTCTATCAAGTTGAGACGTTTTCCTTGGTGTGGGTATCACGGTCTTACCAATAACGTCAAGGAAGTAAAATTCACATACAAAACAAGTTTAGTAGATATACACTACCATACTACACAATGCAAATGGTCATATCATAGTCATTCATATATTCATGTAGGGAAACAGCTATGTTATTTTGACTAGCATATGTATCACTATTTATTTATGTAGAAGTACATTAGATGTAGTTTAACACTAAAATTTAGAGCTGTACACTAGTTCTATAAGGTTATCTGCCAAAAGAAAAGGTAAATGTAAATCTCTTATGATCCACTACTAGATCCTTTAAATTTTGAGTAAGTAAAAACTGATAAAATCTCACTTATATAGTTGATAGATTTAGCAGAAAAAGTCCAAAGAAATGTCTAGTAACGAAGCACCAATAAACTGTCAAAGACAAGAAATAAAATAAAATGTGTTTAACTGTCTTAGATAAAGCAAAAAGGATCTGTCCAATGCTGGATATTGTTTTAGATATGAGTGGAGAACAATATCAATGTGAGTATCAGTAGGCAAGTTTTCCCATTCTAGTAATGCAATGCCATCTTGCTCTACCATACCCCCAAAATGCAAACCATATCTTTTCCAGTCAATGCTTTTCAATGCCTTCAAAGATGATTGAGATATTGCGCATGGTGAAAAGTCCTTGAAATACAAAACCTGATATTAAACATTGTTAAAGTCCAAACTAATTAGTAGCGAAGTAAAATCTATACAACAAAATAGAACTGAAATATATATAATTTAAGGGACTAGTTGAGGGACCTCTGTTTTGTCACCATATTCCCTGAAGCATGTAGTGTTCTGAATTGACATATTACTTATTACTATGACCGCTTCCATCACCAGTTCAGTGTTTAGACGGTTTTCAGTGCAGCAAGCCACCCCACTCCCAACTTTGAGCTCCTCCCTAAAAAGGGTTCAACAAGAAGGTAAAATAATATCTTTTAGTTCTATAATTTGAGAATATTGAGGCCCTTTTTTTATATAGATGCCATATCCACCAAGAAAGTAAATATTTGGAGAAGGCTCAGTGTTACCAGGCAAACTAAATTCTTGTTAGATATTGTTAGAGTTAGTTATAGGTAGTTGAAGATTGTTAAGTTAGTTAGTATTAGTTCCAAATTATAAGTTTAATTAGGATCACTGTATACTCACAGTAATCAATTTTTCATATTGTATTCTTTTTCAAATCCTCTCGCAAGATACTCTTTCTCAAATCTTCTCTCTCTCTCTGGTTGCATTTCAGAATGGCCATAGAAAATTATAATTCAAGTTCATCCAATTCAAATTTTTCTGATTCAAGTTTTTCCGATTCTCTGTTTGTACGCATCATAGAGTGCAGGTTCTGTCGTCGTAATCGATGGCGCAAGTGCAACCAATACTACGGAAACTTTGGTCAAATTCAAGCAATAGATAATATGGAGTTTCTTCAGATGCTCGGCGAAGGTGGATTCGGTAGTGTTTTCAGCTGCCGCGATGTCAAAACCAAACGAATTGTGGCCGTCAAACAAATCTCCATTGCTGACGCTTGCGAATGTGTTCCGGGTTCCATCATCAGAGAAATCTCACTTCTTAAAGAATTGCAACATGCTAACATTGTAAGGTTGCTAAATGTAACGAACATAGACATCAAATATGTGAACCTTGTTTTTGAGTATCTTGATTGTGATCTTGATGATTACATTATTCAAAATGAACGTTACGGTTTTTCTTTGAAAGATCCCATGACTATAAAGAGTTTTCTGTATCAGATACTATCTGCAGTGGAGTACTGTCATTCTCGTAAGGTTCTTCACAGAGATTTGACATCAAAGAATCTTCTAGTCAATCATGCTAAAAAGATAATCAAGTTGGCTGATTTCGGTTTGGCTAGAGAGATAGGAGATCCTGACACGTTTTATACTGACAGTGAGAATGTAACAACTCGGGGGTATAGGGCACCTGAAATATTATTTGGTTGTCAATATTCAACTTCAATTGATATGTGGGGTGTGGGCTGTATATTTGGTGAGATGGTACTTGGACAACCAATATTCCATGCTATTAATTACCATCGCCTTCATGAAGCAGTGGCGATTTTCAGAATGTTAGGTACCCCGACAGAGGAAACGTGGCCAGGGATCACTAAATTATTTCCTGGTGTTGAAAACTTTCCCAAATATAGGCCATTGGACCTGTCAAAACTTTTTTCTGCTCTTGATCCAGCTGGTCTTAATCTTCTAACGAGGATGCTTTGCTTGGACCCAAACAAAAGGATTTCTGCTGAAGCTGCTCTAAAGCATGCTTACTTTGGTGATTTGGATCCGGTTATTAAAGGAAAAGTGAAGTCTTATTAATCAGCCGAACAAGTGGGGACAATTTGTTTCCCTTCCCTGAACTGTTCAACTTTTATTTGTCTTATCACTTATGTTTCATAATCTTTCTCCATTCATTACATGGCCATTGTTGCACATAAAGTTGCATTGTTTGTTGATAGTTTACTTAATTCCTTCCTATCTCATTGTTAACAATTAAACACAAGGCTATAGTGTTTTAGTAATGCAATTTATTTGAATAGTGTAAAAAATGTTGGAAAAGTAAAAATGAATAAGTGAAGCTTCAATAAAAAATTTCTCAAGAAAATCTTGAGAGGGAATGTAGGAATAATTATTAATCTGATACCATCAATGTTGAAAAGCATGGTAGAATCCAACAGAAAGATAAATAATTAAAAGAAAGATTGAATTATTTGGGTTGGGCTTAACAGAACCAAACAAAACTACTCACCACATATAAACACATTATTAGGCCTTATCTCATCTAATGTGGGACTCTTAACGGTTCTCACATTCGCTTCTACACACAATAACTTTCTCTTACAATTTTTATGCAACGTTACAGGCCATCAATTTAAATGGATCCAGTTAATAATATGTTACAAATCACATTTAAATGGGCAAACAGTTTGTATCTTGTGACTACTAGACACCATAAATTGTCCGGGTCATTTCATATGGTAAAGGTTCTTCTATGTAACTGACTATGACACCTTACAAAGAAATGCAAACTACTAAGCATTATAATGTCCATGCACATAGAGTAAACAGGGAATTTTATTGCTCGACTAATAATCAGCATAAAACAGGAACCATAGGTGTATGCCCACAAATGATCAATCATAAATGAGGTATAGCAAAGTCGGAAAGAAATCTTCCTAAATCGTGAGCGATTTACCTCTAGGAAAGCAATCAAACTACTGATTCTAGACCAAAAACATAATGTTTCTAAATGATAAACATGGTGCTGATATGAGATTGTGAACTTACCAACTTGTGAAGCAAGAGTTGCATTTGTTACTTAAATTATTTCCATGCTTTAGTACATAGTCTTTGAGTCCTGACTTAAGATGTTCAAGACTTGATGCTGAGATTGGTAACTGCTTGCACGTATTTGCAAGAAAAACCTTTTCATATCGTGATTCAGGTATATCGCAATCTTCTGATATTAGTTGAATTGCAACATTCTGTACAAAAGATCAAAGTGAATCACTAAAACTGTGTCAGAATCTCAATCAAGTATTTTGCATAAATAGGTATGGTTGCTGTGGATTATATCAATGATATGGAAGTCCGTTTGCACTCTGACTTGTGGAATTATTAACTGTTTATAGAAAATCTAACTAAAGCATTTAAACCAAGTCAAAGTTTCAATCAGTGGTTCTGCATTAAATTTATAAGGTTACTTCAGGTTATATCAATGATATGAATTTGCAATTAGGCAATCTGATTTTGCAGAATTTTTAATTGTTGTTAGCAAATGAGATGGAAGGAAAATGCTCTCCCGCTGCACAATATAAACACTGCAATTATGTTTGTTTGAAAGAAATTGAGAGCCTTTGAGAATTCTGCAGTAATGACAGTTCAACTTACAGGAACCTTTAGAATCAGCATCTGCAAAATCAACAAATAGCAAAATAAACAGAAAGAATATGGAATTTGAAAAATGTTTTGCAGAGAAACAGTGCGATGGTAGAACTTCAAAAAAATCATTTGAACAATATAACTTCAATATCGAGGCACGTAACAAATAAGCCATTTGATAAATAGATGTAGATTGAAAATACCAGCTTACCAAAATACAAAAGTTCTATAAATCACCAGTGATTTACTTTTTGCAACAAATAAAGATTCCACCTAGACAGTAAAGTTAATATACCTTCTCTAGGAGGTTATGAATTTCAGCCAGTAAGAGATCAGGGTTAACAAAAGAAGAGAGGCAAACTTCACTACCACTGCAAAAAAAGAAGACCACCAGATTTTTAAAAAGAAACTTACCAACAAACTAGTCTTAAATCAACGAAGTTTAAGTAACTTGCATGCCTGAATTTTGCACCGTTTTTTGTGTGTGAAGGTAGTTCCATTATTCTGGATGAACTACTTTCTTTCAGATTTATCTGATAATTATGTATCTTGCTATCAATAATACCTACCATTTCCATAGACTGCAATAAGAATCGTGATAAAAACTAAACTAAAATGGAAATCTATTAAATAGTTGAAATCTATGCCAATCTATATACTAAAATGGCAATATATTGACGGCACCAAGGAGATACTTAAAACATTTGTCAAATTTCCACATAGCTAATGAAAACTGAGTTCATATCAAAATTCAAAAGTACCTATCCATTAAAATAACATGCTAAAAACATTTTCCTCTATACATTACCTCTCTCCCACATTATGAGCTAGAGCAATTGAGTAGTCCAGATAAAAGAATAATGAACTCTTTTTGAATTGGTACAAGTGGGATATGGATGTATATATGTTCAAAGAGATCAAACCGCAACTACCATGAGAACATTGAACTTACTGGTGGTTTTGATAGAAAGTATTCCATCTGTTTCACAAAATAAAATTCATCAACACATATCTGCAAAATGCAAATGACTCAAAGGCGGGAAAAGTATAAAATCTGGTGACAATCATTCATGACTTGTTCAGTTACCCCAATTATCAGCAACATTTGTGAAAGACAACCTCAAGTCTTGAAATTCCTCTAAGCTGCTCCCTATGCCAGTATCAGAGACTGCTTACAAAAAATCGCTCAAGTTTTGAAAATTGAAATTACCAATAGAAATCATTTCGCTAAAATTTAACACGAAATTTCTTCCAACAACAATGATAGAAAGCATATCGCTAAAAGTTCAACACAAAAAATGAGCACTAAAATTCCTCTAACATTACTGATACTCTGATAGAGAGCATTTCCCTAAAATTTGAAATTATAGCATGACATAGCCATAAGGAATTTCGAAAAAAATAAATTAAAATACCTAACAACATGATCTAAATTTGGTCTCAATGCTATATTATATATTATAATGCTATGATAGTTTTAAAGAATTCATACAATTGATAATTTATATCACAAATCGCTTGAGTTTTGAAAATTGAAATTACTGATAGAAACCATTTCAATATAACTGAACACGAAAATTCCTCCATCATTACTGATAGAAAGCGTGTCGCTAAAAATTGAACACGAAAATTCCTTTAACATTACTTATAGAAAGTATTTCCCTAAAAATTGAAATTATAACATGACGTAGCCATAAGTAGTTTCGGAAAAACAATTAAATACCAAACAACAAGATCTAAACTTCGTCTAAACACTATATTATAATGCTCTGATAGTTTTAAAGAATTCAACTAATTAAGAAATTCCACACGAAAATGATATTAATTAGCGTTTGCGGATAGAGAATTACTAGAAATTCGAAGAGAAGAATGCGAAGATGAAGAGCGAGTGAGAACAACTGAAAGTCTGCAAATCTGCTCCGATAATCGGCATCTCTGATACGCTGAAGATATTAACTGCAATCGCATAAAATGTAAGAACAGATTCACATAACCGAATTTGAACAATTTTTACTTGGAAGAGAAGACGAAACTCGCATGCAATGTAAGAACAGATTCACATAACTGAATCAGCGATTAAATCTTAGGAAAATAGGTGTATGTGAACATTTCTCTATGCAGAGATTAAGATTAAGAAGAAGAAGAAGCTCACGTGTAAGCAAAGTTTCTGAGCTGAAGAAAACTCCATTCGGAATAAGAACTCTCTCGTTCGCGCGCTGAAACTAAGCAACGGTTTTGAAAATCAATATTTATACTCAGAAAACTATATATTGAACGTGGTGGGCTCAATAAACAGGCCCATGAACATGTTGATGGGCTTCAGTCTGATTCATAATTAAGTGCAGTCCATAATCCATTCTGGGGTATATTTTTCATATCTCACATCTGTTCCTTTGCCTCAAATAATTTTTTATTTTATTTTAAATCCTCTGGTTTTAAAGTAAATGGGGACAATAATTTAAAATTCGATTGAGAAAAAAGTAAAATTTAATTTAAAAATTTCTAAAAATTTTTATTTCTATAAAATTTTTAGATCAATATTTTTTTATAAGACTCTAAATTTGAGTTTTACAAAATATCTGTAATTTATTTCTTTAAATATATTTCATAAAAGGAAAATTTTGAGACTTACAAAATAAAACATATATTGCAAAATAGTATCCATTTGAAATTTATGGAATATAATTAATTTTTAAGAAAATTAATTTTATAAAATTCAATTTTGATTTTACAAAATGTGAATTATACTCCCTAATTAATCTCCAGGATGATGATGTTTTTGAAGAAAATTAGAGTTAATAAAATATGCACAATTCTTATGTACCAAAAATAAATCTATGCACAATTCTCTCTTGTTGTACAATGTAAAAGAAGAGTTGAAGCATTGGGGTCCCATAGAAAAGTGCTTTACATTACAGACCTTATACTGAAATATCTGACTTCTTGCACTCACAAAGACAAGCAAGTAAGAAATCCTTTTGCAGACAAATATGCTCTACTCACTATGCTTTTGATGGCCACGCTGCTTGTTTGACTGAATCTCTTCCATGTAATTTCCTTGTTATGTTTGGCTTTTTATCAGTTATAAGATAATTAAACTATCATGCTATTTTATTTTATTTTTTACAAAACTATCATGCTATTATATGTTTATAAGCATTACAAATTATAAAGGGTTTTCTTAGATAAAGTGTTAAAACCAATAACATCCGGAAATAAGTGCATCTTTGCAAACGTGAATTTCAAAAACTTTTACAAATTCACATAATTTCACCATAATTTTATCAAATTCATTTTAAAATTAAATATGCACAAGAAATGTGATTAATCTCATAAAATAATCAAAGAGTTTAATAATCTATAGTCTTTAAATTACTAGGACCACATTTCCTAAAAATAAAAAAAGTCTAAGGAACAATATGTTTTGTAAAAGTAACTAACGGAACAATGCATAATCAAAATGCTTATTAGCATTAGCCTACTTACATCCATTAGTGAAATTGAAAGGGATAAATTGCACTAGAAATTTGACAAAATTCTTATAGACTAACGAGTATACTTTTGCAAGAATGATCACATTATGTCTATTAAATATAATTAGATATGTCTTAGTTAGTTTTAGGTAAATAAAAATCAGTCAAGTGGAAGTCGGTTATGTTAGTTAATTTTAGGAGTACCGTATAAATGTGTATCCTATTTTACATTATCGTTTTAAATTTTATATATTTTTTTTATTATTTTTCACTTTCTTAACTTCAACTCATAATTCTCAACAATGTCATTTATTGACCAATATGAGTTGAGTCCAGCAGAAGGGGTTAGATTCCCTACATAGTGATGCAAATGCTGTTAAAAAATGTATCAACATTTAATATTTGACCTACCTCAAATAAGATTACTTCTAAGAGAGAGAATCTATGGAAAAAAAAAAAAATGACAGCAATTAGCATAGCTATCGCTGGACGAAACAGAACCCACGCTTTAGTTTGATGTCATAATCATATTCTCATTGCTGAAAGTGAAATTATTCTCTTTTTATTCGACCCTCGCTGGTTTAACTCAAGCGCATATGTGAAATTATTATCCGAAGTACTTGCCTCATACTATTTTCCTTTTTCCTTCAAAAAAAAAACTATTTTCCCTGAACTGTACTGCATGCATGTGACGACTTCTCCACATGTAATGGCATCATCGATTGGTTTTGGTACATACTGGACTCCTTGGCTAAGGAAGGAATGAAGTTATAAACAAAACCATAAAAGGAAGAGCACTTAAATTCTACCCTTATTTTTTAAGCTGTAAAATAGTGGTAATTTATATTTGAGTGAGATTAATACAAGAAAAAAAATAACACATCAAAATTGGTGATATCCAATACCCGAAAAAAATAGAAAGAGTAATGTGATACATAAGATACGGTAATGATGTGATAAAAAGGAATGTATATATATATATAAAAAGTTGAATAAATGTATATAAAAATTGTGGATATATATATATATATTTGTTGTATTTTAAATATTAATACAATGATCTTGCTAACGTATACTTTTAAATACAATGTTAAGGAATTAAAAAATTACAATTGTGTTGAAAATAATTTTTAAACTAAAGAAAATGTTTATACAAATTTTAAGACTATTTCTCTATTTTATTCTTTAACCTATACTTTTACAGCATCTTCAATACTATAAGTCCTTAGATATCTTTAATCACTTAAAACTTCTTAGAAACATGTTTGTTGCATTGGAGTGAAATTAGAAACTATTAGAAGAGAGAGTGAAAAAAAGAGGAAATAAAGCGAGAGAGTATGTAAATGATAGGTCCACTTGAGTTCTTAAAGTAGTTTGTCATTAGAGCAAAAAATTGGGACAATTCTTAGTAGTGTAGTCCACCAAATATGAAATAAGAACCTAATAAATATTAGTTTCAGCACTAGGGATTATCTTAAGACACTTGTAAACATTTTTCTTAATACAAATTTCATTTTAAAATAGTCGTTGCATTTGAACATTTTACTCATATTAAAAAAAGTAAAAGAATTAGAGCGTGCAACAACATGTATCTCGAGATATGAGGTATGTACTTGAGACTTATTGTGGCGTGGAAAGATTGTTTATATCAATTGATCGTGGAAAGACTCAAAGATACTCATTGACATGGTCACAAACAAGTGCAATTTAAGGGGAACACCTCTCCTATGCTTCGGCGTATTCAAGAGTTTATCTAGAAGTGTTGACACCCTCCATTTACTTATACATGTCTCACTATACTTTATCCTTACTTTTGATTCTTGAATCTTTGTTATTCTAGAGTCTCTTCCTTGTAAATTTAAGCAACCCCTTCTTGATGATATTTTTGGGACTTGCATGATTGAGAATCTGTATTTAATTTTTTAGTTTCTCATTTTTTTTTCTTGTTTAGACTTCGATTTTTTTTTTTGTAAAAAAAAATAATACATAAAAAAGAGAATAATAATTTTATCAAATTATTCTTATTAATCATTGTAGTATTCCAATTATCATAAATATAAAGTGAGATAAATGATAAATTAATTGTGTACGTAATATATTAATTAGAAGATACAATTGAAAATAAAAAATCAAAATTATATTGAAAACTGGATTCCAAATGAGAAAGAATTAATACAAAATTGAAAAGTGTATAAAATGTGTTCGAATACGGTAACTTTTGTGTAAAAAGATATATTTCATTAAGACTAATATGAGTACCAATTCAACACTCCCAAGTAGATTCCCTCTTTGAAAAGGAATAAAGGGACAAAGAAGGCAAGGTGACCCCATTAAGCTGATAAGGTTTCCCTTGGAATTGATAGTGCTCGATCCTTTTGTACAGATCCCGATGTGAATAACAAAAAATATTGGTCTCTCTGTGGATGTGTTCCCCCTTTCACAGTTTTCAATGAAATCATTGACCAGGTTACTCTTAACATGTTTCATACTTAAACATACCATCTTGCTGCTAAAATAATCACTTTTTGATGATGGCTAACTAGTCTCTTCAAACATTTTAGTTAAAAAAAGAATTATTCCTCATAATATACGCTTTTTAAATGCAGTAATGCATATGATTTTCGATCCAGAATTTTTAAATATTGATTTTTGAATCAATATTATTTAATAACGAAAACATGATTAGTTAGTGGTGAGTGATTTAGTAGTCAAATACAATGGATGGTTTATTACAAAATGTATCACTACTCAAGTAATTTGTAACAAGAAAAGCAACATATAATAAACCCTTATTTTGTATGTAGTGTGTAACATCTCATTCCAATGATTATGAATGAAAACACCCCAAGTAAACAAAAGCTGCACATTCTTAGGGCCTTGAGAGTGTTATGTAGGTCTTGATGCTCCAAATCTTACTTTCTCTCCTTACAAAGCAATCACAAGAGTAAAGAACACAAAGAATATCTTTAATTTCCTTCTTTATTAAAGCAAGTTCCCCTCCTCCCCTTTTTTAAATTAAAAAAATATTCCTATTTATTTACATATCCTCTTCTCACACACCAAATATACTTGAGTAATTGAGTTAGTCTAAATTTACCTTAACCTACACTCAAAGAACAAGTACTTCAACCTCAAATATCAAATCCAAATTTCCACAATTCTCCTAATTCAATTCCTCTCAACAACAAAATTTTCACATTCTCTTATCTAACTCTTAAGATGTCTTTACAAGAACAACCAATGCAGCAACAACCACAACCACAACAACAACAGCAGCAACCAGTTCAAGTGTATCCAACCACTGTCACATACCAATCACCACCTGAACCTGACCACAATTCTTCAAATGGTTCATTTGGGTCAGTTTTTGTTGTCTTAGCAATCATAATAATAATTTCTGCTGTTGCTTGTTGTCTTGGTAGGCTTTGCAGCCGCCGCGGCCGTAACCACAATCAGAAAAATGTTAAGCAACAAAAGCAGCAGAAGCAGAACCATAATAACTCACGTCCAAAAGAAGTTGATATTGAATTTGGGTTTGATAAAAAAATTGCAGCTTCTAAGCCTATTCATTCACATGCATCTTCTAAGCCTATTCATGCACATGCATCTTCTAAGCCTATTCATGGACATGGAGGAGTTAGAACACAGAAGCCAGTTGTTCATGGTCATGATATGAAGAGTTTTGAAATAAAGCTTGGTCCTCCTCAAGGAAAGTATAGGCCAGGTGCATAATGGGGTTAAAAGAAAGTATTATGTAGAATTAGTCCATTTTCTTAATTATTGCAACCATTTCACTATTATATCATTTTGTTGCTATTTATATCTTCTCTGTTTTTTCTATATTAGATTTCCAGCTGCAAGTGGAAATATTGAAATGTATAATTATCTTTTCAACTTCTTTTTCGAATGGCCATGTTTTATTGTAAGATTTAAAAAAAAAATCTGTTCTATATGCAATGTGGATTGGTGAAAGTAAAACCAATGTAAAGTAAATATATTGAAATATATAATTAAATTTTAAATTGGTGGATTGATTGGATAAAAAAAATGATAGTTTTGTATTTAATCTTAAATTTAAATAATTTATAATTTTTTAGAAACTTGAAGTAATTTTAATTGGATTTGAATTAAGTGATAGAATCAATAACTTAGTAGAGTTCCAAAGATTTGAAGTTATAACATGATGGATTAGATCGCCACTTATCCACTTGTAATAAGTGAGCAGGTCGCTCGGGCGGGAGTGAGATCTAAGTTCGTTTAATATGGTATCAAAGTCAGGTTAAAAATAACAATGTGAGAATTAAATTTAGAATTCACGTTAGGCGTGATGGTGAAAATCGAAATTGTATATGAGTCTCACATTGTCATGGTTCTCATGTTAACTTTTGGAAACAAGATCTAAGGTCATTTAACAGGTATGAATGTCCGGTGGAAACTCTCATTCTTTGAAGTGGCTTAAAGTGAGATAAAGAGTTCCTTTACACAGTTTTTACACCACATATCAGAAATTTCACAGATAGCAAGGTAGAAATGAAGGACTAGATGTATATGATACATTTATCAGCAAAATCATCATTATGATAAATTAAAAGATCATTTGTAATCTGACAACTTGGTAAACATTTTGTCTCTTGCTAAGTATTCACAGCCAGCAAGTATTCATTGTCTAAACATAAATTCAAAATGAAAAAAAAAATACACAAGGCATAATATCAGTAAGTACTATAATTGTTTTATACAAACTCAATGTATCATTCCAAATGTGGTGTAAGAAACTCAATCTTCCATATCCCGCATAAGTATAAGAAATATTTATATTACAAGCTTTCAATGTCCCCCCTATTAAAAAAAATGGGGGAAAGGAAACAGAACAAAAATTGAAGAGAGCTATAGAAAAGAATACCAACATTTTTTATTGGTACAAGTTAAACAAGGAAATCTCAATATATTTGAACTTTCATCATTATTAATTAAGATTGCCATGTTTGAATAAAAGGCCATATAACTCCAATTTCCAAATTCATTAAATCAAAAAAATCTCACATGAGTATGATTTAGAGAATTTTTTTTGGTGAAATTAGTGGTGTTATATTTATAGCCTTAAACTCCGTTATGCCTAAGCTCATTAAATCACTTGTATTTATTTATGTTCCCTCAAGATTTGTTATCAATAGTATTTTTTTGGCCTTGGAAAGTTCTAATTTCTGAATCAACACCACTTGAACTTTGTGGGACTTTTGAAGATCCAGACATGTCTCTTGAACTATATTCTATGCTGCACATATCAAAATCGGATTCACCAAAACTTCCATTAGCCATTCTTTTAAATCTCATTAAGTCTTCATTGTACTGTCCAGAATCATAAACTGTGCTTTGACCATATTTTATTCCATTTGATAGATCATATAGTTGATCTCCACTGTCTAAGGCTCTTGCAATCTGATAAAAACCAAGTAAATTATTTTAATATTAAGAATATTGAAATGTTACAAATGCATATATAGTTATTATAACCAAGGTTTTAATTAATTTGACTGCAATTTGGACCGTGACATAATTTTTTTTTATGTCTGTACGACTGCAAATGTGGTTGTATCTATTGTATTTAACTGCGATTCTCAACAATATTAAGGACTGTGACACGATGTCAATTTTAATCTTGACAAAAAGATGTATGGTTGATATTATATTGTTACCTGAACCATACGAGGTCGTTTTGGCGCGGAATGTCGAACGCATGCTGCAGCTGCTTCAATCATTCTGAGCATTTTGCCTTCGACGTATTGCCGTTGAAGCCTTGGGTCTACAAGATCACTAAAGTCACCTGTTTCAATTGCACGAAGCAGAAGTGGACGAGCCTGTGGACACAATTAAGATACAAATATGATTAATCAATGTCTATCTCTTGCTAGATCCTTTCTAAATCTTATTTGAAGTTAGTATATTATTTGTCCAATCTTAATCCAACGATTGAGATCTATTGACTATAGTTTTCTGAGCTAATCTTTTACTGCAGAGAATCCGAATCCACGTTAAGAATTGAGCTAACAGAAAAGTTCAAATTTGAATGTATTTTCACTACACAAACATTCCTAATAAATAAAGGTTTAGACATACCCATTCAACTAAACTCTCATCTCCAACAGGTTGTGTTGGATCAACAGGTTTTCTTCCAGTTATAAGCTCAAGAAGGACAACTCCAAATGAGAAAACATCGGATCTATCCGTTAATTTTCCACTTGTCGCATACTCTGGAGCCATGTATCTGAAAATTCCCGGTAGATCAAATCAATTAGACAGTACTTTAGTTTAACATTTGACATAACTGAATTAAGGCCTTCTCAGATAACCTTTTGAATTTTATATTATCATCCAATAAGAGATGCTATTTCAACATTAGAACATACTTTTTTTCTTTGATACAAAAAATGTACTACTTTTAAACATATATAAGAAACCTACCCAAAAGTACCCATCACTCTAGTTGATACATGAGTATTAGCATCATCGGTTAGCCTAGCAAGTCCAAAGTCTGCAACCTGTGTTAAAACAAGGTTAAATTAGGATCCAAGACTTAAAATTTTAAATAAGGGACCATGAGAAAAAAAGAATGAAATTAAAAAGTATATGCATAACATACCTGTGCCTCGTAAGCATTATCCAAAAGTATATTTGCTGACTTAATATCTCTATGAATAATCCTTGGATTGCCTAGAAAAATAAAAATAAAAATAAACTTTAGCATTTCATAAATTAAAAAGAAACCAACTTTCAGATATTAAAATACTAAATTGAAATTGGAATGTGTACCATAGCATAATGCAAGATATACATATACTTACATCCTTCATGTAGATATGCTAGTCCCCTTGCAGCACCAATTGCTATCTTCATCCTCTTAGGCCAATCCAAAACATTCCATTCACTTTCTGTGATCAAACAAACAAGGCACACATGAGAATATAATTTTTTTTTAAATTCTCACTTGCAATTTAGGTAGTGACATCGTAATTTTTCACGACTATGATATAACTAAGATCACATCAATCAGATTTAACTGCAATTCTCCACAATATCTAAAATTATGATGTGATCGCAATTTTTACTATGCGATCGTGTTTTAAAACTTAAGAATTACTTAAGAAAATATACACATTTCGTAATTGTTCCAAGGAAATAACCAAAACAAAAAGAAACTCACGTTACCATGCAAATGTTGATCAAGATTCCCATTAGGAACAAACTCATAAATAAGAACTCTTTGTTGTTCAGATATACAATAACCAAGCAACGATACCAAATGTCGATGATGAACACGACTAATAATATCAACCTCTGCTCTGAATTCCCTATCTCCTTGACCACTACCAGCTTTCAACAACTTAACAGCTCCAACTTTACCATCTGGCATTGAAGCCTTGTAAACACGCCCAAAACCACCTTCTCCTATTACGTTTTCGCTCGAAAATCCATTAGTAATTTCCACAATTTTGTCATAACTATAAGCTATTTGTCCAGCACTCATGGGTTGTTGATTTGGGTCTGAAGGAGTTCTCAAATGATGGATTACACCTCCATGGTTCCTATAACCATAACCTGGTGACTCTACATAGTAATGTACATCTGCACAAAATTCATTCCACAAGTTAATAATAATATTAATAAATAAAATACCAGTCATTCTCTTTTATTTATTTATTAATACAAAAAAAAAATTAAGTTTATTAGATTAAAGACGAGTCTTATGTATGGTATGTATCCGTGTTTGACATTGACATATATAATTACTTCTAGTGTTTATTTGTTGCGTGTATTATATTAGTGTTTATCTGTCAGTGTTTCATAGGTCGCAAAGAACCACCAGGGTTAGAAAAACCCCAAAGCTCAAATAGTATTCTCCATTAACAAAGTCCTTACGACAATAGGATTCAAACTCAAGTCTTGATGAAATTTGAGCTGAGGCTAAAGCAATGTGAAGCAACTCACATTGGTGGGACATACATACACTCTTTCCAAACTTGTGGTAAAAAGTGCAAAATATATATTAACATATTATTACCTCCTTTCATTTGAGATTTCCTAAGGGGTGGCATATTCTCTCCCCGTTTGTCTTTCCGTCTTAACACGAAAAAAAAGATGAGGGCAATAAAGGCGACAATCAAAATTGCTGCGAAAGCGATAGCAATGTATTGTCCTGTATGGTTTCCATTGGAGGATGGCGGTTTGGATATTGAGTGGCTTTTAGGTGGTGGAGAGCTTGGTTTTGAATGGGAGCTTGGGGGAATGGACGGTGAAGATTGCGGCGGAGGATGGTTTTGCGGTGGCGGAGGACTAATGTGGGAAGAGGGGGAAGGTATGGATGGAGCTTGAGGAGATGGAGGAGGGGATTGAGGTTGTGATGGTGATGGAGGGGGAGGGGGAGAGTTAACTTCCGGCGGCGGTGGTGGTGGTGATGGTGATGGTGATGGTGGTGATGGTGATGGAGGTGGCGGAGATGATGATGGTGTTGGAGGCGGTGACGACCGAGGAGGTGGAGGAGGTGAAGCTTTTGGTGGAGGTGGAGCGTGCGGTTGTGGTGGAGGTGGAGCGTGCGGTTGTGGTGGAGGTGGTGATGGAGACGGAGGAGGTGGTGGAGGATGAGAAGGCGAAGGTGGTGGTGGAGAATGTGGTGGCGGTGCCAATGGCGGCGAGGGCGGAGGCTTTGATGGCGCTTTTTCCGGAGAATCTGAGTCTTCTGATGTTGGTATAGATGATGAAGATGGAGACGGAGCAGAAGCTTTTTCTGAATGAGAAGATGAACTATTAGATTTATTTTCTTCAGCCATTTCTGAATCTATCAAAAATTTAAACTTGATATATTCTCAGAAATGGCTAGAAAATTGGAAAACAAGAAAATAATACCAATGATCGATGATATTGAATTTTTAAATTGTTTTGCATGGATAAATAATTTTATTTTTTATTGAAGATCCAATACTCTAATAAGAGAAACAAAAACAAAAATAATGGTATGAGTTTCTTCTTGTTTAAAGAATGAAGCTGAATTTTTATGATGAAATGGCCAGCAAATTGGTTGATTTTGTGTAACAGAATTGCCAGCAGGATGCAACGAATTGTGTGAGAGAGAAAGAGAGAGAAGTCGAATGCGTGTCTGAAATTTTGAGGAAGAGAAAATAATGATTATAGTAATGATGTTAATTAGTAATAATAACGATAATAACTAATAATTTTGAATATTAGTGGTCACTGCAAAATGAAAATAAATCATAATTCGCTGAAAATTGTGTGTTAGTATTATTTTAGGCTGTTAGATTTATAAGCACATAGATTCATGTTAGTTTTCAGTTTGGTTAGTTAAGCCAAGTGTCACTCTTTTTCTCATTCTCCTCCAATTTTGGGTTACCATATATGCAACCTAAACCCTGTGTTGGATATTCATAATGGGCCTTGCTACAAACACAAATTAAGACTTAAATAAATTTTAAGAGAGGCTTCTTTTCTTCCCTCAAATGTTTTAAAAACCACTAAAATAATAATAAACTAGATGTTAACTCGCGCGTCGCACGGGTATATTTTTATTTATTTAATTTAAGTGGATTTTAAAAAAATTAATATGAAGTTCTATGTTCTAATTGTCCAATGATCCACAATTTAGTAGTTATATCAATAATATATATACAATTGTACCAATGTAATTTATAGAAGAGAAGTACTGTTAGACAAATGACTTGAATAAATAAAGTAACGTATTAATATTGAGATAGATGGATATGCCAAATGTTGAAGTAATGTATTTGATAATTGAAATTAAGAGATAGACTCAATTGATATACAATTGAGTTATAAAATGTATTACTTTATTGCTGAAACTAAAAATGATTAAAGTGAAATAGTTGGAAATACATTCATCTTGTATTTCCGATTTTAAGTTTTTTATTTTTTTGGATTAATCAATTTCATTACACCCCAATTGTTTTTCTTTTGGTTTAATTTTTTTTTGTTCTCCTTTTAAGGTATGTAGAAGGACGGACTCTTCGTTAGATGATGTAATATGCTCGACCACAATCTTCTTTTTTTGTAACTGTTGTCTTGATTGTCTCTTCATCTAATGATGATATGTGAATGTTTTTATTGCTTTGTTGTACCTTGATTTTTCGTTAAGATAATGGGTTGTGATCTTTCTCTTTATCATTATCCTCATCTCCATACTTCACTTCTTCATGTATTTTACATTTTTATTTTATATCTCCTTCGTCATTTGAGTTGGACTTTGTCGGTTGCGGTGACTAGGGTTCCTAGTTATCCTCATCTCCAATGATTCTAGTCTAAGTATTTTTGTAGGCTTGTCAACAACATAAACTTGCTCTTCATGTCCAACAACATGCAGCGCTCCAATGATGTCTGCAATCCAAAAAATAGTTAGTACCAAATGATGTTTCTTCAATAGTTTAGAAGTTGAATTCTGTATTGAAAGAATTATTACCCGTTAGATTTACTTTATCTCTCAATCTTTGTGCTAGTGACTTGAAGGAAGTAAACTCAAAGTAGGTTTTGAATGGTAATTTTTTGGTCTTGGATTTTGGTTACAATAGTTGTTGTAAAAAACAATGTCTTCTTTGTTCCTACGATAGGTCTATAAGAATCATTTGTCGGTGATATTTTCAGATTTGTTATGTTGTATATATCACCTTCTTGTATACTATTTTTGGAATTTGAGAGAAGTTCTTTCTTGATTGTTGCATGCAAAGGTGTTTCCTGTGAGTTAAAGTCAAATAATTTTAGAGTTGATCATTCAAAAAGATTTAAATATATTTGATTTTCAATAAAATAAAATATAAAAACAAAGTTGATATATTTATATACACACACACGAAATTGAATGCAAATAACAATCTTGATTGTATACCTTTTCATCCAACAAAATCATGTCTAAAGAGATTGGTTCATCATCACTTTGTATGGTATAGACAATACACATGCGAACAACTCGAACTTCTATACTCTAATTATCGAGCTGATCACTAACATGTTCAAGAAAAGTATAGTCTATCTGAATTTGTTTTGCAAAGTTTGTATTTCAGAGATGTGGAATTTTTTGTTCTGTAAAGCGAGTGAGAGAACAAAAAATATTTGTATTTGATTTTCTACTTTGAATATTGGTAAATATATATAATATATAAATATTTAGAAATGATGGATAAAGTCATGTCTCTTTGAATTGGTCAGTTTTATTTTACTGAAATTAATTAAATTTAATTTGTTGTTTTATAGTGTTAATTGACATGAAATTAAATTAATTCATTTGCAATTATTTGTATTTGATGTATACTTATAATTGTTTGACAATTAATATTTTGTAATCGAATTGTTATAAATTTTGGATTTCAATTTTGAAACCAAAATGTTAATGATTATGATTACTCTATTAATATTAATAATAGTTTGAATGTTTGTAAATTAAAATTCTAATATATCCGATTTAAAATAAAAAATTTCACAATTACCACAAAAATCGATGATTAAAATGATCGAGTGAGAGAACAAAAAATATTTGTATTTGATTTTCTACTTTGAATATTGGTAAATATATATAGAGTATATAAATATTTAGAAATGATGAACAAAATCTTGTCTCTTTGAATTTTGGTCAGCTTTATTTTACTGAAATTAATTAAATTTAATTTGTTGTTTTATAGTGTTAATTGAAATGAAATTAAAGTAATTCATTTGTAATTATTTGTATTTGATGTACACTTATAATTGTTTGACAATTAATATTTTATAACCGAATTGTTATAAATTTTGGATTTCGGTTTTGAAATCAAAATGTTAATGATTTTGTTTACGCTATTAATATTAAAAATAGTTTGAATGTTTGTAAATTAAAATTCTAATATATCCAATTTAAAATAAATTTTTTCACAACTCCCACAAAGATCCTTAATTAAAATGATCAAAGTCATTAACTTTGACATTTGAAATTTGAAAGTTTTCCACAATACATGCAGATTTGTCTTCGTGAAATTTAAAATGATCGAAGCCAATAATTTTTTGAAATTTAAAATGATCCAATTTGTCTTTTTTGTTCATATTTTAATTATTTCTCAATTCAATGGCACATATCTTTTAAACATGATTAGAATTTACTTGAGTCAAACTTTTTCTTACCTGACAAGTGATCATCTATCTGATAAGAAGAAGTGAAATGAATGTTGAGAAAGCAAGAACACCTCCAATCAAAGCTGAGGAGTAGAGTGATGAATCTCCCTCCTCCACCCCAGTGAAAGGATTTGCGGAAAAAATTAGTGTCTTCTGGTCAATTGTTGTAGTGCCCTGCATCAGTATGGCTTGTGCTTCCCCAATTGGACTTATTCGCAGCTTCGATTGCAACTTGAAAGCTACTCAACATATATTACATTGAAATAAAACTAAGAATATGAGACAACAAAGAAAAGTGACACTTAAAAACAACTAAAGAAGGAAAAGAGTTCATAAGGGTGGGGGAAAAATATTGATGTATAAATATACCTTGTCATAGCATTAAGTCACTATCAGCCAGATTGATTTCAAAGATTGCATAGAAAATAATTGAATTTATGGCGGACAAAATCTGAGAAGCAGCACAATCATAAATGGACAAAGAGAAGGAAATTTTTTGTTGCAGCGATCAAACCTATACCTCTTTCGAGGTATCTTTGGAGCAGAGTCAGTTAGGGTATCTTTGGAGTAGAGTCGGCGATTTCAAAGAGTTACCGCAGAGGGACGTCGAAGAAGATGATTTCGCATAAGATGATTTTGCGAGGATGACGAAGCAGAAGCGAACATTGATTGAGCCGTACACAAGAGGGAAGAAGAAACTGTTGGAGGAAGCCATTAAAAAAATTAGGGATTAGAGGGATTAAAAGAGGAAAAAATTATTTAGAAACTAAGTAGAGAAAAATGGGGTGAAACATAAAAACACAAGAGAACTCTCTAACAGAGGCAGAGGCATACACATCAATTTTTTTATTGAGGTGGGATGTATTTGCAAATGTGAAATGAATTACTATAAGGTGACACAGCAATAGAATGAGGGTGTTTGTTTTAAATATATATAATAGATACAACAAATAATACACAAATAAGAACATTCTTTATTATATCATATCCAATGATTTTGGTATGATTTCATGTTTTTATATTTTATTTTATCTAATATCGATAATGTTTATCATAAAAATATTGTATTTAATATTTTTTAATCATAATATAGTACTATTCTTTTATTGTAGTGTATATATTTGTTTTAATAGTATAAAAAATTTAGTGTTTGAAAATGATTTTTCAGATCTTTTAAAATAAGTTTCTTAATTTAAAAAAAAATGTCAAAAATAATAAAGTAGTTTGAAAGAGTTGAAGTAGAAGTTATAGGTTGAACTTCTTTTCTCTAATAAAATCAACAATTAATTATTTAATAAAAAATAAAAATATCAAACCGATTGAACTCAACTAAATTAACGTATTCTTCATTGGTTTAGTTTAAATTTGATGGGAAAAATTATAAAAACTAAATCTAATTAGCTATGTTGTTGGTTTCAATAGTTTCGTTTATAAACAATGAATCAATCTCATTCCCAAACTTCTGTAATCTCTCAATCGCATTATCCATCCCTCTGTCTGCTGTGGAAAATATTCTCATCCCTCTGCTGTAGAAAAATTTTGTGCTTAGGTTGCAAGTTTTTAACTCAATTATTTTACACAGTTAAACTTTATGTTTAATATCAATTAAAATGTTAAAAAATATGTACTCTAATTTTTTTTTTTCAAACTCCACCATTTCAAACCAATTGTTTAGATAACCGAATAAAGAGTCTTTGAATATCAATTCCGCACAAGTGAACTATATCAATTCCGCACTAGAAACAACGAACATTTCTTTAAAAAAAAAAACACGAACATGATTGGTCCCACATAATTCGTGAGTAGTTGGTGCACAAAGCTTCTATTTTGTTCCTGTAGTGATATTTGATACCTAATCAAGACAGGTTTATCTTTAATCATGAATCAAACCTATGACGAGGTAAAATGCTACTACTATACTTCAATTAATTTTCGGTACATTTATTGCGCACGTTCAATTCTGGAAGCAGATATGCACCCTCGCATAAATTCGAAAGTCAACACAGTTTAAGGTTGAATATGGAAATACGTGAGTCAAACATGGATGATGACCATTGAGGCGTTACAGTTTAATAGGTCAGCGTTGGGCTTTGTTAACAAGTAACGCGAATAAAAAACAATATCATTTTATTTTTTTTTTATATAAAAAATTAAACTTTATATTTTGTGATACAAATTTGTGTTCTAGAAATTTTGAAAATATCATTTTCATTACACAAGAAAAACTTAAAAAAACTTTCTAAAATATAAAATTTGAATTTTGTAAAGAAAATTTGTATTTTGATTTTGGAATACAAATTTCAAAAATACAATTGTGTTCTAGAAGATTTTGAAAAACTTTAAAAAGAAATTTTGATATACATAATTTGAATTTTCTAAAATTCATTTTGAAAAACTTAAAAAAAGAATTTTAATATATAAAATTTGAATTTTCATAAACACATTCCAGAAAACTTTTTATAAGTTGCTTTTGGAATTCCTTTTAAGTTACGTATAAATACTACTTTGCAAGTCCTTAAATATTAAATCAACTGACAAATGTTTTATCCGGTGTTCAAACTCAGATCCTCACAATTGTGTAAGTTAATTATAATGAAATTTATTATCTTTTCTAAGACAAAAAAATACTACTTTGCGAATGGACACTAACATATTCGTCAACTTTTTTAGATAAAAATATATTAAAAAAATATTATTATTTAAAATTTTTTATTGCAATTTTTATCCCTTTATTTTATCAATTTATGAATTTGTGCTCATATTTTTAATTTCTCAATTTCGGTCTTTAAAAATTGTCACATCCTTTTTTTTTGTTGGATCCAATTTTAAAAATTGCAAAAACAAAATAACTAAAATTATGAAATTAAAAATATGAATACCAAAATCTAAAAACTAATAAAATAACAAGATCAAAATTGAAGTTAAAATTTATATATAATATAAATTAATTTTGATGTACTATTCGTGCAGAAAATTTTACAGTAATAACTAATGACAAATCATCTTTAGCATGACTTTTATGATTTATACGATTAAAGTAAAAAAAAAGTCGGTGATCCAACTAGGGATACATGGAAGGGTATCCCACTAAGATAAAGAAGATAAAATTAAAAATAAAATATTATAATAAATAATAAAATTATAATAAAAATGGTCACACAAAAATCTACTATCTCCTTTATATCCTTTATATGTATATATAGATTTTTTTTAAAACTAATTTATCTTTTTTATTTAAAAAAGTAATTAGAATAATCAAATGGTTAATGAGTTTCACTAAAGGACCAATAATTTGTACAAATTTAAATTTAAATTTTGATTTATTTGTATTTGGTTGAACTTCAAATTACCCGAATCTCTTTTATTTGAGTATTGTTGTTATAAAAAAAAAGTGATATTATGATAAGACATGATTGAACATTTATGTAACTTTTTGTTTTACTTTTTTTTTTTCTTTTGAAATTGCCAAAATGTATTAATACTAGCTTTCAAAGCACAAGAGATGTCAAAAAAAGAAGAAAAAAAATACGAGTTTGAGTTTTACAACACAGACTATAAATGGCCAATCAAAACCTCATTCACCCTTTTAATTAACTACAAAATGATCATAAACCCAAACAGAAGTTATAGAATACACTTCACTACCTGAACTTTAAAATCCTACACCTAAACAAACATGAGATTGTGACCACCAGACGTTTAGATCATGATGTCAATCCTTGCACTTCGTTTTCAACCACCACTAAGACAAAAGTTTGGTTCGATCAAGAAGAAGAAAATCAGTCTCCTGATTCAATTTAAAGATCATCTTATTACGCATTTTTCATATTGATCATACACAAACAAACCAAATAACATAAAGTTTATCATGTACATATTTACGACCACTAAACAAACCACAAAAATAGTGTGTGTGTGTTTCAATGCATTGTTAGGATAGTCACTACTTACACCTAGCCATTTGAAAACACCTATCCACAAATCACCAAAAATTGGGCAATCAAAAAATAAATGTTGAGTTGATTTCTCTTTTCCACAATCACAAACACACAAAAGAGAATTCAGATTACCAAAGTCATGCCAAACAAGATTATCTTTCGTCGGGATCCTATTATTCAATAGTCTCTAGAGAAATAGAGTTACTTTCAATAGGACTATCTTAGTCCAAATGAAATCTCCAATTGGTGAACGTAAATGATGTTCTTCTTCAGACAACATTTGATAGGCACCTTTGACCAAATAATCATCGCCATAAGCATTTCGCCACACCCATCTATCAGATACATCCTCCTGCACCAAAAAATTTGACAACAACGAGATACATTCCAATACAAGATCCTCCTCCCATTGGAAGATAAGTCTCTTCCATCGCCATCAACCCTAAAACCGTTACTGAACATACCATCCACAATCACATTTTTATCCAAAGATAAATTAAACAACCTACTAAATATATCACATAACGTCACCCCATCTACTCAATGATCCTTCTAAACCAACGTACCTTACCATCTCTTACTAACTTTGAAAGATTACTTTCAAACCAATTAGTATGACCACAAGCATCCCCGCTACTAATTGATTTAATATCTTTCCACTAAATAGAATCTTTACCAGACCCTCCCCCTAATTCACCATCAACACAACCATATTTAAAAGATAAAACCATAAACCATAAACCATAAACTTCCCTTATCATTTTTAAACCTTCAACACCATTTTTTTAATAAAGCAAAATTAAAAAGACGCAAATTGGAAACGCCAAACCCTCTAACCTCATTTCCACCCCAAAGAAAATAATTAAACAGAGACTTGATTTTAGAAATGATATCTGATGGATCTTTAAAAAAGGAAAGATATTCATTGATAATGCAAACATAGCGACTTTGAGAAGACTGAGACATTAATACCAAAAAGACAATCACATGATTCCAAAAAGACAACCTCCTCAAATTCCCGCCTATCGACAACCCTAAATATTTAAGAGGAAGAATCCCTAGCTAACAATTGAGTAAACTAGCTCCCTCTTCTACTGATGACGAGTTCACATTAATACCAACTAGTAAATTTCTGTGAATGTTATCTTTGAGCCAAAACAACAACTCAAACAATAATAAAATTGATTTCATGTCTCTTATATTCTTCGAACCCTTTTCACAAAACAATAAAGCGTCATCAGCAAAATGTAAATAAAAAACTTTTTATTTTACATTTGATCACATACTCTGAAATTTCATTTTTTTTTTTTGCATTTTCATAAAAATACATGTTTTATTTTTCATTTTGTTTATAGTAGAGCAATAAAGTTAAAACTTAAAATCTCACTATTACTATCCAAATCTCTTACCATAAAACTAATCTTAATGGCTTGTGAAATGATTTGTCTAGTAAGACGTGCAACAAATTTTTTTGCAACAAATATTTTCTATTTGCTTCTGCCTCCGAAACTGTATTAATCAACGCGTCCCTTCATGGTTGACATTCAAACTTGGATTAGCTTTTGTATGTGCATATTTTATCAACTAGTTCTCACAGTGCTCTATTTTTTCTTTATATATAAAAGTGCTCTGATTCTAAATACACACAGTTAATTAGTCCTTCATGATATTTGAATAAAATTATAACTTGTGTCGTATTGTCCTATGCGATATAAAATTCATTATTCCCTATCATATGATTTTCTTTGGCTCTTTCTCATACACATTAATTAACTAGTTATAACATGGCAACTCCAAAACCCTCCGTGGGTCGTCTCATTAAACAAATACTAGTAGTTCACAATTTTTTTTTATAATTTTGGATGGAAATAGTTCGCAATCGTACAACAAGAAATTAAACAAATAGTTAAAAGATGACATGCAAGGTGAACCAATAATGAAGTGGTTTAAAGTTGACTATGCAACTTTTGCTTCCAAAAAAATGTTAGTAGTACCTTTAGCACCATTAAATGCGTTAAATGCTCTAGTGTCTAGAGTTGCTACATGCTGTTGAAACAAATGTAGAGACACTTAAATTTAAAATGTGTACTTATTAATCACACACTATATTTGTCTCTAGATATAACATTTTGTTGATTAATTTATGAAAATTAAGAAATTTGATAATAATATTAAATTTATTAATAATTGATTATTATTTTAACTAGTTTACCTATAAAGATAAATTTAATTTATAATTTTATTGTAATGTTTATTAAGGATTATATAAAAAGATATACTACCTACGTTTCATAATAATTGACCTATTTGAAAAAAAAAATTGTTTCAAAATAACCGATCCTGACAATTTCCTAAACACTTATTACTTGTATCATTTCTAATGTAATATCTTTCACTATGCATTTATGATACTGATAATGCATCAATACTTAACGAAGATAATTTGATAAAAGTAATACTCTATCTCTTTCAATTATACATTTTTCTTTACGTATGAAATGATCAAATTGCTTAATTATTTTGAGTTGGAGGGAGTAACATAATAAGCAGTAAGTTAATAAAGAAATAATTAGTGTATTTGAAAAATTGAAAGATGTCTTATTAAAACGGACAAGGAAAAATCTCAAAAGATGATCTATATTAAGGGACAAAGATAGTACAATGAAAAATTTAGTAATAAATATACACAAAATATACACGACAATTACACCACTCACTTTCTTAATATATGTAAAACACCTAATAGGTGCTTAAAGAAGGGGAGATGGAGTAATATATTAAAAATGTTTCATAATTACAACTTAAATGGTAGTTGCATAGACATTTGATATATATTAGGTCAAAATTCGAACTCAAGATACCTCTCTCTTCACATTTAGTGTATGTAAATTTTGCCCTTAGACTCTTTCATATATATATATATTAAAAACTTTAGGCAAAATATCTCTCGCGATCCTTTAATTTAATTTTAAGTAACAATTCAGTCTTTTATTTTTGTTTCTTGATTTTATCATATATATTTAATTTTAAGTAACAATTGATCATTTATGTCTTAAAATATCAACAATATTATCTGTTTTTATAAAAATCTAGAAAATTCATCAACATCTTCAAACAAAACCAGAAAATTAATAATTATCTTCAACAAAATCCATATTTTTATTAAATTCATAACTTAAATATTTAAATAAACTAATATTTCCATATCCATATCCATCAACATCAAATCTATCAAATAAAGAATTCACATTTTAAGATTTAGATTAGGGATTTGATCGGGAGAAGGATAAAAAGAAGAACAAAATATTGTATTGGTGATTTAGGATTAAATCTTAACGTGTGAGTTCTTTATTTGATAGATTTGATGTTAATGTTATTGTTAGAGATGAAGATATGAGTTTATTGAAAAATTTGAGTTATGGATTTGATTAATATATGATTTTTCTTGAAATTGATAATGAATTTTCTAGATTTTGGTTTGAAGATGATAATTAATTTTCCAAGTTTCTGTAAAAAAGATAAACATTGTTGACATTTTAATACATAAATGATCAAATCGTTAGTTAAAATTAAATAAATAATCAAATCAAGAAAAAAAAAAGATAAATTAAAAGACTACGAGAGGTATTTTACTAAAACTTTAAATGACACTTATTTGAAGATAATTTTTTTGGCTTAGTTATAGTTTTAGTCCCTCTATTTTTACTGATTCATGAAATCAGTTCTCCTATTTTAAAAGTCGACAGTTTTAATCCCCTCTGATTTTTTAACTAAAAAATGATGATATGAGATGCTTTAAATAACGTGACATATGATACAATGATGTAGAATTATTAACGTCCATGAAATTAGAATACAAGGTCGTAAAAGCTTAGCTTTCAACTTCAGAAATTTTCTATATTTTTAATTTAATTAATGACATATGAATAATTAATACATTTAGATGGTTTTGTATAATAGAATTGTATGTCATATTATTTAAATTATGTCAAATCGTCATTTTTTAGTTCAAAAATATGAAGGGGACTAAAACTGTCGACTTTTAAAATAGGAGGACCAATTCCGTAAATTGGTAATAATAGAAGAACAAAAACTGCAATTAAACCTATTTCTTTTTACAAATGTATACCTCAATCAAAATAGTATAAATTTATATCCCCTACAAGCAATAAAGACATTTAGATCAGGAGAGGAAAACATTCTCTCTTCAAATCTATCAATCAATCTTTAGGACTGTTCTGTATTTTTTCTCTCTAAATCTAATTTTTACAATTGCTTGGCGGATCCAAATTCATTTAGAGTTTAGAGGTGAAGTTTTGGGAAAAGGGGAGGAGAGGAAAAAAAGAGAAAAAAATTTCTATTTTAATTGGAAGAGTGTTTTTGTATAAAAAATGAAAATGAAAATGAAAAAAGAATGTACTAATATATTTTTTTAAATTTGAGATTATTATGAAGAGTTGCAAATAATTTGAAGATTTTAATTAAATACTTAAATACTTTGAAATCAATGTTTTTTGCAATATTTTTTTGTTTAGATTTTTCAAACTCGAAGTGAATTACACACATTCTAGTTTGAAGAGATATTAGATATTTTAGTTGGTTAATTAGTTAAATTGATTAGTTAGTTACACTATTTAATTAGTTATTTTACACTAGTTAATTATTTATCTAATAAATTATATAAGTCTATCTAATCCTTGATGTAATTTATTCTAGTATCAATATTATTCAACTTACTTTTCTCTACTTCTCTCATAAAAAATCGAAATAATATATTTTCTCAATAGAATAAACAATCACTTTAATCTCTAAATGTGTGGACATTATCACTATAGTCTATAAATATATTAAATTACAAACACATATTTAATATTTCTTTTCTTAGTAAGTTTTCAAACTAAATTAAAAAAACAAACATATTCAAAAACTAAATTATTTATCTAAGAATATATCAAATGACCAAACTAGCTAGTAATAAAAAAGACACTTCTTATCAAAACTACAATAAAAACATATTACAAATTATAGTTAAATCATAATTCAACTAATAAATATCAATATTATTAGATTGAATATTATATCTAAATACAAACTTAAAATCTCATAATTATATTAGTTAATTATGATAATATTATCATCTCTTAAGAAAAAAATGTCACAAATTTTTTAGTCGATAAAATCTCTAAAACGTAGCATTAGTGTTTACCCAAATCATCAATGAGATCAGCCGGTGCCTATTCCATTATGTAACCCGTGACCTCTGCATCATAAATAATTAATTCAATGCTTTTTTCCTAATCCAGCACCAACCAAATCATATCGAAATACTTATTGTTTACATTATTTTAAATGAGACTTAAAAGAAAAATTATTCTCTCAGATTTTCCATCTCCATCTCTCTCCATTTTATCTTCTTTATTTTTCCTATTTCCTATCATATCTCACACTTCCTTGTCCTACACGAAAATTTATTTCCTTTTTAAAACATTGACTTTTCAACTTGTTTCTCGAAGGTGAGGCGAAGCTTCTTCGCGTGAAGTTTGAACACGAGAAGCGTGTGAATTCTATTCAATAAAAGGAAGATCCCTTTTTATTTCACTAGAAAGAAATTCAGAAGACCGAAAAAAAAAAATCAAAGCTTACCCAACACACGTTTGAATACCCTCCTCACTATAAATACCAAAACCGTATTCATTTAACTCCTCACAATCTTCAACCCCAACCACTTTAACAAACTCAAAAAACAACCATAACAATTTCATTTCCTTTACTTAAAAAAAAAAAACACTAAACGCTAAACGCAAACGCACTTAATCACTATGCAAACCGTTTCGGTTTCACCTCGCAGTGAGGTTTCTGGAAAGTTCGAAAATGATTTTTTTGAAAAGCTTAAAATCGAAGATGAAAATGTAGAAAACGAGGTTAAACACGATGAGGTAGAAGAGGAAGACGATGAAGAAGAAGAGTTTACCTTCGTTTTCGCAGATCCTAATGGCTCGCCGATTTCCGCTGACGATGTGTTCGATCACGGTCAGATACGTCCGATTTTTCCTATTTTCGGTCAGGATCTAATGTTCACCGACGAGTATGACAGCGAATCTGGTAACCGCTCGCCAGTGAAGAAGATCTTCGTTGAATCGCCGTCAAAGGCGACGACTTCTGCTGCGGTGGAAGGGGAGTACTGCGAGTGGAATCCGCAAAAAGCGGTGAAGAGCAACTCAACGGGATCGTCGAAGCTGTGGAAATTTCGCGATCCGAAGCTTCGAAGCAACAGCGACGGCAAAGACGCGTTCGTGTTCTTAAATCCGGCGAAGGTAGAGAAAACGAGTTCCGGTGAAGCGAAAAACGTCGTCGTTAAGAAGGTGAAAATGGTGAAGGGAAAAACGACGTCGTCGGCGCATGATAAACATTATGTGATGAATAAAGCAAGAAAGGAAAGTGATAAACGCAAATCTTATTTGCCGTATAGACAAGAGCTGTTTGGGTTCTTTGCTAGTACCAATGGATTGAGCAGGAATGTTCATCCTTACTGAGATTTTTTTGATAATAGTTGATGTAATTAGATTTATGTTCTTTTATTTATTTAGTTGTAAATGTTTGATGAATATTGAACTAACTTGTAATTCTTTTGAGGTGATGTATATTGATTATGATATTATAGTTTTAATTTTGGATTTAAAAAAAAATTGCAGTATTAAAATGTTTGCATGTATAGAAAATAGTTCTAAATTATACTTGCAATATAAAAGCTTTAATGTCCCATCTACAGTATGGTAATTAGGATTAGATCCAAAAATAAACAATTGTATATATGTTCTTTCTTTTTAACAAAATCAAAGAGATTTTTAACACTGATTTAATATGGAGAATTTCACAAATCAGGACTCGAATTTCACTCATTTTGAGATACTATTTCTATAAATATGTTACTCATTGTGATATTTAAAAAGTAATTTTTTTAATAAAAAATACTAAATATTACACTATTATACAATCATATTTTAGATTATATTAAAATTAAATAATTAATTCAAGATAAGAGGGGTCGATGTCTATGTCTACCCCTTCCTGAATCTGTCCATGTGTGTGTTTTTTATGCATTGCTATGAAAAATTCTCAACTATATCTTCTCCTGTATAGTTAGTTTTGTATAGTTACGAGATTAAATATATAATGTTTAGCTGCATATACCAAAAAGTAAATCAATTTTTTTTATTGTTAATCGAAAAAGTATCTCTTTTTAGTGTGTCTAAGCACTATATATTTGATATTATGACTATACAAGACTAGTTCGATGTTGCATCTATTAAACTAATTTTTTTGTGTGATAGTTGATCTGATTCTTGTGTCATTTACATTCACCGTTAATCTAGGACACGTTAGTAATGATTGTTCACTCGAAAAAACTAAGCTCACAATTGAAATGAATAGTCAACCATTTGAAGGCGATTTGCATAGTGTTTTTGTTGATTGGAAATGAAGTTTTCAAATATGAGGATTTGATTCAATGTATGTGTCTCATAAAGAAAATGCATTTGATTGTACTATATGATTCGTTTGTAGCATATCCATTTGTTGTTTATTGTTTATGATTATGTTGAGAGGTTGACATTACATTAGTCACATTTATCCTTTGGTTTTTCCTTGGCTACACCCTTGTGACCATTGATATAAACTTGATCATAGATTTAATATGTTTGTCTTTGAAATAAGTCAATGGTATTTTGGGAATGGATTGGTTGATTGCCAATCAAGTTATTTTCAATAGTTCAGACAAGAAATCTTTTTTGGAATGTCAGAAGTCAAAGATTCTTGTGGCTTGGCATCTAAGGAAATTAGATCTTTGGTGATAAGTGGAGCAAAATCTTTATATTGTTTATGGATTCTTTAGTTGAGAAAGATGTAGAGATGCAAGAGTTATAAATTTTTAGAGAATTTCCAGAACTATTCTCTAGGGTTGAAGGATTTCCTCCAGAGAGCAAAGTTAATTTTTCAATATACCTAATTTTGGAGTTAGACCCATTTTTGTAATGCCTTATCTTATGTCTCTGTTGGAATTGTTATAGCTGTAGAAGAAGATAGAAAAGTTGTTGTGGAATAAGTTCATTTGACCAAGTTTATCTCCTTGTGAAACGCTTGTTCTTTCAGTCAAAAACAAAAGAAAATCAAATATGTGGTTGTGTGAAGAGTATTGTTAATTGAATAAAGTAACGATTAAGAATCTTTACCCATTCCCAAGGATTGATGATCTGATGGATTATTTCAACTGAGCATCTATGTTTTCAAAGACTAATATGAAGTATGGATATCATCAAATAAGAATAGAGACTAGTGATATTTAGAAGATAACATTCATGACTCTCAATGGTCATTAAGGAGTTGATAGAATGTTGAAGGCGACGAAGTTGACGCCTAGATTTATTGGACCTTATGAAACTTTGGAAAGATAAGAGATGTTTTGTTGTCAATCCAAACGAATTTGTATAATGTGTTTCACTTGTCTCAACTCAATAAGTGTGATGATTTCAGTCGCATACTACAATTAGATAAAGTTCACCTAAATGATAATCTTACTTTTGAAGGCTTGCCGATGAGCATAAAAGATAGGAAGAGTAAGAGTCTAAGAGGAAAAAATACCTTTGACTAAAGTGATTTAGGGATGAAAGTTATTTTTAAAAAGAGAGAAGTGTAAGAAACAGATTGGTTCAAGAACGTGACTTTTGATATTTCGATGATAACAAATATAAGAAAACAATTTATTCTACGATACTTGCTAAAGTGTGCATGTAGCATATAATCTCATAGCAATATTTAGCAAACCATAGTGCACGTTGAACTAGAGATAATACGAGTTTAAGGTTTAAAATTTCAATCGAGGTTTCATCGATTCAAGCCAGTAATGATCAACTATCTCTCTATATTTATATGAAACTTTTAGTAGCATAACATTATTAGGATGTAATTTATCAAATTTATAATTATTTTTTGTCACGATTTGTGAAGAATTAAATTATTCACGTGCTACTATAATTGACATAATGTGGTTCAAGGAAATTTCAACACAATTTGTTTTTAGCAATTACTCCTTTCATCTCATTTTAAATGTTTTCTCCAACTCTTTTTTCATTGTCTTCCTCTTTATCTTTGTTCTTTGAGAATTTAAAGACTAGTTATGATAGATCCAACAATTTTCTACATGTTTTGTACAAGAAAACCAATTATGTGCAACAAGCTACAACGAAGGCTACAAGTCTTGGCTTTTCACGACTCAACAACTGAGTTCGAGAAGCTTTCTTTTAAAATAGCCCAGACAAAAAGAAAAACCAACTCTCTCCCAAAACTTTTCCAGTCTGGTGAAAACTAGATACCCACCAATTTTATGCATTTTTCCTGGTTGTTCTCTAGTTTAATAGTTTTTTGTTTGATTTTTTAACAGAGCGGTTACATTGTGTTTCTAGATTGGATGAGGGTCCATTTCACAGTTAGACCAATCGCACTGTTGGTCTGGTTTTCAAAACAATGTTAATAGAAAACCAAAGAAAAGAAAGAAGAAAAGAAAAAGACCATATGATGCTCATTGTTTGATTGACATGAGTACCCCATAGTGAGTATGTCACACTCAAGATAAAGACTTTTCAATGCTCACCATTTGCTAACCTGGAGTAAAGCATACAACACATACGTCAAAGAAGCATATAAGACAATTTGGTACAACAATCCATTCAATGCCTAGTACACAACGTCAAAATATCATCCAACCAAGTTGAATCACTTGATCTAATTAATAAGCTAACAATTTAAAGACAACATCATCATTAGCTTCCATCGTAATGAAATATCACTAGAGTCAAAGTGTTGAAGTATAGAGTCTAAGCCTAAAAATGTACAAGTATTGTTTAAGTATTAACTATTCGTACATAACTTTACATTGAAGTTCAACAACTCTTTATCATAATGACAATGATAATGAACGAGTCTCTATAATGACTATATTTAAAGTTCTATTTAAATTCACTTCTTCCCTCAAATTTAAGTTGACAAAAACCATGTTACTTTGTTTTATAAAAGAAAGCAGAACCATGATGCAAGATGAAAATTATATATTGTCTCATTGACATTAATTATCTTGTAAATTACGTAAGAAGAAAAAATGTGCATCTTCTTTGTGAGAGATACATGAATTGATGAATTGAAATTGTATTGCATATCATTTCTTAGAGAGTCATCAATTATTTGTGTCATAGACAAAAACCACATTTTAAAAATGTCTAATAGTGAAAGAATGTGTTCCTCAAAAGGCTTGTGATTGGTAAGTCATTCTTGAGTGACCAAGAAAAATTGTAGAAGCTTAGAGAATTCATATGAAGTCTAAGAGGCTTACAAAATACTCTTGGAGCCTGAAGAGGCTTAGATAATACTTATGGAGCTATTTGAGTATAGTCGAAAACTCTTTTCAGTTGAATAATACTTGTTTTTGTAAGAGGCATATAGAATACTTGTACTATTTGAGTATAGTCGAAAACTCTTTTCAGTTGAAAAGTAAATCTTTCTGTAACGAAAGAAATAGATGTATCAACCAGTTGGATTGTGAATTAGTATAAAAATCATTGTATTTTCTTCTTTCCATTATCTCTTTACTTTTATGCATCCTCATATAGTTTCATGCAACGAATTTAATCACAGTATTTAGGATATCAAATGAAAAAAGTTAAGAAAATAATAATTCAATTCCTATTTATTGTGTTTTTCATTTTCTTCAAGAAGTGTAACACCCAAATTTTTATTTTTTAGTCCTAATTGTTATTTGATAGATGTTATTTAATATACAGTAGTAAGAAGGCTCTTGATTGCAGTTTCACAAAAGTTATTCAATCGTGTTACTCTTTTATTAGATTATTTAATTTAGCTACTGGATTCAATTGTGCTTACGTGAATTCTTAATAATCGGTTAAGTCCTTCATTTAGTCGATTAATTTAAGTTAGATCGTGAATTATGTGAACTGATATGTGTTGTGATTATGCGAACCGTGTATACGTATTTTGATTAAGTGGACAATGTATATGTGTTGTGATTATGTGAATCATGTATATGTGATGAGATTATGTGAACTGTCTATGTGTGTTGTGATGTGTTGAATGTGATTTGTGATTTTGATCGACCTATGCTTGTGATGGTTTCTTTATTAAGGAGTGACTTAAGACGACAATGAAGGAATACAAGTAATAGGGTCTATGGTCTAGTGTTTAGGTGCATGTTTACATAGTGTTAGAGATTGACAATCCAATGTCGGTTGAACAAAACAGTAAGAGCCTTTTGGTGGAGGTTTGATGGAGCTAAATATCACTAGAAGGGGAGGGTTGAATAGGGATTTTGGCGTTTTAAAAATATTTTAACAAGCTTATGAATTTCTGTCCTTTTTGAGAGGATGCGATGGAGGATGGAAATTCAAACTCTTTAAACAAGAACAAAATAAATGCAGGAAGAGTATAACGAGATAGACACACCACTTTTATACTGGTTCACCCAAATATGGCTACGTCCAGTCCTCACACTCTTGTGAGATTTCACTAACAATCAAACAGATCAACCTCTTACCGAGGATGATTACACTTTGTGTATTTTCAAGCTTCACCAAGCTTACAATCAATTTTCAAATATTTTCAAGTACAACTTACTTGAAAATTAAAGTATGATATGTGTATGATTGCTCTCTCTTTTCTTAAACACTTTCTAAAAGGATATTTCAAAGATCTAGTGTTTTGATGTAGAAAGTTTGAAGAGAGGATGAATATTGCTTTTGATAAACTTAAGATTCTTGATCTTTTTCTGCAATATTGTTGTGTGTTTGTTGAAGAAGAGCTTGCTGCCTTTTATAGAGTTCTTGAACATCTCTTCCATGTGTTAAACACTTCATGACCGTTGAGGAGGATGCATCAAAGAGTCCAATGGTCTTTGAGCTGAAATTACAAAACTGCCATCCAGCTGTCCAGTCCATCCTCAGCCTTGAGGTTCAAACCTCCTAGGTACTAGGTCCTTTGTAGCCTTTTTCTTTTTTCTTTCTCCAAGACATGAAACGGCTATTTCTTTGACTATGTGAGCTTTAGCCGTCTGATTTTGTGTAGTACCAGGTTTGAATTCAACTTTTGAAGAATGATGTGACAAATTGTTTAACCTTTTACCTAGTACTAGCCGTCCTCTACCTAGAACAGCCTATCCTCGTACTAGTCAAATGTGTTTTCTGACCTCTTTAGATAATATGCTTTATTGGGTCATTCTTGGTTACAATTTGACATCTTAACCTGATTAAGAATCATGGTTACGTTGCTGGATGTATACAAAGCTTTTATGAGGCCATCCTCGCGTAGGATCAGCCCATCCTCTGGCTTGCAAATATGATGGTTTTGAGTCATATGTTCATCCTCTTTGTCTTTATGATTAATAACTTGTTCTCTACTATAAATCCACTCAAGAGCACATATTAGTCCTTAATCACAATCATAATCTCTTAAGTAATTTTGTTATCATTAAAATCAATTGAGTGAGATTTTGTCTCAACAAGGTTTACTTGTTAGACCTTAGTGGTCCTGTAGAGGGAATTCCTAATTGGCTAAAGGGTAATTCCCCAAGGCAGAGTGCTACCATACAACAATTTTTTTACATTGGATAGTCACTTAAATGGACACTAGATTGAATCATGTCGGTCTATGAGAACATCGTCAATTATATGTTGTATGTCCACCCATCAGTTGTGGTATGATATTGCGTGTCCTCATCAAGTGTTTGGAATAGTTGGTATCAAATATCATTCGGAGTGTAACTTAGGAAAATGTGCATATTAATAATCTTGCGTAAATATTAATTAAATGTTGAAGTGTTTTGAATTACAGAATATGCGTATCCTATTGACTATGTTATGAAGTGTGCATACATGACTTAATATGAATGTGAATAAGTGGCACTATGTGAATATATGTTAAATGTAAAAATGTAAACGTGTGTGAAGATGAATATGCATTAGATGCAAATATTTGAATATGTTCGAAGGTGAATGTGTTAAATTTGAATATATATGGCTATTTGTATGTGTTTGCTCTAATATTATATATGTTTTACATGATTTGATTACTAACCCTCTCGTTTATTTGTGTTTGGCGCTTGTATACCACAAGACTCAGACAAAGTAAAAGGGTTGGTACTTATCGAAGACATTTATCTCGTTTAATTTGTATTAGTGATGTCATTTCTAGGAGTCATCGTCTTTTAGGAATACTTCTTTGATAAGTGATATAAAGGGTTAAAAATTGAACTATTATATTTACTTATTTTCAAAATATATTTTTTGTAAAACCATTTAATTAAAAGTCTAAATTTGAGGCGATTTTTAAGTTATTTAATTTTATCACTTAAACTGGTTATGTAAATGATTGTATAAGTGTTATAAAATGTGATAACTAGAACTATTGTTCAAGTTTTATTGTAATTTTTAAAAATTATCTTGTTACTAAAATTCGTCACAAATTGCATAGTAATAGTTTACTATTGTAGAGACAACATATTAGACTTTATATTTGTTGTTTGAGACCATTCTTGATGTGTCTCCATAATTGATGATTAATTTTTATGATGATGACTAAATTGTTATAATTGATGATATTAATTGTTGAACTATGTGTTAGATGTTGTTGTTAATGTTGATGATGAAAGATGACCATTATTTTTAAATTTGTATTTACTGTTTTGAATTGTTAATTATAAGATGATATAGATTAATCAATTAGAGGATTAATTAATGTGAATATGTATCTTGACTTGATTATTATATTTTGATGATGGACAAAAGGATGCTAAGAAGAACAACAATGCAAAATGCGTAAAAGAGTCTTTCGTGAATTTTATTTATTTATTTATTTATTTATTTATTTATTTATTTATGTATTGTTTATTTTTAAAATTGTTTTTCAAAATTAAATCAATTTTTTATATAATACTTGAAAATCCTTTTGAAAGTTTTTGAAAATAAATTTTGAAAAATACAACTTATGTCTATTGCAACCCATATTTAAATGACATAATCAATTATAGAATTTGCAATAATATGTTATGACTGTGGAAACTAATTGTGTTTTCTCATATAAATCATAACCATTTATTATTACTTGTGATGATCAATTATGATTGTGGAGTCATTCTTCGTGTTGTGTTTTTTTAAATCATCATAACCAATTATACTATGTTCTATAATCAATTATGGCTACAAAAGTCAAGTCTGTGTTTTTAAATTGATTGAATAATCGATTAGGGCTAATACACAATCAATTATGAAGCGTATAGCTGCTGAGACGTGCGCTAAGAGACTATACAAATTAAACAGAATTGATGACAAAAATTTTGATTGCTATTTTAGGTTAACCTCCATTCCTATAAATAGGAGTTATTTTCCCACTTGCAAACACCAATTGACGATAATACAAAAGAGTTATTAAAAAAAAAAACTATGGCACTATATTTTTGTTGTATTGCTTTTATTTTTCTTTTGTGAATTTTGCTTTTAACATGCCACTTTTTTTTACTGATATTATCTTTAAGATTGATCATTTTTATTAAAAAATTGTTAAACACTCACAATCATTGTTACTCATTTTCTGTACAAATTTTTTTCTGATTTCATTTTTTTTCCCTCATGCACAACATAACTGCACCATTCACAACAAATTGGAGCAAATTTTTTTTTTTTGCTTCAGGATAATCAACAACAAAATCAAATCCAAGTTATCTATAAAATGTAACAACAATAATATGAAACGCAAATTAAATCCAAATGTCATCGACACCGGAAAAAAGTTGTATTCTTCTCCACCATTGCTACAAAGCAACGCTATCTCATAGTTCAACAGTCTCATAGTACTTTCGATGGTTGTAAAAATAAAGGATATGTGTTTTGGGTGGGTTTTTTTTTTAATTCTATTTGCATTATAATATTTAATTAATTAATAAGTGATATTTGAGTTGTCAGATTAATCCAACGGTTCGAATGATGAGTAGAGAAAGCTGTAGACACTCTGTTGAGAATTCAAATTCAGTTTGTTTTATCAACACTTTGGATTAATCACTTATATCTCTTGTTATTATACCTTTATTGTGTGAATCTCATTTGTTCAAGAGATGTGGTAACTTTTGAAACATTAGACTCTTCTACAAATAAATAATTTTGTTTGAAAAAATGTTCTTAGATCGTACAAGTTTGTTGCTTATCTTATTTTAAAAGTTTGGTTTTAGTAATATTTATTAAGAACTAGAGGCATGTCATAAGGTGTTCGTAGTCAAATCAGTAGAAGTTTTTGTGTACTATGATTTATCTCTTTATTTCCTTTATTTTATTTCGCAAGTTTACTGTAATACTTATTTCAAACACTCTTATTTATTTTTTTTATTGCCTCTTATTTATTTAAATTTATCTCTAACCAATTCATTTCTAACCATCATTTGAGTCCTTGAAAGTATATGACGTTGTCATTTTGGACTTTGACTCAACAAAAAATCTAAAACAATCTCAAAATCATCAAAATACCACTTAATTTAGTCTATAACGTCATAACCGTCATAACGCTCATGGACTACTTTGACAGTAAAATTATATTTTTCAAGAATTTTTATGATAGTAAATTGTATCTTTCATGTACTATTTTGATGATTCGATGACTAATTTAAGTTTTTTTTTTGAGTTAGTAACCAAAATGATAACGTCATATACCTGGACTATCACGATGATTCACCCAATATTTTTAACTATTTAATGGATTGTGCATTTTAAAGTTTATATTTTATTCAACCTTCTCTTGGGTTTGGAGTCACTTGTTTAACAAATAACCAAAAGAAATTATAGGTTAATCAATTAGATGATATAATTAAGGTTTAAATATGTCTTTGATTCTTGCAATTATAACAATTTTTTATTTTGGTCCTCGTAAGTTTTTTTGTTGGTTAACATCCCTGTAAATATAGTTTCATTTTAAAATAGTCACTCAATCTAATTTGTGTTACAAAAATTGTAACACCATTAAAACATAACCATTTTTTAACAAAAAAAATCACAAATATAATTAAATTATAACCTTTTTTAACATAAAATTAATTCAAAATGTTTCAGTCTTCTTCCCTAAAAAAACCTAAATCGCGACTTCTTCTTCATAGTTTCAGTCTTCTTCCTCATCATAATTCTCATCACCGTTACCAATATTTTCATCCATTTGAGATTCATTAGCGTATTTAAATTCATATTAAAATTCATCATTACATAATCTTTTTCTTCGTCTGGTGGTACTTGTTGGACAATGGTGAGTTCTAGAATTGGCTCTAAATCAAAAAATTTCTTTTTGGTATGGAGATTAAGGGATTATAGGGGAGTATATGGAAAAGTCCAAAAATGGGAGTAGAATTTGGTTGTAGAGGGATGAGAGAAAAAGAAGAAAGTCTAAGTCCTAGTCCTAGTAATGGTAAGGGGTGATGGAGGAATTTGCCATGGTGACAAGGTTGAACCTTTAATCAAATTCATTATGCTTTTCCAGATTTTTTTATTTTATGAATGGCGACACAACATGAGAAATTCTACAACGGGAAAATGACTGAAACGATGAAGAATAAGGTTTTTTTAAGGAAGAAAACTGAAACATTTGGGGTTAATTTTGTGTTAAAAAAAGTTATAATTTAATTATATTTGGGTTTTTTTATGTTAAAAAATGGTTATGTTTTAACGGTGTTACAATTTTTGTAATAGAAATTGGATGAAATGACTATTTTAAAATCAAATTATATTTGCAGGGATGTTAATCGAACAAAAAAAACTTACAAATACCAAAATCAAAAAAGGTTATAATTGCAAGGACCAAAGACATATTTATATCTATAATTAATTGAATAGATCATTAAATAATCAATTAGGCACTAAGGTAATTGAAATTAGGCATTTAGTAAAAACACACAAATAGTGTAAGTATTGAATTGTGACAATGTTAATGATAAATGATTAATTACGATGATTAGATAATCAATTACTTTGATCTATAACTAATTTGAAAGATTAGATAATTGATTAGGTAAATAAGATCATCAATTAAGCAATAGTCAAAACTAATTAATCAATTTAGGCAATAATTAATGGATTAAAAAATAACTATAATTGATAGGTGAAATAGTTAATCCATTAAGATATTAAATAAAAGATAAAAAAAAAGAGAGATAATCAATTAAGTGCTCAGTTGAAATTTATTAATTATCAAGTAAAAACATACAATAATTAATAAGGTTGATTGGTGATAGTAAAACTTAGTAATTGTTACGGATTTAGTTGTTAGGAAAATTATAGATTGAAAATGAAGATATATGACATGAATTGTGTTGTGATGTTGATAGTTGCAGATAAGGGTTAAGTTAATATTAAATAAACAATAGATTGTGATTCGCGTGTTGCACGGATGTTGATATATTTTTATATGTGTATATGTAATTTTTGCATTATTAATATATAATTATTTTTCATTATAAAAATAGATAAAATAAAAATATAAAGGTTTAGTATAACTAACAATATAATTAATTGTCAACTTCAAAATTTAGGAGGATATTAAAATTTTAAATATCCCAACGTGAAATAAAAATGATTTTTTTTACATGAACATCATTTACTTATTTGTCTGCACGTTAAATTTTAGTGTGTTTGCATTATTGTTGTTCCTCAACTTTTTTAGTTGAAAATTTAACCATAATTGTTTTTGTTGAATAACCTTTGAACATTTATAATTAATAATGTTATATATGCCAAATTATTATACATGTAACTAATAATGTTAAATATGCCAACGCAAAATGAAAATTATTTTATTTCACAAACATCATTTATTAATTTGTTTACACGTTAAATTTTGGTTTGTTTACACCATTGTTACTCCTAAACTACTGCTTTTAGTTGAAAAATTAGACATAATTGTTTTCGTTGAAGAACCTTTGAGCCTTTGTAATTAATAGTGTTATGGTGTTTGTTAATGGGATACAATCAAATATATTGTGAACTTGAAATTAGAGAGTTGAGATCGAATAACATTTTTTAAAGCAAAATTGAAAGTGCAAAGAAACCATCGCGATAAATTGACATTTCAATTGTATTAGTTAGTTGCATCACACTAAAAATATTATTATAAAATGAAAAGATTAAGAACAAAAAATAGAGAAAAAGAACTGAAATCCTCTAAAATAAAATAACCTATTTATTTATATTGATAAAATGATTTATTTATATTGAATCATTATTGTTTGAATGAGGTTATTGTTTAAATAGCAAGAGATTGAATCTTTTCTTTTCAACATATGTTATCACACCATCATTAACATATAAAAAAATAAAATCAGTAATATAGTTAATTTAAGTTGTCAAAATAGAAATGTGGTATAATATATTGCTTTTGATTGATAAGTGTATGATTTCTTAACTAATCCTACACAATCACTTTGTAATGACTTTAGAGTTCATTTTTTTAGAGATATAACATTAATTTGTTAACTTTGTTTTGTTGAAAGTATATTATTTTTTTGTTAGTGCAAGCTAAATGATACTTTATTTGTATTTATAGATAATGAATTACAATGAATACATATTTGAATTAAGGTATAATTTGGTTAGTGAGAGAGACATTGAAGAGTTTTAAGAAGAAGTTTTTGGGTCCAAAATCCGATAAAACTAATATTTTTTGGGTAACATGATAAAACTAATATAACTATTAATTTACTAACATTAACTTATAAAAAAATATATTTCAACTATTAATAATAATATTGAATATGTCATTATTAATTTGTGAAGGAAGATTAAATATTTCACAATCACCTTAAATTAAGGTATAGCTTAGTTAGTGAAGAACATCATAGAGTTTTAAAAAGAAGGTTTCGGGTCTAAAATCTGATAAAACTATTTTTTTGTAACATGAAAAACTAATATAACCACTAATTTGTTTTAGCTATTAATAGTGATATTGAATATATCATTATAAATTTGTGAAGGAAGATTAAAAGGAAAACAATAGATTTAAGGATAACCGAATTTTCAAATTAAATTTAGTATTGATATATATTTATTTGTGGAACTTGAAACATTTTGTTTAAAAAAAATTTCAATTATTTATCAAAAAAATTTATAAAAAATTATTTATTAACTATTATAAAAATCAAAATTGCAATCTTTTGTATATTTTATCATGGTTGAGAGAGATGCTAGATGGATTTGGACCATCTAATATTGAATTGATTAAACATGAAAGAGTTATGTTTGACGGTCGTATCAAATTTGTAAATGAAAATAGATTTTTTATTTATTTGAGGACATAAGCTACAATTTTTGAATGACAAAAGCTACAAATTCATATAAAGAATACCAAATGTGTGATGAAAATCTAATAGAATGAAAGAGAAATGTGTTCATATAAAGAATACCTGTGTTCTTTCTTACATGTAAATCCGGTTTTTCTAACAGTTTTTCAAACTCAAAGTATGTGCCTCAGTCCCAATTTTTTTTTGTCTTTCATACCCGATAAAATGTCTTAAAACACAAAACAACACACACACACACACATATATATATATATATATATATAGGTGTTTTGTCTAGTTGTGTGGATAATTTATAGTTAATTCCATAGGCATTGAGAAATTTTTCAAGAAATGAGCAGAGATGACTTCATGAGATCAAATTCGTATTTGCAAAAGATGACTGATATATTTAGGATGAGATAATTAATAGGACATATTTTATTACCAACAAATATGCAAGGTGATAAACATATTTTTATAGGATATTTAGGATGAGATAATTAATTGGACATATTTTATTACTAACAAATATGCATGGTGATAAACATATTTTTATAGGATTTTTAGAGGGTATTTACCCTCTATTTTATTTTATTTTATAGTTTTGATTTTAACTTTTTCTTAATTAGTCATTTATTGATGATATTTGCAGAATTGATCAGAATATGATAAAATAAGTCAAATTGGTCAAATTTACTAAGTTTTTAGTGCAAAAAAAATATATCAAGTTTAATATTTCAATTAATGAGTAAAGGAGGTTTCTTGCACACTTTAAATGTTGAATTTTATGATAACAAAATGTTGCCAAAGAAAGCAGAAAAATTAGAGAAATAGAAAATAAGGAGAAACAACTTTGGAAACTTATGAGTGCTTGGAGCTAGAGTAAAGTGTCTCAAATTTTGGAGAGAAAAATCATACTCTTTGAGGGTTTTATTTCTTTTTCCTTTAATTGATGAACACTTCTATTACTTACTTTATTTTCTATATGTCAATGAGTAACTAAGCTATCTTCTAGGGTCTTGGTGAATCTTGTGATTAAGATATCTTTTTACTATGTCTTAGTTTTAAATTCTAGTTTTATTTTTGATTTCTGTTGTTTATCTCAATTAAATTATTCTATTTCTTTATTTACATGTTTGGGATGGTCAACCTTTGCATGCCTTAATCAATCAATTGACTAGTGAACAACTACAATTAATTGGTAGATCTATAGCATAATTGAGATTAGGATTCTTGTATGATGAAACATAGATACTAATCTTTCAATCATTCAACCTCTTGGTTCTTTATGCTTTCTCTTAATGATATTTTTTGTATGATCAATCAAATAATTAATTTAGGGAAAAGAATATTACATTTAATGACTAATCTTTATTAATAGTTTTATAGTGGGATTGATATTTGAGAAAATGAATAAGAATTTATATAAACTAGGACTTGAGGTATTGATATTACAAAAGAAACCATGACCCTAGGTTTACTTTCCATTAATTCAAAGTTGTGTTGTTATATACTCTCGTTATAATTTTAATGTTATCGTTATGTTTTTTTTTGTTATCACGAATCAACAATAATTTTCACTAGTCTAGATAATATAAAATCTTGATTAATTTGGTAGTTATTAAATTAATCTCCGTGGATACGATAATCTTATATACTACTACTTGACAAATTCGTACACTTGCGGAATTTTGCGCAACAAGTTTTTGGCACCGTTGCCGGGGATTAATTTAACAATATTAAGCAAAAAAGATTGTTATTACTTTAGACATTTTTTTATTTAGTTTAATTTTAATTATTTTATTCAAAAACAAAAAAATAAATCTATTTGTTTAAATTTTCATTGTTACTATTATTAATATATTTAATTTTTTTAATATGTCCTTTTTCTTTGTCATTATTATCATTTCAATTTTGTTTTGCACTTTAGTTTATTAAAAAGCAAAAAAAAATTATTTATTTAGTTGTTATTAATTTTATTAGTTTTTGTTTTGTTACTTGTGCATGCTCACCCGCTTCTCAGAGTCTGTTTGCAATTATTTTTGTTTTTTAGAATAAAAAACATTGCCAAGAGGAAAACTATGGGAGATTATATCCTGGATAACCAAGAACAAATCAAACCTAAGAGGAAAACAGTAGGTGAATATATATTAGAGGCAAAATTGGAAGATCTTAAAAGGCAGTTAAAAACATTTCTTCCTCCTCCTTATCAATATTGTGACTTAGTGGGACATGATAGCCAAGACTGTCCAATAAGAAATTATCGGGATTACTATGAGATATGCCCTGGTGGGGATCAATATGATCCCTACTCCTCCAAATGGAACATTGCTCTCATACCACCTTGCATGCAACCTCAAAGTCCAAAGCAGGAAAATGAGCTATATATTGATGAGAGACTTACAACCTTGATGCAAAATACCATTCCTCAGTTATCTCAAAGGTCTCAATATGCATCGTTCACTCAAACTGAGCCCAAGCCAGATGAAGCCGAAATCATCACTATCACGATTGATGAAGAGTTGAATGAAGAACTTGGACATGAGAGACAAATGTATATTGAAAGAGAAAAGCCCTTACGGAAGAGAGCGATTTTGAGGAGAATCAACGAGACCATATGGTTATAGGCATAAACAAAAAGGAAGATATCCCAATCATTTTGGGAAAGACTATATTAACCATTGGTGATGCTATAGTTGAGGTAGAAAAGGGAAAAGTGACTTTAAGATGTGGTAAGAAAGAAGATGTTTTTAAAGCTTTAAATTCCTCTGAAATTTTTTCTCATATTATTTCTTCATATTTTGATAATGTGGTTGTTACTAAGGATTTTAGTGACTCTAAGATGCAAGACCCTTTGAAAAAATATTTTATTTTGTATGGCCCTAGCATAATGGTGGGTGAAGATGAAATTAGAATTTCACCATCTTGTGGAACTCATTCACCATATAGAAAAAAAAAATAATATGAAGAGCTGCCTGATTTAAAGAAAAAATATCTTATTTTGTATGACCCTAGCATAATGGAGAAATGCGTTAAAGGTGAAATTTGCCTTTGGAGAGCCGCCTGATTAATTCTTAGGCTACTGTCAGGCTCAAGACGTTAAACAAGCGCTTCCCATAAGGCAAACTGTATTTACTTTTTATTTTACTCTAGTTTGAATTTATTATTTTTGTTGATTATTTTTTTTTTTAGGAAATAAAAGCTTCAACTACAAGCTCTTTCAGGAAAGTCACTTTTACTTTCTCTTATTTATTTATTCATTCATTTAGTTTACTATAATATTCTGCCTTGAGGACCATGCTTATTGCTAGTGTGGGGGAGAAAATATATTTTGATGCTTGACCTCTTGTAGTGTTTGTGATAACATCTTTGCTGGCTTATTTTACCTAAGTTATGTGTTTGAAGTTTATCCTATAAACCATCATTGCATTTGATTTTTGAGCAAGGCCTAATGATGAGCATGTTATTAGGGCTAAATTGAAACTTTGAAATTATGTGTGCTAGATAAATAGGTTCCTTAGTTTTGACACAAGAATTTCCTGCTGTGAATAAGTTGAGGTGTCTTGAGATAGACCAAAACTGAAACAGTTAAGCCTAATCTGAAGTAAACTAAATTTTTAACATATGACAATTGAGGAGTAAAAACTTCATGAACTAAGGGACAAGAAAAAGAAGTAATTGACAACTTAGTCTAAAGAATTTTAAAAAAATATATATATCATCTCACTTATTAGCTTGGGGGTTACTCACACTAGCAGTCAAGTGAAATGTGAGGTGAAGTGTTGTTTCACTGAGTAGCTTGGGGATTACTTGCACTAATAGTCAAGCCAAAGGTGGAATGGTATCAAATTAAAGAAACAAATGAAGTGTTGTTTCACTGAGTAGCTTGGGGATTACTTGCACTAATAGTCAAGCCAAAGATGAAATGATATTAAATTAAAAAGAAAAGAAAAAAATGTCATGAATAAAAGGTTGAGTTGTCTAGTTAAATCAAAGAAAAATGTCCCTAGTACTTGAGAAAAATAAACTTCTGTGTTCTATGATAAGGATAGAACTTTATGAATAAGAAGGATTAAATGAATTGAATGAAAAAAGTCACAAGGCATTGAATGCTAAAAAGCAACGAGGTTAACCACACAAACTTTGAATTGGAATTCATTTTACTTAGTTGGCATACCATAGAAGTTGTTTGATTTAGTCTAAACAATTTAGAAGGATTCTTGCTCAAAGTAAAAAAATTCAATGATGATGGTTTTTATTCTTTAAACTTTGTCTTAAAATGAGCCTTTTCTTGAGGACAAGCAAAGGTTGAGTGAGGGGGAGTTGATAAACATATTTTAATAGGATTTTAAGAGGGTATTTGCCTTCTATTTTATCTTATTTTATAGTTTTCATTTCAACTTCTTCTTATTTATTCATTTATTTATGATATTTGCAGAATTGATCTTGATATGATAAAATAAGTCAAATGAGTCAAATCTACTAAGTTATTAGTGCAAAAAAAAAATTAAGTTTAATATTTTACTTAATGAGTACAAGAAGGAGGAAATGTTGCCAAAAGTTGAATTTTATGATAACAAAATGTTGCCAAAGAAATGAGGAAAGTTGTTGCGGGGGAAGGTTGTTGCAAAAAATTAGGATCTTCTTGCTATCATAAAGAGGATAAATGAGAAACAAAAAAAAGGGAGCCGGACATTAGAAACAGAATCGGAGAAGCAGAAAAATTAGAGAAAGAGAAAATAAGGAGAAACAACTTTAGAAACTTAGGAGTGCTTGGAGAAAATTATAAAAAATCAGACTCTTAGAGGGTTTTATTTCTTTTTCCTTTAATTTATGAACACTTCTATTATTTACTTTATTTTCTATATGTCAATGAGTAACTAAGCTATCTTCTAGGGTCTTGGTGAATCTTGTGATTAAGATGCCTTTTTACTATGTCTTAGTTTTAAATTTTAGTTTTATCTTAGATTTTTGTTGTTTATCTCAATTAAATTATTCTTTTGTTTTATTTACATGTTTTGGATGACCGACATTTGCATGCCTAAATCAATCAATTGACTAGTGACCAACTACAATTAATTGGTAGATCTATAGAATAATTGAGATTAAGATTCTTGTATGATCAAATATAGATACTAATCTTTCAATCATTCAACATCTTGGTTCTTTATGCTTTCTCTTAATTATATTTTTTGTGTGATTAATCAAAGAATTAATTTAGAGAAAAAAATATTACATTGAATGACGAATCTTTGTTAATAGTTTTAAAAAGGGATTGATATTTGAGAAAATGAATAAGAATTTATGTAAAACTATAATATAACCTGCACATTGCGCGGGTGTAATTTGTAAAATTTTCTTTCAATATAATTTTTTTTTAAAGTTTGAAGGTGATATTTATGGTGTATATATGTATCAATCTGATCGAAAAAAGGTTTCAATATTTGTAAGTTTTTTAGTTTATAAAAATAGTGGTTGTATAATATAACAAAAGAATAAATGGAATTGAAACAATTGTAAAGTTTATAATAAAATGAGTGATTTTGACTCTAAAAATATTATTAAAAAAAGATGAGTGATTGTTTGTATACATTTTATTTTATTTTAAACATTCAATCATTATAGAATACATTCTTTCTATAATAAATAGAATATATATTTTGCAATCATTGATTTGAGATATATTTATAAGCATTGGTTTTTATATGATCATTATTTTTATATTTGTTTTACTTTTTATCTTGAGTACTATTATTTCTTTATTCTTTTTTTGACTAAATGAATAAACTATTATTCCTTATATTTTATGTTTCATATCTCATTTCCACTTAAACTTTTGATACTAATTCTTAATTAGAGGTGTTACGTCACGTATTTCTTTCAAAAATATTTTGATTTAATTATCCTTTTTGGAGACTGTATATAATGAACAAATTCAAAATATTATTTTTTACGACAAAAACACGAAATAATATTGGAAATGATAAAGAATCACTACTTGATTTTGATTATTTTTGCCGTTAATTGAAACTATACTCTTATTTATGCTTCATCCAATTTATAAGTTTCATATTTTGAAATGAGTGTTTTTATTTTGATTAACAATTTATATAGACAAATACTTTCTTTGTATTAAAGGAATAGAATATGTATACTGATAAAAGAAAAATGAACACCAATTGTATATTACTTTGAAAATACTTAATGTATAATTTAATATTTTTATTTTTTAAAAAATATTTTTTGTTGGTTTTTTTTTTGTGCAAAGGTTTGCTAATTTTAATGTCCGTGTTTTAATATTTTTTATTTATTTTAATTTAAACTTCATTGGATTATTTGTGCATAAGTTTGATTATTGATTTTTCATGTGATTATTATGTTTTTATATATTTTGTGGTAATTTATGGTTGCTACATTTTAATTAATAAAATGTAATTAAAATATTGTGATGTATTTATATGCAATGATTTTAAAAAGTAATTAACAATTAAATCAAGTTTGTAATTGGAGTTATATTTTTATTGTTGTTTTTTTAATTATAGAGATATAGACAAAGAATTAGTAGAATGTGGAATAAAAAATGAATGAATTCTAGAGGTGTTGAATGATGTGGCAAAATTAGTGTTACATGATATATAAGGATGTGATGTGTCAACATAATATTTTGGGGTTTGTTTTAATATATTATAGTGAAACTATGACCCTAGGTTTACTTTTCATTAATTCAAAGTTGTGTTGTTATATACTCATGTTATAGTTTTTATGCTATCGTTATGTTTTTGTTATCGCGAATCAACAATAATTTTCATTAGTCTAAATAATGTAAAATCATGATTAATTTGGTAGTTGTTAAATTAATCTATGTGGATACGATAATCTTATATACTACAACTTGGCAAATTCGTACACTTGCGGAATTTTGTGCAACAAGTTTTTGTAAAATACAAGTTTTTGGTTAATATTAAATATAATATCTTCTATTCTGAAAATGTTTTAAAGTGCAATATAATAAAATACAAATAAATTTAATCCATAATTTAAAATATATCCAAGCATAAAAATATCACAATCCAAAAACATACAAACTTAATGAAATTAAAAGAGTTCAACTTAAAATATTTTCACACTAATCTATTATAGCTGACTCTATTACAATTTCAAAATAACATGCTGACAATCAGTAGTATATAAACTATAATCTACTACATTAGCATCATGTCAATTACTCTGTCTCTTCCTCATTAGTGATTGCTGCATCTGCAGTTGTCTCATCATCTATCCACACACGTAGTGTATAAGCAGCGACAGGGTAAACAAACGAAAGTGAAACTTCATTCTCAAAATGTAATCAAGAAGAAGTAAAGTATATTAAATGCACAATCAACATTTTAGCATATACAATAACACAATATCAATAATGCATGATAAGGTGACAAGAATCCTGATCATCAATTAGTTCACGTTGGATCCTTCTAACTTTTGGTTGATGCAAGTAAAGAAGCCACCTATTACCCTATCTTTACGTAATATATTCCTATTAATAACTCATCAAGGTCTCCTCAACCGTCAAAGTTTAATTATTTTACGACACAATTCCAAACATATCCTACTTTGTAAATGCAACACATAACATATATGACATAACATTCATCATCGACAATCACTATCTAACAACACTTAACCAATATTTGTGACTAGATGTGCTACAACAAATTAGCATTTATAATCAACATCAATAATAATTAAATGTTGACTAAGTCATAATTCTATATTCTATCATTTAGTAACTAATCCTTATTAATAATGAATTAATTATCTAATTAATCATTTTAACTTAATCTAATCGATGAATCCTAAGACTCTAATAGATTAAGTCATAACTTGGTCTTTTTTTGATTTTGATTCTATATCTAATTGATTAACAAAGTTTTACTAATTAGCTATTACTTAACTTACACATTATTCTACTCTGGGCATCTTCCTAAATAATTACCAAAGTCCAACTCATCGATTATTCAAACTTTAGCTAATAGATTATTCTTATGTCACTATCTAAATAATCTTAATCAATTTATCTCTTATTTACATACTAATTGATTAAACTCTTGACATTAATCGATTATTACATCTGAAAACATCATATAATACAATTTCAATAAAATAGGGACATTCTAAACATAAACAATCATCATTCATGATCATCAAACTTATGAACATATACGTAGCATCAAATCCAGTAATACATCTCATCATACATAATTATCATAACAAGTATTAAATATCAACATAATCTCATCAACTTTTCATGATTTAAATAAAAGACAACACATCATATAAAGTGATCTAAAACACATAACCTATTCAACTTCCCCCTACAATGGTCATAACAAATTAATGGTTGGTGCATACCTAGGGATCACATGACATCCTTAATTAAATAAACATATTCAATCTATTTAATACATATCTAGATTCAAAAACCTCTTTAAACCTTAATCGTTGGATAGTCGATTAATGACTTTATTTTATAAAAAACGATGACTCATTGTTGCTCAACATATGAACATTCAAATAGAATACAATTAATTAATAAAATTAAGGTTTCTATGACAAAAAATAGAAACATAAAACTTGATATTAATTTACTGATTGAGAATGATTTTGATCGATCAGAAAAGAAATAGTTAGAAACTCTTCGATTTTTTGATCGTACTACAACAAATAGAATCGAAGTCAGTTTAGATTTCAAAAAGATTATGCGTGCTTGAAGACTTATGAGACATTTGAACTTACCAATCTTAAAACCTACGAATTTCTGAAGTAAAAGCATCCTTATATAGTCAAGTTAAGTGATCAAATGGTTACTAAAAGATAGGATTTGGAATTGGCAACTTTAAACTAAAAAAAAATGTAATTTTTGAATTGTAGTTAATAACTAATTGACTAGCAACAAAATCCTAATCGAATAATTAACTAAAAACAAGATCGGCTAACACTGCTCATGTGCTAATCGATTACTCAACTCATCCTAATCAACTAATCTATTTTCTAAACAATTAATACTATTTATTAATTGATTAACTGCTTTTAAATAGACATGTACTATATTTAGCTATAGTATATTGATGTTTAAGCAACCAAATAATAAAAAATGACTCTCAAAATTAAAACTAATTAATAAGAAAAATCCGATGATACAGTAAATAACATTGGTTTCATGCTTATGGCCTAAAAATCCAATAGAGATGGTCATCACATTGTTTATTACTATATTTCATGTGTTCATGAATAATTAAGGTGTTTTTTTTGTTTACAAAAGTAAAAAATATCTTAAAATTTATTGTACACTTAGCACAAATGACTCTCAAAATTAAAACTAATTAATAAAAAAAATCAGGTGATACAGTAAATATCTTAATATAAATTAATTTTTTGCACAAATACCTTAACGTATCTTTGAATAATGTGCTTAATAATATAATTTTTTATTCAAAATAAGGAGTCTTAACTTATTTGAATGTAATAAGTATTAGTATTTTTTTTAAAGCTACTAAAGTATTAATTTATCATTAACTTGATTAATAATAATTCTAGTGATTCAAAACACAAGGACGAATAAACAAAATCTAATATAACTCTCTGATAAAGAATAAAAAAAACATTTAAGACAAAGGTTGAAGGAGTAAAATGACCAAAGTTCAAATTCTAGCGAATAATAATTTACTAACTTAACTAACAATATTAACATTTGTTTATAAAAAAAAAACACTTCACAACAAAAAGATATTGAAAATAATACTCTAGAGATTAAAAAATAAAATATTAAAAAGATAAGAATTTTTGTGACTTGTGTACCTTGCAAATGTGAGGAGGATATAATGGTCTCATTCAACATATTAGAATGCAGGACTTCCTGTATACAAAATGTTAACTTTAATTAACAAATATATCAACCCTAACTATCTGATGCATGAAGAAACTAATTTCTTTGTGTCTATGACTAAGACTACAAACTTAATTCATTTATCTTATTTATCTTTTATTAATATAGATTGCAAAAGTGCAAAAGATAAAGTCTCAAACTTATTTTAAACTCAATATATAATATATATATATATATATATATATATATATATATATATATATATATATATATATATATATATATATTTCAAACTCAATGTCCAACTAAACGTGCACCAAATTAATACTGTTGGTAATGAATAAGTAAAATACAGACCTGCTGAATGAACAATTGTTGAATAGTTGTATTAAGATCACCTTTCCATGTCATATTTCCATCTTCCACCTCAATTTCTGTTACGTATGATGCTACCGTGGCTCCTGATGAGAAGATCTTCATTTGAGGGCATCCTTTAACAACGATTGTTAGCAAAGATGGGTATATGAATGTTTGTTTCCCATAGCAAAAGCTTCTCAAACACAACAAAGAAGTAAACTCTAAGTATTCCAAATTTTCAAAAATGATGTCGTCTTCCTCATCATCAATCATCACAACATCCAAAATCTTGTCACAATTAGTTATTTTTAAACCTGCGAGTTGAACTAGACTTTTAGCTGTTGTGGATGTTATCAAATAAATCATCTCTTTGCAGTTGTCCACTTCCAAATAGGTTAAATATGTGAAAGCAATTGATGATGGTACCAAACTTAACAAACTTGGACAACTCCAGACTATTAAACATTCAAGATCTTGTAGTAGAGGATGGTCTAGTGGAAGTTCTTCATGCCAAATATACTTGATATTTTCCAATTGGTAAAACCCCAATTCTGTTATTTTCTTAGAAATTTTGTTATTGAGATTGCCAACAGTACTTCCTTTTGCAATAGGGAATAATATTTCAAAAGAACTATTTCGCACTATAAGACTTTTAAGATTAGGAAATACTGCATGGAAATCATTCAGAAAAATAATTGGAGTTTCGTCGAAGCATTGCAAACGAAGAAATTGTATTTTAGAAAAGATATTTTCCTGACAGTAAGTATTCAACATTCTAAAGGCATCTGTGCCATTTATTGCGAAATCCTCCAACTTGAAGCTTAACTACAAAAATTAAACAAATAAATACCAATAAGGAATGTGATTTACCTTTTCAATAGATAATGAAATGAGACAAATAAAGATAGAGAATATGATTTACCTTTTCAATAGAAAACATGGGTTGTTGAAATAGCATATCATTATGACTTTCATCATGATCCATTGGGTCTCAACAATTGAAGGAAAACATTCTTAATCTTTCACAACGATATACATTCAAAGTCTTCAATGAAGGGCACTCTAAAGTATGTTTTCCTCGATAGAAACTATTAAGGTTTTTCAAAAGACGTAGTCTCAATTCACTCAATTGAGGGAAATTAAAGCTAATTTCCATTGATCCTTCTTCTTCCATTGCAACAATTTCTTCCACTCCGCAAGTGTCTAACTGAAGCAATTCAAGATTCCCAAGATCTTTGCATAGTGACGATGAAACGACATATAACAAGCTTTGGCATATAGAAATGTTAATTGTGCATAAGTTTCCAAAGCTCATAATTTCATAAGGATCATTGTTCCATATTTGCTTCAATTTTGGCAAGCTAGACAAAGTCAATCTTTTCAATTGACTGCTCAATATTTCTTTAGAAGACTTCATACCTTTCACATCAAACACTGCTTCTAAAGAATCACAGTTTCTTACTTCCAGATTTTCCAATCCATGTAGCACTTGTAATGCATTTGATGGAAAAAGTACATTTGATAAAAAATCACACTTTTCCACCACTAGATATTTCAAATTGCTAAACACAATATTCCCATCAAGTTGGCCATACCACAAATTTTTTAGCTCGGGGTAGTCTGATAAAGCTAAATATTTGAATTGACGAAATGCAACCTGATCGATCAAATTAATAATAATATATCAACTATACAATGAAGAGATAAATTATAGTGCTCTATAATCTTAAAATCGAAAAAATAGTTGTTTTCCACAAAGGACATAGTTCAAATTCTCGTAAAATAGTTATTAGTGTCATTGTTATTAATAATAATTATCCTTTCCTCAATTTTATTTTTAAAAAAAAGTATCATCATAAAAAATACAACAGATTGAAGCGCATGTCATAATATTGTTGCACAAGTAATAAATTGGTAAATCAAACATACCTTATCTACAAACATGTTGTTTATTGTATCATTTATGTTTCCTTTCCAAAATCGTTCTTGGTCATTTTCTGCAATTTTCACTTTTCGAAGATTTGGTGTACTTGTGTTTCCATCCGAAAAAACCTTCATGCGAGGACATTCCCTCACAATGACTTCCTCCAACAATGGAAACTTTAAGAAGCACTTATTAGAGCAAAATTTGTTGAGGCTTGGCAAACATTCCAACAATAATATTTCTAAATTAACAAATGCAATGTCAACAACATTTTCTTCTCCGACAATTATTTCTTCAAGTGCATTGCAACCTTTTATCATCAATGTTGTGAGCTTGTCCAAACTTTGAACTGTAGGAGATCTAAATAAACTTTTTAGCCCATTGCAAGCTATTATCCTCACATATGTGAGATGATTAAGTGTGGCGGAAGTCGGCAACAAATTTGTCAAAGTAGAACAACTATAAACATCTAAGTATTCAAGGGACTCAAGAACTGGGTCAATTCGGGACCCTTCTTCACATATATGTTGAAGTTTAGGTAATCCATTTAATGTCAACGTTTTGAGCCGTGTGTCACTTATTTGTCCTTCTCCTTCATCTTGGAATATCTTCTTGAAGAAACTCCAATCAATAGTTAGCGACTCAAGAGTTGGCACATTTTGGAGAAACCAATAAGGAAATGTAGCCTCTTCATTCTTATAATTAGACAAACCAAGAAATGTCATTTTGGTGAAGAGAGTACTTGAGTTTTGGGCTTGCAATATCATGTTGACATCCTTATGTTCAAATCTCAACTCCTCCAAGTTTGGAATCACCTAAAAAATTTGAAACAATGTTGTAGCATTTTCAATTTCTTTGGAACTCACATAGAAACTTTTGATAAAGTAAAATATTTAAATAAATTTTGATATAAAGTGTTCCACATATTTTCATATTTTTGCAAAGAATAAATAACACAAAGTCCTAAATATTTAAATAATGTTTTCATGTAACTTGTTATTCGTAAATTTACATGATATTATATACGTACCTCTTCTGTAATGAAAAGTGGTTGTTGCCTTAAAATTGAGAATTTGTCATCCGGAAAACTAGTTTGGGAGCTACATGTAGATAGAATACTTTTGTACAAAGTCAATTTTGCACAATTGTAAACATCAATTTTTCTCAAAGATGGACATGCTAGAGTATGATTTCCACCATAAAAACCTTTGAGATGACCTAAGTTCCAAAACAATAAAGTACTCAATTGATTAAACTCAAATTTGAGAGTTGCACGCTTAGATTCTTTCTCCTCTACAACAATTTCCTTCATGTTCCAACATGATTCTATATGAAGTTCTTTAAGATGTGAGCAACGAGTGGCTATAGAAAGTGGTAATAGATACTCCAAGCGATCACAATTATTTAATGTTATATTTATTAAATTTTGAAAGCTAAGAATTCCTTGAGGATCCCCACTCCATATCTTTTTCAACTTCGGTAATCCATCTATATGAACTTCTTTCAAATTTGTTATATCCTCTACACCGCTATTTTCACCGGAATTCAATTCAAATATCTCTTTCACTAAACCACAATTTGTAACCTCCAAAAACTCTATCTTATTATATGTTTTTTGCATTGAAGACGGAAAAACTACCATAACTTTCTTACAATTGTTTACATGCAACATCTTCAATGTTTCAAATTGTGGGTGCCATATTGTCTTCAAATTGTCCATATCCTTCAATATGATTTTCTCTAATTTTAAAAATTGAACCTATAAATTCACAAATAACTAATATCATAATAAATAGTTATTTAAAATTAATTGGAAAGTTTCTAGTGATGAAAATAATTACCATACCTCTTTCAATGCATTATTACTACCATTATTTCTCTCTTATTTAGCAATTATCTCCTCCATCAAAGGACAATTACTAATTTCAAGGTGTTTGAGATTCATAAAACTTCCAACCACAGAAGAATAAAATAAGTACTTCAACCCACCACAATTTTCCACAATCAAGCTAGTCAAGTTGTACATAGAATGATGATTGTCATCCCAAATTTTATTAAAATTGAGGGAGCTCAATTTAAGGGTAGCCAAATTAGGAAATGAAACCTACATAAAAAGAAATTACCAGAAATCATAATTCAAATTAAAGCTTATTTTATGAAAAGAGAACTATTTCTAAGTGTGATAAAATTGGTTGCCAAAAATTGAAGAACTGATGTTTTACCTAATTTAGAATCTTTAGCAAGATTTAATCGCTCTTATTCTTATATTTTTAAAATAACAATATAATATAAATCAATTTGTAAATGTTCAATGAACTTTAAGATTTTTTATAATTTAGACTGAGATTTATCTTTAAAAAAAATAAAGATATAATGTTACCGGTATCCTATATAGTTATTCATAAAGAATCATTTTTATAATCTCAACTATTATAGTTCTGTAGAAAAAATAACTAAACTATTACAATCAAAATAGACATAAGGTATTACAATCAAAATATAGTTCACAACTCAATGCATAAACTAAATGGATAAGTAATGTTATGAGAAGAGAACCTTTAATGCACAACTAATGAAAATGCTAAAAGAAAATATAGTTGTGTTTTCTTAGTTGAGAGAATACTAAATACCTTACAATCCATGTCCTTTTCTTATTCTTTAGTACCAAATTCGTTTTAACTTTATTATTTGGAGTTACATATTTTACCAAATTTACCAACTCTTATAATCACTGGATACCTTTCAAAATTATATTTTCATATATAAAGAGCAAATATTTCACATTTTATATTTTGCTTGTTTAAATTTCGTCAAAAAAAAAAAAAGTATACATATTTTGCTTGTTTAAATGTCCATGTTTTTTTGCAACAGAAAAGTCCGTGTAAATGATTATTTATTTTTGTAGCAAAAAATTGTTTATTTACTGTTTTTGACTAAATTGTTTATTTAGTGAATTATGCATATAATAAATTAAAAATTCTATCATTTGTAGCTAAACAAACTTAAAACAAAAACATACCTGAGCACTAAAAAATGGTTTTGAAACATAGGAACATGATGCCTGATATTTTTGCTTACTTCTAGAAGAAGTCAACTCATAAGAGAAGAAATTATTTAGTGTCTCTAAATGTTCCAAAGTCAAAGAACGCAATGAAAGAAACTCAATATTTTGATCAGTTATATCATGATTATTTGCATTGGAACTGTTGTTGTCTCTGAGCACTATCTCCTTCATAGAATTGCATTGACAAACTTGGATCTTGGAAAGATGGGTAAGTCCCCTAACCATGGTAACGGAGAAAATATATTTTAACTGGACGCAGTTTTTGACTTTAATAACACTAAGACTTTCAAAAGAAGTACTAGCAAGTGGACCATGGCAAATGTGCTCCAAGTTTTTAAGATTATAAAGTACTAGTGTTTCCAAGATGAGAAAAGAAACGTGGATTTGATTCATTTCCTTAGTGTCAACAATGTGCTTGATGTTTGCATTATTTTGGATGTGGAGATGCTTCAACAATGGAAATCCTTCCCCATTAAGTTGATAAAGCATATTTTGAATGCCATCTACTTCATCCAAGTACAAACTCTCAACCCCTTTAATCAATGCTTTAATTCCGTGCTCTAAATGTATATTGGTACCACCAAGTTTGAGCATCAATGTTTTTAAGATTCCATCCTCCTTAATGTCAGACCATTCCCATACATCTCCAATAGCTATTTTATATCTTGTCAGCTTCTCAAACATCAATTGCATGTCCCTTGGCAACATCCATGTCTCACGGATTTGTAATTCTAGAGCTGTCAAGTTGGATAGTTTTCGAAGCTCAGCAATACTAGCATTTTTTCTTTGAACAGTTGTTGAATTCACATCTTCCCAATTAATACTAGTATTTCCCATGTACAACTCCTCCAATTTAGTCAATCTTAATATGATGTTGGGTGGGATCATTTGTATTCCCGAATAGCCTAAATAAAGCATTCTAAGTTTAGTCAATCGCCCTATTTCACTTGGCAGCTTGATCATTGATGATTTCCCAAGGTGAAGAATTTCTAAATTTGTCAAAGCTTCTATTGCATCTGTGTTTTCCAAAATGCAACAATCCAAAATCAAAGTATGAAGGTTGGTTAGGGACCGAAATGAAGTGGGCAATGAAGAGAAGTTGAAGCCTATTAAACTTAGGACTTTAAGGCTTGTCATCCCCTCAAAAAAGGTTTCTGGTATTTCTATAGAACGATCTCCACTACTTAAAAAGAAAAGTTTGAGGTTCGAACCATCTACCGTTTGAGGAAGCTCGTGAGTATGACACCCATATAAGATGATCTGTGAACACCTTTTTAATGTATCATGTGTTGGCCATTTTGCTTCATCTGGGTATTTCCTCAAAAATACAAGTTTATCCCTACGTGCTATGTAGATAGCAACATCACGAACAAAATCATGCATTTCGATCTTTCCTCCACTTGTTTTACTACTACCTTCAAGCAATAGACAAGTCACCTTCAAAGATTCTATTATATTGTAAATTCTGTTTCTTGCATCATCAATGGTATTAATATGCTTGAATATGTTTAAACCTATTACGAAATTCAAAAAGGCCTCTGCATCAATACCTATGATTAAAGCAAAAAGCAAGAACATTTCTTTCATTTCATCACTCTCCAATGACTCATAACTCAACTCCAAAGCAGAATAAGTTAATGCATCCCCATGATCATTACTTTGTAATTGTCTTAATGCATCTCTCTAAGACTTTACATCCCTCTTATTTCTCAATGCACGTGCTACCGTCACTAGGCTAAGAGGCAAACCTGCACACTTTTGGGCAACTTGAATTGCTACATCTTCCAATTTCACATCTTTAACTACATCCCCGGCCATAAATTGAAACAAACTCCATGTCTCTATTTCACTTAGAGGTTCAAGTCTAAAAGTGAAATCCTTTGGAACATCCATTTGCAACAACACATCTTGATTTCTAGAAGTTATAAGCAATTTGCAACCATTATGTTCATTACATGATGGAATTCCCACTTTCTTCAAATCAAGTATGTTCCATACATCATCTAGAATGATAAGTATATTTTTCTCCATCTTGATTCTCTGTCTTAGACGTTCTGCTCTACCAGCAATAGTCTCCTCATCAAACCGCAAACGCAACAAGTCTGCAATCTCCCCTTGAATTCTTTTGAAGTTTGGATTTTTTGATACGTGTGTGATAACAACTTCATCGAACAATTTGTGTTGTTTGGCTATTTTATCAACTTCCTCCACCAGAGTGGTCTTACCCACCCCACCTAGCCCATACACTCCAATGTTGCTAGAATTAGAGTCTTTTAGAGCCTTCACAATCTTCTCCTTAAATAACTTCCTTGTCTCCAAATTTTCACCAACTTTTGTTTCAGAAACTCCATCTACGATTATGGGAAGATACTCAATTCTATCAAACTTCCTTTTTCGTTGTACTTGAACAACAACTTTTTTAATCTTTGTGGCTTTCCTACTTAGTTGTTGACGCAAAATAAAATTCGAGCACCTGACATTGGCATGAAGAGACTCTTCCTGTAGTCGATGTGCTTTTTCAATTATTTCCTTCACTTCCTCCAACCAATTCACCACATCTATTTCAATTTCTTTACCACATCTCCTTTCTTCTTCGACCGAATGAATTATTCTTTCTCTTGCGCCATTGAGGTCCTTAACTTCATCAGCTAACTCCTTCAAATTCCTATTGTAGAATATCAAATAACCCGCTTGACGTCCAATAGGAACCACCGTGTAATCAGCTACTTTTCCAACTATTAATGTTACAAATTCCATTGATTCTCTTTTCCCTTCCTCTTCCTTCTGACTTCAGTCAACCTGAAACTGAAAGTAAATAATAAATAATACTATTTTTCTATGAGTGTAAAAGCAACAAGGTGAAGAGGACATTATCACATTACTTACACCTATGAAGAAAAACTCCAAATTCGAAAAGGTATATATACTTTGACTAAAATTAATAAAGAGTCATGCTATGTGGCATGATAGATTTCCAGCATGAATTGAACGAACACGGCCAGTCATGTTCTATTTTTGCTTTCAAGTTTTTTTCAATATTTCTATTTGCTTTGCTAATGTGCTTGATGTTTATCACTTTGTATACAAAATAGAGCAACAATGATACAATAAAATAAAAAAACACACAATAATCAAATAACATTCCCAAAAGTGAATGAAATCATCATAAAGATAAAGTGAGTATGAATGAATAAGGGTTAAGAGATTTGAATAGGAATGTAACAACATACTCTTGCATGTGTAAATGTAAAAATTAACAGAGTGAGAGTAACCTACGGAGGCACTGACCTCATCGTCACCAAAGGAAGCCATTAAGAAGGACAGACCGAGATAGGGTGTTTCAGATTCTACTCCCTTGTTAACTTCCTATTTTTTTAGGACAATTTTTTTTTGGTGCCAAATCAAAATTAACAGAAGAGAATGAGTAACTAGGGCATTGGATTAAGAGAAGAGAATGAGTAACACACAATAATCAAATAACAGTTCCAAAAGTGAATGAAATCATCATAATGATAAAGTGAGTATGAATGAATAAGGGTTAAGATATTTGAATAGGAATGTAACAACATACTCTTGCATGTGTAACTTACAGAGGCACTGACCCCACCGTCACCGGAGGAAGCCATTAAGAAGGACAGGCCGAGAGAGGGTGTTTCAGATTTCCGTAGTGGACTTCGATATACCGTCACGATTCTACTCCCGTGTTAACTTCCTATTTTTTTAGGACAATTTTTTTTGGGTGCCAAATCAAAATTAAAGGAAGAGAATGAGTAACTAGGGCATTGGATTGAGATTTTTAAATTTTTTTTGACAAAAAAGTCTTAAGGATTTTAAGGATTGTTGTTCCTTACTTTGAATTTCTAGAGGTAACGTAGATAACTCCCTTAAGACCTCTCTTAGGGTTTGCTTAGGACTCTTGATTGTATGAGATTTGGTTTTTAGGTGTTTTTATAAAATTAGATATTATAGATTTTTACATGCACACAAGGGGATTGATGAATGTTTTACACCAAGTTCATGTCTTAGAAAAGTATGAGGTTCCTTGCGTGATCTTAACCATACCTTATATGAATGTTTGTAACTGAGATGTGAAGTTTCATGCACTTTAGAAAAATTATTATTGAGTTATCTAACCTTGTATCTTGAATGGATTGACTTAGAATATGTTTGAAGTAAGTATTTGTAATTATCTGATTTTCTTTTAACACACATGCTAGTGTTTGTATTACTGGGAATGTTTGAAAAATTATTTTAACATGGGACCAATTGAAATTTTTTAAATGTGTTAATACCTTGCATATTAGATTTAGTGAATTTTGGATGTGATTTGACCTTCTTATGATGTGATCCAACATACCATGAATACTGTGTGGTGGAAAATTCTTTATCGGATCCGAAAATTACACTATATTTATGCACTTTTTGGTAATAATTTTTAACAAACTAAAATATAGAGAAGGGGATATGTATGCTAAGGACCTAAATATTTTATAAAAAACAGAGTTCATTGTGACAATTGAAGAAACCAACGATTTGGAAACTATGATTATAGAACAATTTCAAGGATCATTGCAACCATATGAGGACAACCACAAGAAAAAGCAAGAGATTCTGGCTCATAAGAAAGAATACAATTTCTTTCATCAATTTGAAGAAGATGAAGATACATCTAGAGAAGTTCAACAAGGACTTCCCTCACCAACATCATCTACTTTTTCAAAATTTCTATTTGCTTTGCTAATGTGCTTGATGACCAATTAAGTGTCAAACCAAATTCACATCCCAAGTTCACCTCCTCATTTTCACAAGCCAATCCATCTTCACACCCTCCAAAATCTTGTGTTGCTTTTCTTGAATTCTGACATCAAAGTTTGTGTCTTTTTCAACATCTTTTACTCTCACTTGCTTTGCATTTGAACTCCATTAAAGGATTCTCAACATCTTTGTTTGCATGTGTTTTGGTAAAGTTTGAAGTTTTTTTGTTCAAGTTCATGCTTTCGGTTTGATGGGATTGTAAATGGGATATATGTGGAATCAACAATCTCATTGAAGAAAGGGAGATTGTTTGGTCATTAGTCAAATAAAAACAGAAGCTTCCATGTCTAAAAAGGTTCATATTAAGCGTCTCTCATTTATTATTCAAAAAAGTTTATTACATTCAATGGATTTGTGGGTTATTGAGAGTTCAAATGGTCCACGAAGAAGATCAAAATGACCCTTATTTTCAAGATTTAATAATTTTATTTTAAAATAATTCATTATTAATCATTTTAATAATTATAAAAAATAATAAAATTAATTTGATGTTTCTAAAAAGAATAAATGGTGACATGCTATCCACATAGAGATCGTAATCTACATCATCAATAGGGTTTGCGTTCAGGATGTCACAGTGATCCAAACAAGATTACTTTTCATTGAGAGAATGAATATATGGAAGAAGCAAATGCTAAAATATACAATTTTTTTTTTTTATTCAAGTTAGTCCTTTAATTTTTTTGAAAGTTTCAATTAGATTGTTTTCTTTATTTTTGGTTTCAAAAAGATCCTTTGTGTTTAAATTAGGGATGGAAAAATGGATTTTCCATTAGTTTTATATTTCGGTTTCCTTGAGTGGTCTTTAAATTTATTTTATTTATATTTTTTCTATAAATTTTATGAATTGATTAACTAAAAAAATAAAAAATTGACGGGACGACCCACTAGTCCGCCTTGTAAAGGTGCAGGGTCGGTTCATGACAAAGAAAGCATATCAGAGTGTTCACCTTGAAACTTTTAAGAGTTAAGAGACAAAATTGAAATTAAAAGATAAAGATTACTAAAACACTTAAAATTCGAGGGAGTCTATAGTTTTGCGGAAAAAAAATTACTATCTCTATCTCATAATAATCACATTTACAAAAAATATTTTTCTCATTTTTTATTTCATTTTTAGTTTCTAATGTAACTTTAATTATTGTTTTTCAATTGTATCATCTAATAAATATTATAGTCATCACTCAAAGTTATTAAGGTGATTTGTAGGAGTTCAAGTGACAAGTAGATCAGGAGTTCAACACATCTTCTAACAACTAATTAGTAATATTGACTATTTCAAAAATGATAATAAGAATACATCAATGGTTAATAAATATAATTTAAATGTATTTATTTCGAGATACTTATCAGAAAATAAGTGTATAAAAATTAAGAGTGTGTATACATAATTATTTATAGGCTAAATTGATCCGTGCTCCCTTAACTTAATTTCAGTTAACGTTTTAGTCTTTTATCTATTTTTTTCCCGATTTGATCCTTTATTTTAATTTTAAGTGACAATTTGATATTTTATGTTTTAAAATGTCAACAATGTTATCCTTTTTTTTGCAAAAATTCATCAAAAATTTCAAACAAAACCCATAAAATTAATTATCATCCTCAATATAATGCAAATTTCATCAAATTCATATCTTAAATCTTTAAATAAACTCATATTTTCATCTCTAACAACATCAAATAAAGAATAAAGGACTAAATCGAAAAGAAAAAAAAAAGATAAAAAACTAAAATATTAACTAAAATTAAGTTAAGGGACCACAAGTGTAATTTAGCTTTATTTATATTGTGATGTCTTTCTCTTTTGTAATGATTGTCCATCTCATTAATATTTTATAAATAAATAAAAAATGGTACATAAAACCATTATGAAAACTAAAAAGACAAAGATTTCTAGTAGAAGTAAACATAATCTTTTAATAACCGCTAAATCTTATCATACTAGAAGTTCTTGTTTATGATAATTTACCCAATTTAAAAATATTATTTTATTAAATAATTTTAATTTAATTTATAATAGATTTAATTTATATACACTATTAAGATAAATATTTTTTATATTATCAAACAATTATAACTGTCGAATTATTAGAAATTTTTTATTTTTATCATAACTACAAAATTACAATAAAAAATATGTTGACAATGTAAAACTTTTTACGTTCACTGTATATAATAATTAAACTATTTATAATATAGTTTTAAAATATAATAAATATCAATTTTATAAAGTTGGATTTGTTTTATTAGATTTAATTTATATACAATTTAATATAAAAAGTTTGTTAGGATGTGAATAAATCAGAATCCAATAAATCAGAACCTTTAAATCATTAACAAAGAGTATAAAAATGTTACCTGTGTTGTGAATGAACGGAACAACCGGCGTTCTAAAAGACTGATGCTGAGTTGAGTGGTTTCTAAATGATCTGCAAACAACAACACAACAAAAATTGAAACAAGCGTTAAACAAATTACAATCATAAATATAAATTTTAAAAGATTTATTTACTCATAAAATTAGTAAAGGAGAACAAATTAATGTGTACCTCCAGCCACTTTTCAAGAAACTCCAACCCTTGAAATAAAAAGAGTACAAAATTAAGCTGAAGCCAGCCTCTTTATCATAAATATATGAGAAAACTTTCCTTCACTATTTTCTGGTTTTGATTTTTGGTTTAATTACTTGTATTGCTACAATTTAGAGAGTGACCCACACACATATGAAGAGGCAATAAAGTCCTTTTAGAAAGAAGTCATCCAAGAGGAAATTGACTCAATTATGGGGAATAAAACTTGGAAATTAGTAGACCTCCCACCTAGATCCAAACCAATAGGTTGTAAATGGATCTTTAAGAAGAAAATGAAAGTTATGGTACCATTGATAAATTCAAAGCTAGACTTGTGCACATGTTGCAAGAAATGGATCAAAGGGTTTACACAAAAGGAAAGTATCGACTACTTTGATACTTAGGCACATGTTGCAAGAATTGCATCCATATGAGTGCTTTTGGCACTAGCTTCTATCTATAAGTTTGTAATCCATCAGATGGCACTAGCTTCATTTACACATAACTCTTTCTAGTTGTATTGCATGAGTTTTTTTTTTTTAATTTTATGTTAAAGTATAGTTTAATATGATTCTTGTAACTACCAATTAAATTGGCTTTGAATTCTGTTGTTCATGAAGGGATTATCCCTATTCCCTTGGCTGGGGAAAATTATGATTTTCTATAGACTTTTTTTGATTTGTGTAAAAGAGGATTTTCATTTAAGTAATATGATTATGAACATCTTCCTTATAACTTTTGGTTCATCTCCTACCCCTCCAAAGGGGAAAGAAGAAAACAAATCTTCCTTTTCCCTCTCACGTACCTTTGGTACTTGTGTAATTTGTAGTAGCTTATGCGGTAGGTTAGAAATTGTGACACAGCAGAAAATAGGTTTTTTCATTTGAAAATAACTTAAAATGATGGATCAAATAAAAAATTGGGATATTTTAGTGGATCAAAAACATATTAAGTCTAAGACTCATGGTTATCAATATCTTACCATAAGTACAACGAGTTATTAAATACAGTATTAGTCATACTAGTTAGTTAGACTAGTTAATAGTTTTTATTGTATCTAGTACAAGTCATATCTCGTTTTGAAACTAAATTGAAACCAATCAATATATGTTTGCGGGTGTCTATTTTAGACATGAATCACAAGATGAATGTCAATTCATCAATATCACATGAATCACAACTTGGCCCTAAACTGTGTAACAAACCGTTTTTTTTGTTTGTTGTTTTGATTTATGAATTGAATCTTGAATTATTTTGAAGTCGTATATGATATATCATGAGTGTGTTTATTGCTTTTACTTGAAAAAGACATTTTAATTTGATTATGTATCTTAAAATTCACAATAAGATTTTAATCACCATTCGAAAGATAGTTCTTCCGATTCACGATTTGAATCTCAAATCGAAAACCAATGTAAGAATATATTATTTTAGCATACAACATTAATTTGTTATGTTTGGGTGGGATGCAGCTTAAGGGTCATTGATTGATAAGGAAGCAGCTGGGATTTCATCATTCCAAAAACTGAACTTAAATCAGTTTGTATTATGGAATTCCATATATCCTTTTCAGATCATAAAGTAACTAAGTCCTCACCTTCCCCTGCACTCTGTTGTGTGGAGACAGTACCTCAAGATGAACAAAATTCTCATATTACAGCTTTTAATTCTGGAGATGGATCCACAAACTCAGATAATGAATCATCTTCATCAAAGAATGTGCGAGATGTACATATTGTAAGAACCACTAGTGCACCTCGGAACATTGCACAACAAATTACGGGTCTGTTTACTTTGTGGAAATATTTTTTGTTTTCATTTTCTAAAATATGTGTTTATTTTAACTTGCTAATAAAAAGAGGTGAGATGAGACTTTTGAAGTGAACCATTATGATATAGAGAAAATGAAATGCTAGTTTGGGATGATGCGTTTCTGGAAATAATGAAAGCAATTCTTTTGGTATTTACATTGTTTCCGAAAATGCAGAAAATTGTCCACTTCATGAATCTCTTGTCACTTAGTTAGCGAGTAAAGTTAACACAAATTTCAGAAAATGAAAACAAAAAGTATTTTTGCAAAGTAAACGACCCATAAATTGTCTATTTTCAGTTTTAAAACACTGTTGGACTCTTCCTGTATATAATAATTAGCCTCATAGAGGCCATGACTCTTGCAGATTACTTTTGCTTAACAAGTATTGATTTCATATTTTCCAGTCAATGCGGTTAATGGAGGACTTTCTTGATCTTGCGAAAGAAAATACAGAAAAGGATCTGGAAACATGTGGTATACTTGGTGCCTTTCTTGTAAGAATCATTTTAACACTGTCACACAGTTTATGGCATTATCATCATATATTTTTTACAACAGAACATAACTCCATCTTTAGGATCTTTCTGAGATTCAGAATAAATGAGATTCACATCCTCAAATAATCTTTGTTGCAACTGAGTTGCTTTTTCTTTTCCCCTCTCTAATATATATGTAGTCTTGTCATGTGTGGGAAATAGATTCCTTGTTGTAACTACATCACACAGTGCTTTTAAAACAATGATCGAGATCGTTTAAAACTGATTTAGTGATTGGGTAATCTGAACAGTCCAATCTCAAATCCAAGATAGGTTACTGTGTGGTACTTTTACTGTTGTGCTTTTAATGCTACTAGATTATTATTTTTACTTTCTGTCTTATATGGTTACTTTTAAGTACATGCCATCATATTATAGAGATTTAAATCTTTCTCTGTAGTATTTTATGATTGAAAAACAAAAAATTTGATCTGATAAAATGATTTACAAAATTTGAAATTTATATGCGACGATGTCCTTCAATTATGCAGGAGAATAGAACCCTTTATATGACTACACTAATCATACCAAAGCAGGAATCAGCATCTAATTCTGTTAGTATCTGGTTTGCAACCTTACATTCTTTTTGGCTTGGTTTTGCATTATTTTAGCACTTGTTTTCAAGAGGGCTTGGTTTTATCACTGCTTATTGCTAACTTGTGATGTACTGTATGACAGTGTCAAGCCACAAATGAGGAGGAAGTTTTCACAATTCTAAATGAAAGATCCCTTTATCCTGTGGGATGGATCCATGTATGTCCTCCTAGTTTTTCGCTGCTATGACACTAGTTTAAGACTTTTAGCCCAACATTCCAAATCAATCCAATCATTGATAAGGCATGTTTGTTTGAAATTTTTGGTTTGGATTGAAATATATAAATATTTTTCCTTTTGTTCTTTGATATTGTCCTCTTTGATCAAAATATGTATCACCGGTGTTATCTTAGGTAACATTTAGAGCGTAAATTATTTTAAAAGTCTATCAATTCGGGCCACCCCCATATTATACATGCATTAGTCTAATAGTGTTGGGTGTGAGTGATTGTAGGGAAAAACCAAGTCTCACATTGAAAAAAGATAAAGTCTAAAAAGAGTGGCTTGCCTCACTTTACAAGCTGGTTTTATAAGGATGAGTTATGATTAATATAAAAACTTAATAAAGATAATATCCCCCATGTTACTCTGCATGAGCTCAACAATAGTAGCTCTTTGTGTAACACCAACACTTCAGATTGAAGGTGTATGATGTCCGACATGTATTGTCTAACATCGACACGACAACGACACATGTAGTTACATTCAATTTCTTCTTTCAAAATATTATCGTGTCAACGTCTCAGTGTCCATGTCGTGTCCGTTGTCCTCGTTTGTGTTAGTGAATATAGATAGTTCCTACTGGTTTGACTTATATCTAACCCTTCTCTTTTTCTAAACATTTTTAGACACACCCTTCTCAAAGTTGCTTCATGTCATCAGTGGATCTTCACACTCAATATTCCTACCAGGTGATTGATCCAAGTATAACACTTCCTTTTAAAAGCATTTCTTTGTTCCACTATCTTCAACTTCAAATTAGCATCTAAAGTGTTATCCCCTTTATGAAGACATGCTGCATAACATATTATGCAGTGAATTAAATAACTTCAAAGAGAAGTTATAAATAGGACAATTTTTATGATTTTGCAGGTAAATAATGATAATCAACCTAACTATTATAACTGGCATGGATATTGACTTGAAATGTATTTATAATTTTGTTTTTTGCTTTGCAGTCCAATTTTGAACTTACAGTTTGGTGTTATTTTTTCAGGCAATGATTCTTGAGGCGTTTGCCATTGTAATGGCACCAAATGATACCTCAAGGTCTAATACTGGTCTTTCATTTGATAATATGGACAAATTACCACTACCTATTGTTTTTTACCAAAAATATGGATATCTACGTTATTCTACTAGACAATCTTGTCTTTTTCTTTTCTTTCTTTTTAAAAATAATTCCTTGTAGTTGAATCCAATTTTGCATAATTGAGCAAAAAAGGACTCTCTGATGTACAATATTTTGAACAAAACCTTTACTTGCTTCTCTTGAACCACAATTTAAGCCTATTTCAAAATGCTATGGTCACTCCACTAATCCAATGAATTTACAAGTTATATGTTCTTTTTTGCAGGAGCTGTGGACTCTTTCGCCTAACCGAACCCGATGGGATGAATATTCTAAGAGATTGTCCAGAGAAGGGATTTCATCCACACAAAGAACCAGATAATGGCAACCCTGTGTATGATCACTGCTCCAATGTGTACAAAAACTCCAATCTAAGGTTTGAAATCTTTGATTTACGCTAAAATGACTCTGATTCACCGCATACTATCTGACGACGATGTAGAGTGTAATTACAAGAAACATGTAATATTTATACATGAAAAAATAGTTCTGATATACAGTTATTGTTACATTTTGCTTAATTTAATAAGGCCAGTCTAATACTACCTCTTGAACATTCATATTTATTTTGGATGGTAATTATTCAAAATAAATTGAAAGGTTAAGGAAATAAACTCAAATTTATTTGATGTCTAGCTCTGCTTGTATCAGAATCTACTCTTGTAGTGCACTTCTAAATATCAGTAGTTAAACATGATTCTTCGTCCTGAATTTGTGTGTTTGCTTCTCAAGTCCTACATGATACTTAAGCAATGAGCACGAGCACCTGCCCTTTAGACCTGCAAGCCTCATTTGCTAAAGAAGGCCCTTCAAACCCAAAGGCAGTCTTCTGCAGTTTGGTGTTGATACATGCAGCTTCTATCTCCAACTGCCTCAGATATAATAAGCACCGTCATTCAGATTAAAGGAGTGTCGGATGTATAACATGTGTCGGTGTCCGATATAGTTGCATTCAGTTACTCGAATTTGTTAAATTATTTTAAGTGTTGGTGTCAGTGTCGTGCATAGTGTATCTGTCAGTGTTTCATAGCCTCCAATGCTTCCTCAAGTCATTCATCTCGATTTCTACGCTCAACATATTAACCATCATGCATGGTGTCATAGTCTCTCATCACCATTTTAGCTCTCTCAGGATGTTGCCTCCTAGTTTGATCATCCATGACCTTCATATGTTTATTACCCTTCATTGAGTCACATTGTGAGTGATGTATGTACTCTTAATAAGAAGGTACAATTGATATATTACATTAAAAATATCATTCATCACTTTGAGACAATTTTGTTTACAAATATATCACTATTTGGAGTGAGGAGAGAGTAAGAAACAAGGTTGTAAGCTTGGTGAAGCTTAAGAATACACAAAGTGTAATTTTCCTCTGCGAGAGATTGATTTGTTTGATCATTAGTGAAATCTCACAAGTGTGTGAGGACTGAACGTAGCCATCTTTGGGTGAATCACTATAAAAGTTCTCTCTCTCTCTCTCTATACTATCCTCGCTTTTATTCTGCTCATATTTAAAGGTTTGAATTTCTGTTCTCGAGATTGCATCCTCTCAGAGAGGTCAACAATTTGAAACTCATTAAAATATTTTTAAACGCCAAAATCCCTATTCAACCCCCTTCAAAACTCATAAAAGGCTCATAAAGTTTAACACAAAAAAGTTATTAAAAAAAAATATGACACTATATTTTTTTCACACCATTTTTTTTTCTTCTGCGCATCTTGCACGCCACTTTCTTCACCGACCTGATCATTAAGGTTGATCCTTTAAAAAAAAATGTTAAACACTCACAATCATTGTTACTCATTTTTTGTACAAAGTTTTTATTAATTTCACTTTTTTATTTTTTATTTTTTCCCCTCATTGTGCATAACATAGCTACAACAAATCAATCTAATAGTTCACACCATTCACAACAAATTGGAGCAATTTTGTTTTTTTGGAGGATAATCAAACAACAAAATCAATCCCAAGTTTTGTATAAAATGTAACAACAACAATATGAAATGCAAATTATATCCAAAGGTAATCGACACCGGAATAAAGTCGTATTCTTCTTCACCATTGCTACAACGCAACGCTCTCTCCTAGTGCAGAGTATGTGTCCTTGAAAATATAAGACAGTGTCATTTTGAATTCTGACTCAACAAAAAATCTAAAATAGTGTCCAAATTATCAAAATATTAGTCAATTTAGTCCCTAACGTTATAACAGACTATTTTCATGATAAATTGTATCTTTTAAGAATTTTTATAATAGTAAATTGTATCTTTCATAAACTATTTTGATAATTCAATGAGTAATTTGATTTTTTTTTTTTGCTTGAATTAGAGACCAGCATGATAACATCGTATACTTTAAGGGACTAAAAATGATTCACCTAATATTTTTAACTATTTAATGTATTTCCATTTTATTGTATTTGGAGTCACTTGTGTAACAAATAACCCAAAGAAATTATAGGTTAATCAATTATATGATATAATTAATTGAATAGATCATTAAATAATCAATTAGGCACTAAGGTAATTGAAATTAGGAATTTAGTAAAAACACAGAAATAGTGTAAAGTATTGATTTGTGACAATGTTAATCATAAATGATTAATTACGGCGATTAGATAATTGACAAGGATGATGATTAGATAATCAATTACTTTGATCAATAACTAATTAGTAAGATTAGATAATTGATTGGGTAAATAAGGTCATCAATTAAGTAATAGTCAAAACTAATTAGTCAAGACAAAATTAATGGATTAAAAGGTAACTATAATTGATAGGTGAAATAGTTAATCCATTAGGATATTAAATAAAAGATTAAAAAAAGAGAGATAATCGATTAAGTGCTTAGTTGAAACTTATTAATAAGATTTAATTGTAGTTTTAGTTCCCTGTTTTTACTCATCCACGAAATTGATTCCTTTATTTTAAAAGTTGACAGATTTAGCCCTATTTCTAATTTTTTTTAACTAAAAAAATGATGAAATGAGATGTTTTAAATAACATGACATATGATATGATGATGTAGAATGATTAACACCGTGAAATTGAAATAAAACGCCGGAAAAACGTAGATTTCAACTTCAATTTTTTTTCTTCATATTTTTAATTTAATCAATGACATATGAATAATTAATGCATCTAGATGGTTCTATATCATAGAACTGTATCGTAGATTTCACACTAATCAATCATAGTTGACTCTATACAATTTCAAATTAACATGTTCATAATCAATAGCATATAAACTATAATCTACTGCATTAGTGTCATGCCAATTACTCTGTCTCTTCCTCGTCAACGATTTCTTCATTTGCTGTTGTCTCATCATCTACTCACACACGTAGTGTGTAAGCAGCGATATGAAAAACAAACAAAGGTGAGTCATCATTCTCAAAATATAATCAAGAAGAAGTAAAGTATATTAAATACACAATAACCATTTTAGCATATACAATAAACAATATCAATAATGCATGATAAGATGAAAAGAATCCTAATCATCAACTACTTCATGTTGGATCCTTCTAACTTTTGGTTGATACATGTAAAGAAGCCACCTATTACCCCACGAACAAAAGTATCTAACTAGGATGATTCAATATTTAACACAATACCATAACGCTACCCCGTCTTTATGTAAGACTTTCCTGTTGATAACTCTCTCAAGGTCTCCTCAACCGTCGAAGTCTAATTCTATTACGACAAAACCCCAAACATGTCCTACTTTGTGAATGCAACACATAACATACATGTCATAATATTCATCATCGACAATCATTGTCTAACAACACTTAACCAATATTTGTGACTAGCTGTACTACATCAGATTAATGTTTATCATCAACATATTAATCAATATCATAATAATTAAATGTTGACTTAGTCGTAATTCTTTATTCTATCATCTAGTATCTAACCCTTATTAATAATGAATTAATTTTATCTAATTAATTATTTTAACTTAATCTAATTGATTAATCCAAAGTCTCTAATAGATTAAGTCATAACTTATTATTTAATAGATTAAGTCATAACTTATTATTCTGAATTTGATTCACTATCTAATCGATTAACCAAGTCATACTAATCTACTATTCTTGATCGATCATATATTATATTTCTAATTGTCATTCTAATTGATTAAATGAACTTCACTAATTAGTTATTACTTAACTTACACATTATTCCGCTCTAGACATCTTCCTAAACAATTACTAAAGTCCAACTCATCGTTTATTCTATTTCAACTTAAGCTAGTAGATTATTCTTATGTCACTATCTAACTAATCTTAATCAATTTATCTCTTATCTACATACTAATCGATTAAACCCCTAACATTAATCGATTATTACATGTGAAAACATAATATAAGACAATTTCATTAAAACAGGGGCATTCTAAACATCAACGATCATCATTCGTCATTCATCATCATCATAATTATGAACATATACATAGCATCAAATCAATTAATACATCTCATCATACATAATTATCATAACAAGTATCAAATATCAAAGCCCTAATCGAATAATTACGTAAAAACAAGATTGTCTGACACTACTCACGTGCTAATTGATTACTCAATTCATCCTAATTGATTAATCTATTTCCTAAACAATTAATACTATTTATTAATTGATTAACTGCTTTTAAATTGACATGTACTATATTTAGCTATGGTATATTGATGTTTAAGCAACTAAATATTTAACAATTAGCACAAATGACTCTCAAACTTAAAACTAATTAATAAAAAAATGAGTGATACAGTAAATAATATTGGTTTCGTGCTTGTGGCCTAAAAATCCAATGGAGATGCTCATCACATTGTTTATTACTATATTTCGTGTGTTCAGGAATAATTAAGGTGCTTTTTTACAAAAAATAATTAAGGTGCGTGGTAATTCGAAGTGTTGAGGAACACATCTTCTTATGTAACTTATGTATATTATAGTGATATATAACATACATTGTCTTCTTGATTATGATGTAAGTTTTTTTTTTTTATATGAAATTTAGAGGAGGGATAATGTCTCAGACTAAAATAAAAAATACTTTAGAGTTTATTATACACTTGCAAATGAATTTATGTTTGTATTAATATAAGTTAATTTTTTGCACAAATATCTTAGCATATCTTATGCTTTGAATAAAGCGCTTATTAATATAACTTTTTATTCAAAATAAAAAGAGTCTTAACTTATTTAAAGCAATAAGTATTAAAGTATTTTTTTTAAAGTTACTAAAGTATTAATTTATTATTAACTTGCTTAATAATAATTCTAGTGATTCAAAACACAAAGACGAATAAACAAAATGTAACATAACTCTCCGATAAAGAATAAAGAAAACACTTGAGATAAAGGTTGAAGACCTTAAAGAAGTAAAATGACCAAAGTTTAAATTACGATGAAGGAAAATTTATTAACTTAACTAACAATACTAACATTTGCCTATAAAAATAAAACACTTCACAACAAAAGATATTGAAAATAATACCCTAAAGATTAAAAAATAAAATATTTAAAAGATAAGAATTTTTGTGAATTGTATACCTTGCAAATGTGAGGAGGATATAATGGTCTCATTCAACATATTAGAATGTGGAACTTCCTGTTTACAAAATGTTAACATTAATTAACAAATATATCAACCCCTAACTATATGATGCATGGAGAAACTAATTTTGTGCACCTCAACATAATATGACGATAGATCAATAAAATTCAATATTTATAATGTCCTATTAAACAAAACAATTTAGCTTATAGATACTCCTAGAAGAATATAATTCCTCCCATATATATGAATTTCAAACTCAATGTCCAACCAAACATGCACCAGATTAATATTGTTGGTAATGAATAAGTAAAATACATACCTGCTGAATGAACAATTGTTGAATAGTTGTATTAAGATCACCTTTCCATGTCATCTTTCCATCTTCCACATTAATTTCTCTAAGGTATGATGCTACCGTGGCTCCTAATGAGAAGATCTTCATTTGAGGGCATCATTTAACAATGATATATACCAAAGATGGAAATATGAATGTTTGTTTCCCATAGCAAAAGCTTCTCAAACATGACAAAGAAGTAAACTCCAAGTGTTGCAACTTTTCAAAAATGATGTCGTCTTCCTCATCATCAATCATCACAACATCCAAAATCTTTTCACAATTAGTTATTTTTAATCTTGTGAGTTGAACTAGACTTTTAGCTGTTGTGGATGTTATCAAATAAATCATCTCTTTGCAACTGTCCCCTTCCAAATGGGTTAAATATGTGAAAGCAATTGATGATGGTACCAAACTTAACAAACTTGGACAATTCTTGACTCCTAAAGTTTCAAGATCTTGTAGTAGAGGATGGTCTAGTGGAAGTTCTTCATGCCAAATATACTTGATATTTTCCAATTCGTAAAGCCACAATTGTGTTATTTGCTTAGAAATTTTGTTATTGAGATTGCCAACAGTACTTCCTTTTGCAATAGGGAACAATATTTCAAAAGAACTATATCGCACTATAAGAGATTTAAGATTAGGAAATACTGCATGGAAATCATTCAGAAAAATAATTGGAGTTTCATCGAAGCATTGCAAACGAATAACTTGTATTTTAGAAAATAAATTTTCCTGAAAGTAAGCATTCAACATTCTAAAGGCATCTGTGTCATTTATTGCGAAATCCTCCAACTTGAAGCTTAACTGCAAAAATTAAACAAATAAATACCAATAAGGAATGTGATTTACCTTTTCAATAGATAATGAAATGAGACAAATAAAGATAGAGAATATGATTTACCTTTTCAATAGAAAACATGGGTTGTTGAAATAGCATATCATTATGACTTTCATCATGATCCATTGGGTCTAAACAATTGAAGGAAAACATTCTTAATCTTTCACAACGATATACATTCAAAGTCTTCAATGAAGGGCACTCTAAAGTATGTTTTCCTCGATAGAAACTATTAAGGTTTTTCAAAAGACGTAGTCTCAATTCACTCAATTGAGGGAAATTAAAGCTAATTTCCATTGATCCTTCTTCTTCCATTGCAACAATTTCTTCCAATCCGCAAGTGTCTAACTGAAGCAATTCAAGATTCCCAAGATCTTTGCATAGTGACGATGAAACGACATATAACAAGCTTTGGCATATAGAAATGTTAATTGTGCATAAGTTTCCAAAGCTCATAATTTCATAAGGATCATCGTTCCATATTTGCTTCAATTTTGGCAAGCTAGACAAAGTCAATCTTTTCAATTGACTGCTCAATATTTCTTTAGAAGACTTCATACCTTTCACATCAAACACTGCTTCTAAAGAATCACAGTTTCTTACTTCCAGATCTTCCAATCCATGTAGCACTTGTAATGCATTTGATGGAAAAAGTACATTTGATAAAAAATCACACTTTTCCACCACCAGATGTTTCAAATTGCTAAACACAATATTCCCATCAAGTTGGCCATACCACAATTTTTTTAGCTCAGGGTAGTCTGATAAAGCTAAATATTCGAATTGACGAAATGCAACCTGATCAATCAAATTAATAACAATATATCAACCATACAATGAAGAGACAAATTATAGTGCTCTATAATCTTAAAATCGAAAAAATAGTTGTTTTCCACAAAGGACATAGTTCAAATTCTCGTAAAATAGTTATTAGTGTCATTGCTATTAATAATAATTCTCCTTTCCTCAATTTTATTTTTTAAAAAAAGTATCATCATAAAAAATACAACAGATTGAAGCGCATGTCATAATATTGTTGCACAAGTAATAAATTGGTACATCAAACATACCTTATCAACAAACATGTTATTTATTGTATCATTTAGGTTTCCTTTCCAAAATCGTTGTTGGTTATTTTCTGCAGTTTTCAATTTTCGAAGATTTGGTGTACTTGTGTTTCCATCTGAAAAAACCTTCATACGAGGACATTCCCTCACAATGACTTCCTCCAACAATGGAAACTTTAAGAAGCACTTACTAGAGCAAAATTTGTTGAGGCTTGGCAAATATTCCAACATTAATATTTCTAAATTAACAAATGCAATGTCAACAATATTTTCTTCTCCAACAATGATTTCTTCAAGTGCATTGCAACATTTTATCTTCAATGTTGTGAGCTTGTCCAAACTTTGAGCTATAGGATATCTAAATAAACTTTTTAGCCCATTGCAATCTGTTATCCCCACATATGTGAGATGATTAAGTATGGCGGAAGACGGCAACAAATTTGTCAAAGTAGAAAAACTATAAAGATGTAAGTATTCCAGGGACTCAAGAACTGGGTCAATTCGAGACCCTTCTTCACATATATGTTGAAGTTTAGGTAATCCATTTAATGTCAACGTTTTGAGCCGTGTGTCACTTATTTGTCCTTCTCCTTCATCTTGGAATATCTTCTTGAAGAAACTCCAATCAACAGTTAGCGACCCAAGAGTTGGCACATTTAGGAGAAATCAATAAGGAAATGTAGTCTCTTCATTCGTATAATTAGACAAACCAAGAAATGTCATTTTGGTGAAGAGAATACTTGAGTTTTGGGCTTGCAATATCATGTTGACATCCTTATGTTCAAATCTCAACTCCTCCAAGTTTGGAATCACCTAAAAAATTTGAAACAATATTGTAGCATTTTCAATTTCTTTAGAACTCACATAGAAACTTTTGATAAAGTAAAATATTTAAATAAATTTTGATATTAAGTGTTCCACATATTTTCATATTTTTGCAAAATATAAATAACACAAAGTCCTAAAGTAACACAAATCTCAACATGATATTATATACATACCTCTTCTGTAATGAAAGGTGGTTGTTGTCTTAAAATTGAGAATTTGTCATCTCGAAAACTAGTTTGGGAGCTGCATGTAGATAGAATACTTTTGTACAAAGTCAATTTTGCACAATTGAAAACATCAATTTTTCTCAAAGATGGACATGTTAGAATATGATTTCCAGCATAGAAACTTTTGAGATGATATAAGTTCCAAAGCAATAAAGTACTCAATTGATTAAACTCAAATATGAGAGTTGCACACTTATTAGATTCTTTCTCCTCTGCAACAATTTCCTTCATGTTCCAACATGATTTTATATGAAGTTCTTTGAGATGTGAGCAATGAGTGGCTATAGAAAGTGGTAATAGATACTCTAAGCTAACACAATAATTTAACTGTATATTTATTAGATTTTGAAAGCCAAGAATTCCTTGAGGATCTCCACTCCATATCTTTTTCAGTTTCGGTAATCCTTCTATATAAACTTCTTTCAAATTTGTTATATCCTCTACACTGCTATTTTCACCAGAATTCAATTCAAATATATCTTCTACTAAACCACAATTTGTAACCTCCAATAACTCCAGCTTATTATATGTTTTTTGCATTGAAGAAGGAAAAACCACCACAATTTTCTTACAATTGCTTATATGCAAAATCTTCAATGTTACAAATTGCGGGTGCCATATTGTCTTCAAATTGTCCATGTCCTTCAATATGATTTTCTCTAATTTTATAAAATGAACCTATGAATTCACAAATAACCAGTATCATAATAAGTAATTATTTAAAATTAATTGGAAAGTTCCTAGTGATGGAATTAATTACCATACCTCTTTCAATGCATTATTACTACCATTATTTCTGTATTGATCTTTAGCTATTATCTCCTCCATCAAAGGACAATTACTAATTTCAAGGTGTTTGAGGTTCATAAAACTTCCAGCCACATAATCTGAGAATAAATACTTCAACCCACCACAATTCTTCACAATCAAGCTAGTCAAGTTGTACATAGAATGATGATTGTGGTCCCAAATTTTATTCAAATTGAGAGAGCACAATTTAAGGGTATCCAAATTAGGAAATGAAACCTACATAAAAAGAAATTATCACAAATCATAATTCAAATTAAAGCTTATGGTGAAAAACTAATAAGCCTAATTTGTTTGACTTTGGAGATGCATTACACATTCCAAAATATATATATATATATATATATATATATATATATATATATATATATATATTTTAATAATGTTGGGTCCATAATAAATCACAACGAGGAAAAAAGGGGTCAAAATATTTTTCAAATTAAAAAATGTTTATTTATTTTGTAATTTCATTACTTTATTTTCTATTTTATTTTTATTTTTAAATTCTATCAAATATTTTTGTTATTTTTTTAAATGTACTATTTTATGGTTCGATGACTTGGATACATATAAATCTATTTGTATTTTGCTACATTAACTTATTTAATGTTACGTCATTTAAAAATATATTATTTTACTACTTTAAGAGAAAAAATTATGAGTTGTGACTAAAACTCCAACAGATATGATATTTGACGAACTAAAAACTTCAATTTTAATTCTAAAATAAAAGTTGATTTTATAAAAAGAGAACTATTATGTGACTGTGATAAAATTGGTTACCAAAAATTGAAGAAAGCATGTTTTACCTAATTTAGAATCTTTAGCAAGATTTAATTGATTTTATTCTTATATATTTAGAGAGAAATTAGGTCTCATTAATTTACTTTGTGAAAATATTTAGTATTTTTAATTATTTTTTAAAATGTGTGTTCATTTTATTTTAAAAAAAAATTAAGACTCTTTAGGTGAAACATTGTCATCATGTAATATTAGATAAAGAAGATACATTTTTAAAAATATTAAAAACACTTTTTTTGTTATTTTCATTGGTTTTAAAAATGTGGACAATTATTCAACATTTGAAAACACTTTTTTTAAAGTCTCTTAATTTCTTATCAACATGTAAAATTAACAGAAAATTTAAAAAATAAAAACAGTAAATATTTTCATAAAATATACTGCTTTTAGATTTTAGAGAGAAAATCTTGTTTCTCGATGAATGATTCATTGACTGCACCATCATCGGTCATAACATTCTAACAGCTTAGCACTACATACTTCACAACTTAATGCATAAACTAGAAGAGAACCTTTAATGCACAGCTAATGAAAATGCTAAAAGAAAATATAGTGTTTTGTTAGTCGAGAGAATACTAAATACCTTACAATCCATGTCCTTTTCTTATTCTTTAGTACCAAATTCGTTTTAACTTTATTATTTGGAGTTATATATTTTACCAAATTTACCAACTCCTATAATCTCTGGATACCTTTCAAAATTATATTTTCATATATAAAGAGCAAATATTTCACATTTTATATTTTGCTTGTTTAAATTTCGTCGAAAAGAAAATATTTTTTGCTTGTTTAAATGTCCATTTTTTTTTTTTGCAAAATAAAAATCCATATAAATGATTATTTATTTTTGTAGCAAAAAATTGTTTATTTACTGTTTTTGACTAAATTGTTTATTTAGTGAATTATGCATATAATAAATTAAAAATTCTATCATTTGTAGCTAAACAAACTTAAAACAAAAACATACCTGAGCACTAAAAAATGGTTTTGAAACATAGGAATATGATGCCTGATATTTTTGCTTACTTTTAGAAGAAGTCAACTCATAAGAGAAGAAATTATTAAGTGTCTCCAAATGTTCCAAAGTCAAAGAACGCAATGAAAGAAACTCAATATTTTGATCAGTTATATCATGATTATTTGCACTTGAACTGTTGTTGTCTCTGAGCACTATCTCCTTCATAGAATTGCATTGACAAACTTGGATCTCGGAAAGATGGGTAAGTCCCCTAACCATGGTAAAGGAGAAAATATATTTTAACTGGACGCAGTTTTTGACTTTAATAACACTAAGACTTTCGAAAGAAGTACTAGCAAGTGGACCATGGCAAATGTGCTCCAAGTTTTTAAGATTATAAAGTACTAGTGTTTCCAAGTTGAGAAAAGAAACTTGGATTTGATTCATTTCCTTAGTGTCAACAATGTGCTTGATGTTTGCATTATTTTGGATGTGGAGATGCTTCAACAATGGAAATCCTTCCCCATTAAGTTGATAAAGCATATTTTGAATGCCATCTACTTCATCCAAGTACAAACTCTCAACCCCTTTAATCAATGCTTTAATTTCGTGCTCTAAATGTATATTGGTACCACCAAGTTTGAGCATCAATGTTTTTAAGATTCCATCCTCCTTAATGTCAGACCATTCCCATACATCTCCAATAGCTATGTTATATCTTGTCAGCTTCTCAAATATCAATTGCATGTCCCTTGGCAACATCCATGTCTCACGGATTTGTAATTCTAGAGATGTCAAGTTGGATAGTTTTCGAAGCTCAGCAATACTAGCATTTTTTCTTTGAACAGTTGTTGAATTCACATCTTCCCAATTAATACTAGTATTTCCCATGTACAAATCCTCCAATTTAGTCAATCTTGATATGATGTTGGGTGGGATCACTTCTATTCCCGAATCTCCCAAATAAAGCATTCTAAGTTTAGTCAGTCGCCCTATTTCACTTGGCAACTTGATCATTGATGATTTCCAGAGGTGAAGAATTTCTAAATTTGTCAAAGCTTCTATTGCATCTGTGTTTTCCAAAATGCAACAATCCAAAATCAAAGTGTGAAGGTTGGTTAGGGACCGAAATGAAGTGGGTAATGAAGAGAAGTTGAAGCATGTTAAACCTAGGACTTTAAGGCTTGTCATCCCCTTAAAAAAGGTTTATGTTATTTCCATAGAACGATCTTCACTACCTAAAAAGAAAAGCTTGAGGTTCGGACCATCTACTGTTTGAGGAAGCTCGTAAGTATGACACCCATATAAGATGATCTATGAACACCTTTTTAATGTATCATGTGTTGGCCATTTTGCTTCATCTGGGGATTTCCTCAAAAATACAAGTTTATCCCTACGTGCTATGTAGATAGCAACATCACGAACAAAATCATGCATTTCGATCTTTCCTCCACTTGTTTTACTACTACCTTCAAGGAATAGACAAGTCGCCTTCAAAGATTCTATTATATTGTAAATTCTGTTTCTTGCATCATCAATGGTATTAATATGCTTGAATATGTTTAAACCTAATACTATATACAACAATTCCTCTGCATCAATACCTATCATTAAAGCAAAAAGCAAGAACAATTCTTTCATTTCATCACTCTCCAATGACTCGTAACTCAACTCCAAAGCAGAATAAGTTAATGCATCCCCATGATCATTACTTTGTAATTGTCTTAATGCATCTCTCCAAGACTGTACATCCCTCATATTTCTCAATGCACGTGCTACCGTCACTAGGCTAAGAGGCAAACCTGCACACTTTTGGGCAACTTGAATTGCTACATCGTTCAATTTCACATCTTTAACTACATCCCCGGCCATAAATTGAAACAAACTCCATGTCTCTATTTCACTTAGAGGTTCAAGTCTAAAAGTGAAATCCTTTGGAACATCCATTTGCAACAACACGTCTTGATTTCTAGAAGTTATAAGCAATTTGCAACCATTATGTTCATTACATGATGGAATTCCCACTTTCTTCAAATCAAGTATGTTCCATACATCATCTAGAATGATAAGTATATTTTTCTCCATCTTGATTCTCTGTCTTAGACGTTCTGCTCTACCAGCAACAGTCTCCTCATCAAATCGCAAACGCAACAAGTCTGCCCCTTGAATTCTTTTGAAGTTTGGATTTTTTGATACGTGTGTGATAACAACTTCATCGAACAATTTGTGTTGTTTGGCTATTTTATCAACTTCCTCCACCAGAGTGGTCTTACCCACCCCACCTAGCCCATACACTCCAATGTTGCTAGAATTAGAGTCTTTTAGAGCCTTCACAATCTTCTCCTTAAATAACTTCCTTGTCTCCAAATTTTCACCAACTCTTGTTTCAGAAACTCCATCTACGATTATGGGACGATACCCAATTCTATCAAACTTCCTTTTTCCTTGTACTTGAACAACAACTTTTTTAATCTTTGTGATTTTCCTACTTAGTTGATGACGCAAAATAAAATTCGAGCACCTGACATTGGCATGAAGAGACTCTTCCTGTAGTCGATTTGCTTTTTCAATTATTTCTTTCACTTCCTCCAACCAATTCACCACATCTATTTCAATTTCTTTACCACATCCCCTTTCTTCTTCCACCGAATGAATTATTCATTCTCTTGCGCCATTGAGGTCCTTAACTTCATCAGCTAACTCCTTCAAATTCCTATTGTAGAATACCAAATAACCCGCTTGACGTCCAATAGGAACCACCGTGTAATCAGCTACTTTTCCAACTATTAATGTTACAACTTCCATTGATTCTCTTTTCCCTACTTCTTCCTTCTGACTTCAGTCAACCTGAAACTGAAAGTAAATAATAAATAACTAGAAGATTTATGGGTTTAGCAAGTTATTACCATGGACTCGTTGAAGAATTCTCTTTGTTAGCTTTGTCTCTATCCAAACTAACTTATAAAAGTTAGTTGTCTGTGCGGAATACTCAGTGTGAGAATAGTTTGCAAAAGCTCAAGAAAAGATTATGTTAGTGTTACCTAATTCAAGCGAATCCTTTGTAGTTTATTGTGTTGCGCTTAGTTCATGATTAGGTTGGGTTCTCAAGCAAAATGGGGAAGTAGTAGCTTATGCTTTTGAACAAATTAAGATTCATTAGAGGAATTACCATACTCTCAATTTAGAATTAGTTGTCATAGTGTTTGTACATAAGATATAAAGGCATAAATTGTATGGATTTAGATTTCTATTTTTACGACCATAAGAGTTTTAAGTATCTTTTTTACTTCAAGGAGTTGAACATGAGGAAATGTGGTTGAATATAAATTATAAAGGATTTAGATTTTGAACTTAGTCACCACTCGAGGAAAGCTACAGTAGTTGTAGATGCTTTAACCTGAAAATATGTTTATGTGTACGTCTACTTTAGCGGTGAAGCATAGTGAATAAATTGAATAGTAAAAGCAATCATTATTAACAATTCTTCACGTGTTACTAATTATAAAACTAAAGTCACAGAAGAATAAACTATCGATCTTTAAAGTCATAGAGCGATCAATTCACCAAAAATTATAATATTTTGATCAAACAATAAACGGCTATAATACTATGATACCATGTGGAAGAATTGGATACTATTCTAATAATTATATATACAAATCATAACGTATAAAAAAAAAATCAATAAGAATGAAGAATACGTAGATTTAGAGTATTATGATTCCTAAAGAACAAAGATGAAAGCAAACTACCTACTTTTTTTTTTTTTTAAGATTTTAACTTTTAAAAACATAATAGAGTGTCTCACCCATAACAACTAATTTAAAACAAAATCTAATCGATATATATTAATTGACTATTCAAAATAATTAATATATTAATAATTTATAATATTTAATTATTTCAACAAAAACAGTGGACTTGATCTAGTATATATACAACAATATCACGATTATGTGTAGTACAATTTAATGGTCCATAGTCCATCCTTAAAAATAAATTTGTAAGTCATTTTGGACCATATGCTATGATGTATTTAATATACTAAAAAATTATATATCATTAAAGGCAACCAAATTATAGTTTGGAATTCAAAAGAACCTTCTTGTTTTATTTAATTACAAATAAATTTTAACTACAATATAACCCGCGCGTTGCGCGGGATATATAGACTTTAACATATTAGTAGTATTGTGAATAAGATTTTAAAATTTCAAAAATAATATAATTTATTCATTTTGTTTGTAGAGTATTTTTTCAAGTGAGTTTATTTGAGTAATTATTATATATGAGTTGACAAACACACATTTGAGAATATGTAAAATATTTTGCATCACGTAATTGCAACTAATTCATATATTTAGTTTTTAAAAATCCATAGTGAAGATCATACTACAAACAAAATTCATAAATTATATTTAGTGTTAAAAATCATAAAAGTATTTTAATAAATATTAATATATGTAATTATCTACCGCAAAATCAGAGATCAAATATGTCTGCGAAAACAATACTCTAACTAACAACAATCAATGTTTTGAGAAAACTGAACAAATAGGTATAATATGTTACAAAATACTACTTACTAAAAAGCTATGTGTGCAAAAAAAAAAATTCAACTATATCTACTTCTTTGGAAATAATTGGGTTGCAAGGCATTAATCGTAGAGATTGTATGAAGAAGTAGAATAGTATACAGAAAAAAAAATTGTATATTGATTGTACTTTAATTTGTAACTCATAACACATTAATAGTTATACTTAATATTAGATGCTAAATAATAATAATAATAATAATAATAATAATAATAATAATAATAATAATAATAATAATAATAATAATAATAATAATAATAATAATAGAAATAGTAAAATGTGTGTTAAAGCAAATTGGAAGTTGAATAATAAGGAGAATTGAAGAGGAAAAACCTTTTAGATGTGCCACATAGGATTTTTTATTGAGGTGGCAATATTTGAATGAAATGTCACAATATTAGATAATGTTTATGTGGGAGTCTATTTTAATATATATATAATAATAGATTGAAGAGGAAAAACCTTTTAGATGTGCCACGTAGGATTTTTTTATTGAGGTAGCAATATTTGAATGAAACGTCACAATATTAGATGATGTTTATGTGGGAGTCTATTTTAATATATATAATAGAAGATAGATAGATAATAATAATAATAATAGTAAATTGTGTGTTAAAGCAAATTGAAAGTTGAATAATTAGGAGAATTGAAGAGGAAAAACCTTTTAGATGTGCCACATATGATTTTTTGTTGAGGTGGCAATATTTAAATGAAATCTCACAATATTAGATGATGTTTATGTGGATGTCTATATTAATATATATAATAGATAGATAATAGATATTAGATAATAGATAATAGATGTACTTTAATTTGTAACTCATGACACATTAATAAATATACATAATAATAGATGCTAAATAATAAATAATAATAAAAATAATAATAAAAATAATAATAATAATAATAGTAAAATGTGTGTTAAAGCAAATTGGAAGTTGAATAATAAGGAGAATTGAAGAGGAAAAACCTTTTAGATGTGTCACATAGGATTTTTTGTTGAGGTGGCAATATTTAAATAAAATGTCACAATATTAGATGATGTTTATGTGGGAGACTATTTTAATATAGATAATAGATAATAGATAATAGATGTACTTTAATTTGTAACTCATGACACATTAATAATTATACATAATATTAGATGCTAAATAATAATAATAATAATAATAATAATAATAATAATAGTAAAATGTGTGTTAAAGCAAATTGAAAGTTGAATAATAAGTAGAATATAAGAGGAAAAACCTTTTAGATGTGCCACATAAGATTTTTTGTTGAGGTGCCAATATTTGAATGAAATGTCACAATATTAGATGAGGTTTATGTGGGAGTCTATTTTAATATATATAATAGATACTATTTTTCTATGAGTGTAAAAGCAACAAGGTGAGGAGGACATTATCACATTACTTACACCTATGAAGAAAAACTGCAAATTCAAAAAGGAATATATACTTTGACTAAAATTAATAAAGAGTGATGTTATATGGCATGATAGATTTCCGGCATGAATTAAACGAACGCGGCCAGTCATGTTCTATTTTTGCTTTCAAGTTTTTTACAAAATTTCTATTTGCTTTGCTAATGTGCTTGATGTTTATCACTTTGTATACAAAATAGAGCAACAATGATACAATAAAATAAAAAACACACAATAATCAAATAACAGTCCCAAAAGTGAATGAAATCATCATAAAGATAAAGTGAGTATGAATGAATAAGGGTTAAGATATTTGAATAGGAATGTAACAACATACTCTTGCATGTGTAAATGTAAAAATTAACAGAGTGAGAGTAACTTACAGAGGCACTGACCCCATCGTCACCAGAGGAAGCCGTTAAGAAGGACAGACCGAGAGAGGGTGTTTCAGATTTCCATAGTGGACTTCGATACACCGTCACGATTCTACTCCCTTGTCAACTTCCTATTTTTTTAGGACAATTTTTTTTTTTTGGTGCCAAATCAAAATTAAAAGAAGAGAATGAGTAACTAGGGCATTGGATTGAGATTTTTAAATTTTTTTTTGACAAAAAAGTCTTAAGGATTTTAAGAATTGTTGCTCCTTACTTTGAATTTCTAGAGGTAACGTAGATAACTAACTCCCTTAAGACCTCTCTTAGGGTTTGCTCAGGACTCTTGATTGTATGAGATTTTGTTTTTAGGTGTTTTTATAAAGTTAGACATTGTAGATTTTTACATGCACACAAGGTGATTGATGAATGTTTTACACTAAGTTCATGTCTTAGAAAAGTATGAGGTTCTTTGTGTGATCTTAACCATACCTTATACGGATGTTTGTAACTGAGTTATGAAGTTTCATGCATGTTAGAAAAATTATTATTGAGTTTTCTAACCTTGTATCTTGAATGGATTGACTTGGAATATGTTTGAAGTAAGTGTTTGTAATTATCTGATTTTCTTTTAAAACATATGCTAGTGTTTGTATAACTGGGAATGTTTGAAAAATTATTTTAACATGGGACCAATTGAAATTTTTTATGTGTTAACACCTTGCATATTAGATTTGGTGAATTTTTGATGTAATTTGACCTTCCTATGATGTGATCCAACATACCATGAATAGTGTGTGGTGGAAAATTCTTTATCGGATCCGAAAATTACATTATATTTATGCACTTTTTGGTAATAATTTTTAACAAACTAAAATATAGAGAAGGGGATATGTATGCTAAGGACCTAAATATTTTATAAAAGACAGAGTTCATTGTGACAATTTTTAATCAAATCAAACCAAATTCACATCCCAAGTTCACCTCCTCATTTTCACAAGCCAATCCATCTTCACACCCTCCAAAATCTTGTGTTATTTTTCTTGAATTCAGACATCAAAGTTTGTGTCTTTTTCATCATCTTTTACTCTCACTTGCTTTGCATTTGAATTCCATTAAAGGATTCTCAACATCTTTGTTTGCATATGTTTTGGTAAAGTTTAAAGTTTTTTGTTCAAGTTCATGCTTTTGGTTTGATGGGATTGTAAATGGGATATATGTGGAATCAACAATCTCATTGAAGAAAGGCAGCTTGTTTGGTCATTAGTCAAATAAAAACAGAAGCATTCATGTCTACAAAGGTTCATATTAAGCGTCTCTCATTTATTATTCAAAAAAGTTTATTACATTCAATGGATTTGTGGGTTATTTAGAGTTCAAATGGTCCATGAAGAAGATCAAAATGACCCTTATTTTCAAGATTTCATAATTTTATTTTAAAATAATTCATTATTAATTATTTTAATAATTATAGAAAATAATAAAATTAATTTGATGTTTCTAAAAAGAATAAATGGTGACATGCTATCCACATAGAGGTCGTAATCTACATCATCAATAGGGTTTGCGTCCAGGATGTCACAGTGATCCAAACAAGATTACTTTTCATTGAGAGAATGAATATATGGAAGAAGCAAATGCTAAAATATACATCTTTTATTTATTTTTTATTCAAGTTAGTCCTTTAATTTTTTTGAAAGTTTCAATTAGATTGTTTTCTTTATTTTTTGTTTCAAAAAGATCCTTTGTGTTTAAATTAGGGATGGAAAAATGGATTGGACTCGTCGTGACTATCCATTAATTTTATATTTCGGTTTCCTTGAGTCGTCTTTAAATTTATTTATTTATATTTTTTCTATAAATTTTATGAATTTATTAATTAACTAAAAAAATTAAAAAATTGACGGGACGACCCGCTAGCCCGCCTTGTAAAGGTGCAGGGTAAGGTTTTCAACTCGTTAGCACTAGTTGATCCACCCCACCCATTTTTAGACGGTTCATGATAATGTGGGACGAAGCGGAAATATTCATATTGGTATCAAAGAGTTCACCTTGAAACTTTTAAGAGTTAAGAGACAAAATTGAGATTAAAAGATAAAAATGATTAAAACACTTAAAATTTGAGGGAGTTTATAGTTTTGCAAAAAAAAATTACTATCTCTATCCCATAATAATCACATTTACAAAAAATATTTTTCTCATTTTTTATTTCATTTTTAGTTTCTAATGTAACTTTAATTACTGTTTTTCAATTGTATCATCTAATAAATATTATAGTCATCACTCAAAGTTATTATTCTTCATTTTACATCTATAATAATGAAAATATGTCAGAAGTGATAAGGTGATTTGGTGGTTTGTAGGAGTTCAAGTGACAAGTAGGTCAAGAATTCAACACATCCACTAACAACTAATTAGTAATATTGACTATTTTAAAAACGATAATAAAAATACATCAATGGTTAATAAATATAATTTAAATGTATTCGGACACTTAAAGGTTTGATGGAGTATCTATATCATTGGGAATGAAATTTATCAATAGATACTTTCTCCAAGGAAATAGTACTGTAATAGATAAAAAATTAAGAGTGTGCATGTATAATTATTTATATTGTGATGTCTTTCTCTTTTGTAATAATTGTCCATCTCATTAGTATTTTATAAATAGATAAAAAATGGCACATAAAACCGCTATGAAAACTAGAAAGGTAAAGATTTCTAGTAGAAGTAAACATAATCTTTTAATAACCGCTAAAACTTTTTATTCTAGAAGTTCTTGTTTGTTTATGATAATCTACCCAATTTAAAAATAATTATTTTATTAAATTAATTTAATTTATAATAAATTTAATTTATATACAGTATTAATATAAATATTTTTTATATTGTTAAATAATTATAACCGTCAAATTATTAAAAATTTTATTTTTATCGTAACTACTTAAAAATATACAGTGAGAAGTATACTCATAATATAAAACTTTTTACATTCACTTTATATAACAATTAAACTATTTATAATATAGTTTTAAATTATAATAAATATCAATCCTATAAAATTGGATTTGTTTTTTAGATTTAATTTATATACAATTTAATATAAAAAGTTTGTTAGGATGTGAATAAATCACAATCCAACAATCAGAACCTTTAAATCCTTAAGAGTATAAAAATGTTACCTCTGTTATGAATGAACAGAAGAACCGGCGTTCTAAAAGAGTGATGCTGAGTGGTTTCTAAATGACATGCAAACAACAACACAACAAAAATTGAAACAAGTTAAACAAATTACAATCATAAATATAAATTTTAAAAGATTTATTTACTCATACAATTAGTGAAGGAGAACAAATTAATGTGTACCTCCAGCCACTTTTCAAGAAACTCCAACCCTTGAAATAAACAGAATACCAAATTAAGCTGAAGCCAACCTCTTTATCATAAATATATAAGAAAACTCTCCTTCATTATTTTCTGGTTTTTATTTTTAAAATTTTTTTGGTTTATGAATTGGAAAATAATAAAAATATGAAGAAAAGAAAAACAGAAAGGCATTCAGATTGAAATAACTTTCAAATGGGTTTCACTAATGGAAGAGACTATGTAGAGTTATATGTGTTTATAAAAGATAGTGGTAGTAGACTAGTAGTAGTACTTTCTATTTTGTTTTGAGGGATCTTTTTATACTATTTTGTTTTGTTGACTCCGACCAAAACTTTGGTCGTATATATAAAAAAAAAAAAGAAAAAACAAAAAATCATCAAAATCAATAAAATTTATTTAGTATATTAATTTTTTACTAAAAAATTTTGATATTAAAAATATTTCCACACTCATTAATATGAATATTAAAAGCATTTTTTGTAAAAGAAAAATAACATAAAAATATGTAAGCAATAAATATATTTTAAAACTTATAATTTTTCTTATATTAAAACCCAAAATTTTCTCTAAATTTTTTTTATATAAAAGACTAGAGGAGAAATAATAAACAATATTAAATAAAGTACGGCATTCTTATTTGCCGAATTAAATATTCGGCCATTGAGAAAAAAGTTTTTGAAATTCGTGCACTTTCAAATTTCGACAGCCATGTGCTGAAATATTTATAACTAATAATTAAAAATTATTTAGTATAATTTTAATGAAAAAAACAAAAAATGCTCACATGGGAATGCGACATAATAATAAACTTTTTTGGAGTATGCGTTAATTTTTATTTTCCCCATAAAATTGAGGAATTTTGTTATTTTAATTCTTAGTTACGAGGAATTTTTTATTTGACTAAGCCAATTTAAATAAAAAAAATACCTACCCTCTTTCTCCAACCCCTCGATCTGGATCTAGATCTATTTACATATAATAAGAAGAAAACTACTTCGCATATGCTAAATCACTGTATATGCTAAATTGTCCTTTACGGACTTGTTCCAAGAAAAAATGATATAAAAATGATATTACAATGATTTTGGAGAAATAAAATTTAAATTAATGAAACTAAAAAAGTATATTATAGAAGTAATGTTATTTTTTAATTTTGAAAAATTTTGAAAAAATAATTTATGCCACTGAAAATATTACTGGGTTGAGTCGCGGATTAGGTCGCTCTCTTTAAGACGTTTCGAGGCATTGTCCAAAAGGTGCAAGGCAGACTATCAACCACGAAGTCCCCAGAATAAAACAGCGCAAATCACTATATTGGAGTTCTACTACACCGTAGAAAACCGTTCTAGAATTACACCCTCAATATGGCAGTCTAACGACTACCACTCGTAATATGACACTAAGGCCACTCAAGAAAAAGAAGAAGTAGAAGTAAGAACGGGGGAGAAGAGAGAAAAGCCTCAGAAGCGGAGTGATTTTGGTGTGATTTTTCAACTGAGGAGAGCCCCCTATTTATAGAGGAATTCCGTAACTGGATCAGAGAAAATGGTGCGATCCATCAGCTCTAAGTACATGCGCTAGGGTTTTGACTTTGAATATTGACCGGGCAACAGCAGTTACGTGGCACCTAGGGTTAGGGTTTTGACCGGGAAAAAGGGGAAGACTGGATCAGATCATCAGGTAGACTCGGTGGAGGGCAGTCACGTAATTAACGCAACAATAAGAGATAAAATACAAGCATTCAATTTTAAAAATTAATTAAATAATTTTTTTTTAATTTTCATTTACTAAAAAATAATAATACTAAGACCCGAGCCCAAACCTAGACCCGAGCCGGACGGACGGCGGCGCGCGCGTGTGTGGTGGTCAACTTTGCTTGCGTTCTTCCTCCTTCAAAAATTGGGGTACCCCTTGGGGAACACTAGCTCATTAATGTCACAATTATTTCGAACAATCTTCCATTAATTTTTATCATCATTTCCAACAAATAATGATATAAAGCTCCCTAACTTTTATTTATATTTAAAATTATAAAAAAAAATAAATGATTTAAATCAATTAGTTAATAAAGTTCAGTCAAAGATAAATCGTTTAAATAAATTTAAATTTTGATTAATATAATATTTTATTAGACTTTATTTAAGGTCATATTTTTATAAGACAAAAGAGTTAAAACAAAAAATTAATATTTAAAATCTTAAAAAATATTATTATTTATATTTGACATAGATCAAATTGTTATTTATATTTGAGATAGATCAAATTGTTATTTATATTTGAGATGGATCTATCTATTAATGTCCGCTCAATTTTTTTTTTATTTCTTGCTTTAAATGTCTCACCCCAAAATAATTATTTTTTTAATATCTCATTCTTTTTTATAAAAAATTCCAATCCAGTCTATTATACTTTTTAAATGATGTTTTGTTCTATTTTTTTTGGTTACTCATTAGATTACATCTACATAATACCATTATTTAAACAAACCGATTTAATTTTTAGTTTTTGTACCCCCCATTTATTGTTGTATCCCCACATTTTAAATTTTTTGAGTGAAATTACCTAAATAACCCTAAAAATTTAGTAAAATTCACAAAAATTCCTCGTACCCCACATTCTGAAATTTCTGGAAAAAGTGAGTTCGGAGATTTTAAGTTTTTTCCCGGAAATTTAAAATCATTGAAATTTCCGGAAATTGGTCCGGAAATTTGAAAAATCCGGTAGTTTACTTTCAATACCAGAAATTTCAAATTTCCGGGAACAACTCCCGAAAATTTCAAATTTCCGGGAACAACTCCCAGAAATTTGAAATTTCCGAGTTTTTCACCGGAAATTTCAAATGTCACTGAAATTTCCGGTAGTTTTTTTTTTTTTTATTTTTTTTATTTTAATATTTTGTTATTTTTTATTTATTGTTTGATTAATGTTTTTCATTCTATTGTTTACAGTGAGGACCAGAGGAGCTAAAACCAGCGGTGAATATTCTAGAGTTCGGCCTCCTAAGCAGTCAAATAGGAGAGCGGCAGTTAATTTATTGTGTGTTTGTTACTTATTTAATTAAACAGGATAGGCGCGCCCTTAAAGTGGTCTCAAATGGCAAGAAGCAGGCCAAATTTATTGACATTAGAGCTGTATTACCTACAGAGATTGATCATTGGATTACCGTATCTGGAGTACGTCCTCTGCAACGATGTAGTCTGAATATGATTGACGGTAATCTAATATCAGCTTTTGCCGAGAGATGGCACGCAGAGACGAGCTCATTTCACCTGCCATTTGGTGAGATGACTATCACTCTGGACGATGTCAGGGGTCTACTCAACATCCCATGTTGTGGTGAGTTCTTCACTCCTCCAGCTAATGTCACTGAAGACCTGGCGATTACTGCTGCCGTTGAATTTCTACAAGTTACTGTTGATGAAGCAGTGGTAGAGACCAGGACCAACATGCATACTTCTCAACTTCAAGTAACTTCAATAGATGTTGCATATTAGTTCTAGGTCCTTTCAAATTCTTCCTGTATGTGCTTCGTCGGTTATAAATTTGAGAGATACTAGTCACATTCTCTTTATCTCGATCCCCCAAAGATGACAAGATATGCATCGGTGCAACGTGATACTTTGTCAGCTCGTCAACATGATTCTTATCTTCATCGTTTAAGCTCCCCACAAATGCATTATTCTCAAAAGTAGCCACTAACTCATGGTTGTGAAGTCCACACACTAAACTAATAATCCATCCCTCATCATTTTTCAATGGTCTCGGTCGAATTTTAAACGGACAACCACACCTTTTTGTTGAAGTACCTGAGTCACTTTTATTTGACTGATATTTTTCACCTCTATCACAACCAAGAATTAATTTAGATTTCCTTCCTCTCTTTCCGGTCTCTACGTCGGATCGAGTTATGATAACAACTACTCGATTTTGACGGCCAACCTCTCTTGCCCATGATATGACAGCTTCCCGTGATTCAAAAATTTGATCGGTTGTGAATGCTTCAGTCAAATCTATACACACTGGTTGTCTTTTTTCCATACCTATGTCAACAAAAATCAAAAATTAACAAAAAGAAAGAAAAAATGAGTACTGGATTTTTGAAATTTTCGGTAAACACAACTACCGGAAATTTCTCAGCTCCCAAATTTCCGGTAGTACAAATAACGTACCGGAAATTTGCTGACGAAATTTCCGGTAAAGGAAATTGACTACCGGAAATTTCACAGTTTTGAAATTTCCGGTAGTTACATTTTAACTACCGGAATTTTTGGGGAAAAATATACGTAACGGAAATTTTGGGAATGGGTGAAATTTTGAGAGTAATTTTTTTTTACCTTTTACTGAATGGTGAATTGTGTGGGCAATTTTGGGTTTTTAACTATTTGGGGG
>JBBPBQ010020322.1:10787858-10808453 GCA_037974755.1 Cicer yamashitae
GGGGGGTACAACCACAAATGGGGGGTACGAAAACCAATTTTCATTTATCAGACTCCCTATTTTTTGGGCCCAGTAGGAGGTCGTAGGCTGGGGGTGCGACCAGCTAAGAATTGTACCGTGCACCCCCTCCTATACCTCCCACCCTCCATTTCAATAAAAGTCCAAAATGCCCTTTTTTACTATTTATAAAACAACAAAAAAAAATTTAACACTCCCCACCCCCAATTGAAATTTATTAAATATTTTATAATATTCGAATATTTAATAAATTCGAAATAAAAAAAGTAAGATTTTTTTAATGTTTTCGAAACTTTCCTTAAAATGAAACCTTCGAAATTCCTTTTTCAGGAAGCTTCGAAACTTTGGTTTAACATGAAACTTTCGAAATGAAATATTTCAAAAAATAATGTTAAGTTTCGAAACTTTTGATTAACTTGAAACTTTCGAAATACGTTTTCCAGAAATCAATCAAAAGTTCGAAACTTTTGATGAAGTCAAAACCTTCGAAATGCTGTTTCCCAGATTTTTTCAAAACATTCGAAAGTTTGGATGAATATAAAATATTCGAAATGCATTGTTTTGAAGGTTTCAATAACTCGATTTTGAATGTTTTAAAACTTTCATTTCATGGGAAAGTTTCGAATGTGTTTTTTTTTTTTTAACATTATTAATTTTTTTAAAAAAAAAGTAGATTTATAATATTATTATTAATTAAATTTTTTAATATTTTTGAAATTAGGTATGAGTAAAGTGGAGGTTCCAGCTTCAACAATAATTATCGATTGTACAGAAAAATTCACCACTGATTAGGTATTATTACTGATAATCCACCACCGATCAAATTTTGATTATAGATATATATTTGATGTTATATTTGAAACATATGTTGTAGGTATTTCCCTATCGAGAAACTGTATTTGAATGGGCAAAAAACATTGGAAGGCAAAATGGAATTTTAATTGTTACCATTCGATCAGACAAAGCAACCGGAAAGAGGGGAAAAAAAGACAAATTAATTTTGGGATGCGAAAGAGGGGGAAGATATAAATCTAAATCAAAATCAACAGTAACTTGTTCTCACAAGGAAAACTGTCTGTTTAAGCTCAGATGTATACTGTTGAGTATCAGTGAAGGATGGAAAATTAGTGTTCGTTGTGGAACGCATAATCAGGATTTAGCGGATACTTTAACCGGTCATTCATATTTGGGGCGTTTAAATGAAGAAGAGAGAAAATTTTTCAATGACATGACAAAGTATAAGCTTGCACCAAGATTCATTTTGAATGCTTTGAAAGAGAGAAATAAAGCTAATCTCTCAATTCCAGTCAAATATATAAAGCAAGGAGTAGTTATTGAGCTTCGTTGAGAGGCTCGTACATAGAAATGCAGCATCTGTTGAAGTTAATACAACAAGAAAATTATGTGCATTGGACAAGAAGACGGGAGAATTCAGATGTTTTGATAGATATATTTTGGACGCATCCTGATTGTATAAAGTTGTTAAACACGTTTCATTTTGTTTTGATATGTGATAGCACATACAAAACAAATAGATATCGATTACCATTACTTGAAATTGTCGGTGTCACATCTACTAGTTTGACATTTTATGTTGGGTTTGCATACTTGATGAATGCTATTAGAGATCTTGCCATGATGAATGCTATTAGAGTTGTGTTTCCTACTTCAATTCATTTGCTATGTCGTTTTCATATTGAAAAAAATGTTGGGGCAAGATGCAAACAATATGTGAAAAATGATAGACAAGACGAAGTAATGGATTTATGGAACAGAATTGTATATTCGACTAGTGTGGAGGAGTATGATCATCACTTGCAACACTTTGAGCTAGTGTGTGCCGATATTATCCTTTTTTATTGATTATGTGAAAGATTCATGGTTGACACCTTACAAAGAAAGATTTGTCACGGTTTGGACCAATAGAGTGATGCATTTGGGGAACAACAACATCTAACAAGTATTTTTAAATTATAATTTGTTTTGTATTAGAAAATATGATTTACTAATTTATGTGATTTGTTTTAATTTGTGTTATTTAATTTATTTGTAGAGTTGAGTCTGCTCATTGGAGATTGAAAAACATGCTACAAACTAGTTTTGGTGATTTGTGTAAAAGTTGGGATGTTGTGAATATGATGTTGAAGAACCAAGTATGTATCATTAAATCGTCTTTTCACAAAACCATCCTCATATTGAACACGGATATAATTCACAATTTTTTCAAAGTCTACATCATTGTGTATCAAGGAAAGTTTTTAAAGAAATTGACAAACAGTTACAGAGAGTGAAGATTGTAGGTACTGACAAAACAAAGTGTGGTTGCTCAATCAGAACAACTCATGGATTACCATGTGCTTGTGAGTTGGCAAAGTTGCAGATATCTGGTAACGTTATCCCGATAGATAGCATTCATGTATTTTGGAGAAATTTAAGCATTGAGCATGAATTGAAGGATGAAGAATCTTTATCAGAATATGACTTTTCAGAAGAGTTGGAAGCAATGAAAGTGTATATGAAGAAACAAAATATTGTTGGTCAAAGGATATTTAGGGCAAAGGTGTGTGAACTTGTATCTCCACATACAACATCAATACTTGTACCACCTGAGAAGGTGAGAACCAAGGGAGCTAGTAAAAGGAAAAAAGATTTTGATACTCCTCGTGATCCTTCATATTGGGAGTATGTTGATGCATCTCAACAATCTGCATGGAAACCATCTCAACGTTCTGCAAATCAATCAGCACAGTGTTCTGCTAGGCAAACATCTCATAACATACATTTTCCTAGTTTTATACATCAGTATATTGAGGAGATAATAGATGTTGTGCCTGATGGAAATTGTGGGTTTCGCGCAATTGCGGCATTGTTCGATTGGACTGAAGAATCTTGGCCTTTAGTTCGAACACAATTGGATAAAGAGATCCATCTACATCAAGACCTTTATGCTAATGTGTTCGATGACAGTATTGAATCAGTGCAGAACTCATTGAAAATTTCAGGATTGGGTGCTCAAGGAAAAGATAAGTGGATGACTATCCCAGACTTGGGTTACGTGATATCAACACTATATAATGTCATATTGGTTTCGTTGTCTCATAATCTGAATATGACATTCTTTCCGCTAAACAAATCATCATCCAAAGAGTCAAAGCTTATAAAATTACTAGCAATTGGATTCGTAAATGAAAATCATTGGGTACAAGTAAAATTTATGATTCATAGTATTGTTTAATAAATTAATATTTAATATTTTGTTCTTCAGATAAATTAATGTTTAATATTTTCTTGTCCAGATCAAATTGAAGTCTGATCGTCCTTTGACACCTACCTCACAAAAATGGAGAGACTTTTGTAGTGAGTGTGCAAAGACATGGGAAATAGCGTATGCAGGACGTATGAAGCATTGGGAACACATTGATCCATCATTTACCAAATCATCTTGTATTTCATTAATTGAAGATTAGAAATTATGTCTGGTTGTCCATTTACGTTTTATCATTTTTTTTGTTTTATCATTTATTCATCATTTAACGTTTTATGATTTGTCATTTACGTTTTAACTCAAAATAAAAATTCATAAATAACAATGACACATAAAAATTCATAAAAATTCACAATATTACATAACACAATCTTACATAACACAATAACTAATCGCTGTACAAGCGACATAATTCACTTAATAGTTCATGAAGCTCAGTAAATGGCCCCACCAAATCTAAGGCCCTACGTCCAATCTCAGCTGCTCTACGGTCTCTACCACCATCTACAGAAGAAGATGGACCAGCATGTGCAGCAGCAGATGATGGACCATCATGTGCAGCAGCAGTAGGTGGACTCGAAGGTGCAGCTGTAGGTGGAGGGAGGATCAGAGGATGTGATACAGATGTGTACCATGCATAGTAGTCTGCAGTGACCTCTCCAGGAAAAGTTGCAACAGGATATAGTCTTCGAAAGGCAGTTACCGATGATCTCATAGTAGACTGCCACTCCCAATCTATACTGTCCGGCACCCGAGGAACGTCACATGGTATGCGCTGAATACGACCAAATTGTCGAAGACATTGCTCTCGCGATACGGGATTGAGACTCCACCACATCGAAAGCTTGACAAACGGATGATTAACTCAATCATCATCATATGGTGTAAACAGTACATCATTGAGTGCCAAAGCATCGAGTCTCCGACGATATGTCATCAGTCTGCCTTCAACAACATGTTTCGCAGTCCACCTACATGCTCGAGGAAGATGTGCAGGAACCTTTCCTCTATCGCCCCGCTTACAGATGCTAGGGAAATGCTCGTAAATCCAGCACTGCACCATAAATAAATAAATAAATAAATAAATAATTTACCTGTAGTAAGGTCATGTAACCACCCAACTGTCGAGTGTCGTGTACAGCTCCACCTCCGAGATTGTCATACTGGAAAACCAATACCACAGTACCCCACGAATAGTCCCGACAACTATCTAAGTTAATAAATACACTAACATATTTTGCCTCCACACGTGTATGTGTTTTATCAGCGAAAATAGTTTAGCCAACTAAATGCAATAGGTACGTTCTAGCCGCACACTCAAACCTGGTTAGTCTGAATGAGACGACTATATAAATCACGCAACCATTGCAATCTATATTAGGCATATTTATTATAATTAATCTCTGCTAATGCTTCCTTCCATGATGCACCTAAGTACTCATGGGCAGCTCTGGCAGCATTATTAGTAGTCATATTTACAGGTGCATCAAAAAATTTACCCCGAGGTGCGATATGAAGAAGAGTCGCCACATCGTCCAATGTAATTGTCATCTCTCCAAATGGCATGTGAAATGAGCTGGTCTCTCTATGCCACCTTTCAATGAAGGCAGGACCATCATCAGTGAGAAAAGCTGAAGAGAGGTGTAGCAGTCCAGATTCCCGAATCCAATGCAATACAGGATCTGGCACAAGAACTTCAGAAAACTTCTTCAACTTCAATCCATGAGTAATAACCTTTAACGACCCACGATCCTGCGAGTAATTAAAGAACATAACAATAAATATTTATTCTTATTTAAATAAATAATTAATTAAATATAATGAATATATATACTAAAAATATATACTAAATATCATAAAAATAATTACTAAATATCATAAATACTTATTCTAAATTAATTAATTAAATAAATACCTCTCCTTCCCATATCCTCCGAGCCACGTGGTGTTCATACTGTGTCAACACAGATGTCACCACCAGTCCTCCAGGGAATCCGAGCTGCTGATCATGCTCAGGCTCAGCATCATCAACATCAACAGCATCATCAACATCAATAGCATCATCAACATCATCATCACGTGCAGGCTTAGTATACTGCTCCTCAACCTGCTCCATCTGTGCAGGCTCAGATACATCCTCGTCCATATGCGTAGGATCAACAGGTTCAGCGACATCATTCTGTCTACGACGACGCTGCCTAATTGGACGGTTTGCTTCATTCCGTCGTTTGTTTGAAGTTGTTGGTGGAATACTCTCTGTGCCATCACCACTATCAGCTCCCACGCTTCGGGCAATGTTGCGAATAATCTGACCAAATGCACCTCTCATTCTAGGCACTGCAGTATATCAATATATCAATATTCAAAATAAAAAATGGAAAAAACACTTAAATAAAAAAGTCATTTTGAAAATTTCATTCAAAGCCAAATTTTCGAGGCTGCATTTCGAATCTTTAAAGCAACCAAACTTTCGAAGCTGATTTCGAAACTTTGCATGCAACCCAAACTTTCGAAGCTGATTTCGAAACTTTGTATGCACCCCAAACTTTCGAAGCCTTCTCCTCAAACCTTTCCATGCAATATCAAACTTTCAAACTTTATATCTAGGTTTTCAGAGATTTTCTTATTTGGAAACTTTCATATTGAATGAAAGTTTCGAGACCTGCATTTCGAAGGTTTGGCCTTACTTTTGTGTTTCAGAACTTTGAATTTCTTGTGAAATGTTCGAAGGTTGCAAAAAACTGATTAGGAGAGATGAAATTTTCGAATGAAATGGGTGAAAAAAAGTCAAGTAAATTTTTTGGCAGTTTTTATAGATATGTCAAGGGGCATTTTGGACTTTTTCATTGAAATGGGGGGTGGGAGGTACATGACGGGGGTGCACGTTACAACTCTCCGACCAACTGAAGATGAATTTTTTGAGGCCCAATAAGAGGTCGCTGGTTGGGGGTGCGACCTCCTACTAACATGTTCAGATTTTTTTTGGGTCGTTTTTTGCCTATTAAATGATTTTAAACAATTAATTAATAATAATAATAATAAATAATACATTAATAAATAATAATAATTATTATTATAAATTAATTAATTATAAATAATAATAATAATAATAGTTATAATAAATAATACATTAATAATAATAATAATAGTTATGATTAATTATTATTATTATTATTATTATTATTATTATTATTAAAAATGATGATAATTAAAAATAATTAAAAATAGAAAATTATATTAAAATTTCAAAGAAAATACATTAAAAAAGAAAAAAAATACATCAAATAAAATGAAACAAAATACAAAATACATTAAATTATTGATGTCAACCTAAATGACCTCCAGTTCCACATCTAGGATGTCGTCGAACTCGTCTAGCTCTTTGAGCGAGTTGAGGTTTTTCCGGTTCATCCTTATCATTATCCTCAATGTAAGTCGTAGGTGGATTAGAACCACTACCACCTGCTTCCATAAAATTTTGAGGTTGAGGATTATACATGGAGTCAAACACAACATAAGCCGACTCAAGAGTTTTGCAGTGAGTTCCAAACAAATTATAGAAAAGCCCACTTTTTATCGGATAACCGGGGGTCGGCATTTCTGGTACCGACGGAACGTAATATTGAGTCGGTGGTGGATCATAAGATGGAACTTCTGTATGGACATGTAGGTGAGATGATGATTGAGACGGTTGTGCTGTATTTTGTTGTTGTGGGGTGGATTGGGAGGTCGACGTCACAGAAGGATACGATGGTGGTTGCAAACGGGGATCACAGAGATATTGTTCGACAGATATAAATAATTTGGTGTGCTGTCTAAACCAAATTATATATTCCGTAGTATGGCATAAAAGACCTTCCACGATCTTACCTTGCAACACGTAATTGTGACGCTCATTCCAATGTTTAATTTCTTTCCTCGAAACCCAGTTCCAATTATCATCAACCCTGTGCCTCATGTCGACCTCATGGTACATTTTCATGTCCTTTGGTGGTTGTGGTATTTGTTGATGGAAGCCGAACTGAAGTGTGACTCTATTTGTATGATGTTTTTCAACAATATGATAACAATGCAGATAGGTACATGTAGTCCAAGTGACCACCTCTTCTTCTGAAACTTCATGTAGGAACATGAGATAAGGTCCCCAATAGAACTGATATTTAAAAAAACAAGCTAAATTAATTATAACAAGTATAAAAAAAGAAAATATTTAAAAAATTCAAATAAAAGGGAATAAATATATTACTTCGTGAACCATCATGTGATCAATTGTTTTTCGGTATCCTTCTATGTCGTTATGAGGAACTTTACCGAAATTTGGACCACCAGAATTAAATCTGTCGAATATATTAAAAATAAAAAATATAATAAAATTAGTAGTATGGTAAGCAATTGGTTTTAAAAAAAGGAAAAAATAATATAAAATTTATTTGCAAATAGTTACCTTTGTGCAAGTGGAAATATCCATGGATTGAGTGATTCTGGAGCAACACAAGACAAACGATACCATGCCCAATTTTGCAACAACAATGCATATCCTCCCATAGACATGACACCGGGTTTCGTTGCTTGACATAGTTCTCTATACAGTGTAGCTAAAACGGCTAAACCCAAACTATATTGGGATGCTTTATTTAAATCTCCTAACAATGAAAGATATTTTAAATGTACACGGTTGTGGGATTTGTCAGGCATCAATAACCCTCCGATCATACGTAGGATGTATGCCCGACAAGATGTTTGTTTTTCTAATTTAGATGCATCTTCACCAACATCGTCAAACGTATCCTTGAGCCACTTTAATTTAATAGAATTACCTTTTGTTGCTACCACAGGTGGGATAACTCCTAGGTAATCTTGACAACGTTCTTTAACGTTCACAAAATTTGAACCGCTAACAGGAAAACCAGAAACATTTAATCCTAAAATGTAATATACATCATCCAAAGTTATTGTGCACTCACCTACTGGAAGATGAAACGTGTGAGTTTCTGGTCTCCATCTCTCAACCATAGCAGTGATCAGACCCACATCTAGTTTATAATTTCCGAGTTTGATCACTTCACCGAAGTCAGGCTCTTGCAAATATGGTAATATGGCTTCATTTGGTTTTTTATTGATGTTACCGTGACATTTTAGTTTATCATTTAAGGGTGACTGAAATTAATAGTATATAAAATAACAAAAATAAAATAAGTAATGAGATTGAAAATATTATAAATAAAATAAAATAAAATAAATTAAAATAAATTAAAATAAAATACAAAACTTACAAATGCTTTAATATATTGGATTTCAGCTCTGTGATTCGTAGATAGTTCTATGATAAATAGAGAAACTTTGTATAAGAGATGTATTTGAATGAATGAAAGAGAAATGTTAAACAAAAGTGAGGAAGTTATGATAGAAAGGTAGGAGAAATGGGTATTTATAGGTCGCAAGCCCAGGCCACGAGTTGTTGGATTGTCATATGTCTTCAGGGGGTCGCTCCCCCAGGCTATGTTACTATCTAAAACAATCACTGAATTTTGTGGTACAAAAATTAGATTTAGAAAGGTATGTTATTTATTGTTTAAGTCCAAATTGTTTGTTTAGATGCAGAGCTTCAAAATGAAAAAAAAGTGAAATGTGGGTGATTGGTAAATTGAATGTGCCTCATACATGCACAAATTCTGCATTGTCACAAGATCATACGAAACTCGATTCTAACATGATATGTACAAGCGCAATGCAAGTTGTGAAAGTGGATCCTTCAATCAAAGTGAAGGTCATTATTGCTGAGATTCGGGCTTTACACAACTACACAGTTAGTAATAGAAAGGTCTGGATGGGAAAAAATAAAGCGATCGAACAAATTTATGGCAATTGGGAAGAGTCTTACAATCAACTCCCACAATGGTTGTTGGTTATGCAAACGTTTGCTCCAGGAACCAAAGTTGAAATGGAAACCATCCCAGCTTATCATGAGAATAGTTTGATAAGTGGGATAAGGATCTTTCATGGACTATTTTGGGCTTTCGATCCGTGCATATCTGCGTTTAAATTATGCAAACCAATAGTACAATTTGATGGGACTTGGTTGTACGGCAAGTACAAGTGAACTCTATTGGTAGCAGTTGCACTGGATGGGAACGACAATGTAATTCCTATTGCTTATGCTCTTGTGGAAGGTGAGACAAAAGAGGGTTGGAGTTTCTTTTTGAGAAATTTGAGAAAATACGTCACTCCACAAGCCAACATTTGTTTGATTTCGGATAGACACGAATCCATTAAGAGTGCTTATAATAATCCGAACAATGGGTGGCAACATCCTCCGTCAAAGCATATGTTCTGCGTCCGACATATTTCACAAAACTTTGCAAGGGAATTTAAGGACAATGCTTTGAAAAGAAAAGTTATTTCTATGGGTAATAATTTCATTTTTAATTTTTATAATTAGTGTAATTTTTGATACATTTCATTCTTAATTTATATAATTAGTGTAATAATGCTTTGTCTACTATGTTGATACTACCGCAGAGAAATCGGCATAGTAAACCCGGAGGCTTTGAAATGGTTAGACAACATACCTCGACAAGATTGAATTCAAGCATTCGATGGAGGTAGCTGTTGGGGTCAGATGACAACCAACCTTGTGGAGTCGATCAACGGAGTATTAGTATTAAAAGGCACACGCAATCTTCCCATCACTGCTTTGGTCCAATCAACTTATTTTAAAACAAGGACACTGTTTCAAACCATGGAAAAACGACACGCATCAATTTTAGCTTCTGGTCAGGTATACACAGAAACTTGCATAAATTTTATGAAATTGGAAATAAGTAAATCCAATAGTCATAGAGTGGATAGTTTTGATCGGAGCAACCATACTTTCATGGTCCACGAGACAGTAGTTCCAAAGGAAGGGCGACCAATTGGTCACTTCAGTGTGAACCTTCCTAACAAGTGGTGCGATTGTGGGAAATATCAAGCTAAACATATGCATTGTTCACATGTCATAGCAACATGTTCTAGCATAAAATGTGATTATTGGAGCCTTATACCTAATGTGTACAAGGAGGAAACGGTACTAAAAGTCTACGACGAAACGTTCCCACCCATACCAAACAAATGATATTGGCCAGAATATAAAGGTGTTAAGGTGTGTTACAATCCATTAATGCGGAGAGTCAAGAAAGGTCGCCCAAAGAGCAAACGCATTAGAACAGAAATGGACACTACAGAAAGAGTACCAAGAAAATGCGGATTATGTCGGGTATCTGGTCATACTAGGAAACATTGTCCAAACGCTGCGGGCACATCTACTCAAATTTGATGTATTTTTTTTCTTTCTTAATGTATTTTCTTTGAAATTTTTAATATAATTTTCTATTTTTAATGATTTTTAATTATCATCATTTTTAATAATAATAATAATTATTATTATTATTATTAATATTAATATTATTATTATTTATTATTTATTATTATTATTAATGTATTATTTATTATAACTATTATTATTATTATTATAATTAATTAATTGTTTAAAGTCATTTAATAGGCACAAAACGACCAAAAAAAAAATTTTGAACATGCTAGTAGGAGGTCGCAACCCCGGCCAGCGACCTCCTATTGGGCCTCAAAAAGTTCATCTTCAGCTGGTTGCTCCCCCATCCTGCGAACTCCAACTGAGCCCAAAAAGTAGGGCAGTATGGTAAATAATTTTGGGAGAAAAGCTGGCTTTCGTACCCCTATTTAATAGCCTTTACATTTCAGTAAAAATAAAAAAATTTCAGCATACCCCTCATTTTGAATTTTCCGGAAAAAGTAAGTCTGGGTCCCAAATTTTATTCACCTAAAATTTCAGAATGAACCAAATTTCCGGTACACTGTTTTAATACCGGAAATTTCATTTTTGAAATTTCCGGGAGTTTAATAAGAAAATTTGAACAATTTTCGGTAGTTTGTTTTCAATACCGGAAATTTCAAATTTCCGGGTGAAACTCACCGGAAAGTTCATTCCTCACTGAAACTCATAAATTAATAATTATAATTATAATTAAAAATGATTATAATTAAAATGATTAAATTAAAATGATTAGATTATATTATAAATTTTAATAATATTATTAATTTTAATAATCATAATAATATTAATAATAATAATAATAATAAAAAGAAAATTATATTAATAAAATAAAATAAAATTACATTAAATTAAATTGAAGAAACAAAATGCGGTTGACTAAATGTGTCTAAACAAGTAACGTGTTATATTATTTTAACAACTCCCTCCTATTTTGTAGATAAAATTTTGCAGATAAAATAGCAACACATTTTTATTTTGTTAACAACTTCCTCCATTTTTACTCCGATCTAATAAATAATAATAACAAAAATAAAATATTGTTAATTTAATTTATAAAATAATAATAAATTTTTAAAAAATCAAAATACATTTAATAGAAAATTAGGAGAGTTCGTCTAAAGCATGTCCCATTACATAGAGGATTTTTGAAATTTTCGGTCAAATAAAATTAACTAAATTTCAAGGCACAAATTTTCGATAGTATAAATAATGTACCGAAAATTTGTTGGGGAAATTTTCGGTTAACAAATTGTTCTACTGGAAATTTTAAAAATGAAATTTCCGGAAGTTATAAATTGTATACCGAATTTTTTGAGGAAAAAAATTACTTACAAGAAACTTAGTTGAGGGGGTGAGATTTTAAGGTAATTTTTTTTTACCATTTAGTGAATGAAAATACAAGGAATAATTTTGGGTTTTTAACAATTTGTGGGAGTATAGGGTTAAATGAGGGGTACGAAAGCTAACTTTCTTTTGGAGGTAGGGTAATTTGGTACAAAAAAAAAAAAAAGAATATTAAATAAAAAATCCCACACGTGGGGAAGCGATCTCCGGCCCCCAATTTTATTTTAGTTTTTAATATTATTTAATTAAAAAATTAATAAAAAATTAACTATACATTAATTAATTAATCAAAATTAGTAATAAAATACATAAACATTATAAAGATTTGAGTACTATATATATTCTGCATTTTTTTTATACTTTATCTCTAATGTTTATTTTGATTCTATTGTAGATATTATTTTAGAAGATTCTTTTTTAAAAAAATTAAAAAAACAATAGCTAAAAATAATGAGACGTAAACACATATTATCAGACGAAAACACTTAAACGATTTTAAACCTTAAAAACTAATAGTTAAAAAATGGAGATATCTATAAGTAAAAATGAAAATAAAAATAGTAAAAAAAAAAATGAGAAGTCAACAAATAATCACATGTCCCAAAATATAAGCAAATTTGTTCGGAACCATTTGCTTTGATATTTTTGCATATAGTTATCTTACATTTTTTTTAACTATAACTTGGTAAAAATTAAAATTAATTACGTGTTTTTTTATTTATAAATTGATCAATGTCTCATTCGTTAAATATTAAAATGTAATATATCTATAGGAAAAAATAACAACAAAAAAGATGAAGTAGCAATGTCAATCACAAGAAATAGAAGTTTGAATTGTGACATTTTTAAAATTTTGTTTCATGTGCTTAATTTAAATTAACTCAAAATCAATCTTGATTGAAACAAAATGTCCAAAATGTTCTTGATATGTTAGAAGTAAATAAAACCTATTAGTTTATAGTGAAGTATGATTTATGTGTGCAAATAATTAAAGATAAAGGACAAAAAGATCACAAACAAAAAGTATATTGGTTCACCCAACTCGAACAAATTCAGTCCACACAACCGTGATATTTTCACTATGTGCTTTAAAACCAGAATATTCTCATTCACACATTTTTATTTTGATCAATTACAATCATCACCTTTTAATCTAGAAATGATTTTTACAAACAAACTCAATCTAACATAAAAGATAGACTTGAGTTATAAATGATGTGTATGATAAAAGTGTTTGGGATCTTGAAACTTCTCAACACTTGTTTCAGATAAATAAAGATAAGCTCAGTAAATGGTGATCCACATATATAGTGAAGAGAGCTGAGGTTTATTTGAAGAGTTTTTGACTTGTTCTTACTTAAACAAGTGTTGGTAGATTGGAAATTCAACTCTTACATTCATCTTTCAATTGATCTTCAATTTATAGATGATGAGAGACTTTGAATATTCAGTTTAAACTTAATATATCTGTTAGACACATCAGTCAAGTGTTAGATCTGTTTTAAAACAATTAAACACATATTTATATTGTTGTCCAGAACATTCTTGACAAAACCATAATGTTCTTGCTTTTGGGTCTTAAAACCTCTCTTAGGGTGTGCTTTGAACTCTTGCATGGGATTTGGTTTTTAGGGGTTTTTATAAAATTAAACATTGTAGATTTTTACATGCACACAAGGTGATTGATAAATGTTTTAAACCAAGTTCATGTCTTAGAAAAGTATGGGGTCCCTTGTGTGATCTTAACCATACCTTATATGAATGTTTATAACTGATTTGTGAAACTTCATGCATGTTAGGAAAATTATTATTGAGTTATCTAAACTTATACCTTGAATGGATTGACTTAGATTAGGTTTGAAGTGAATGGTTGTAATTCTCTAGTTTTCTCTTAAAACACATGCCAGTATTTATATTACTAGGAATGTTTGAAAAGTTATTTTAACATGGACCAATTGAGAATTGTTTATATATGGTTTGGACCTTATTTATTAAATTTGGTGAATTTTAGATGTGATTTGACCGTTCTATAATATGATCCTATATACTATGAACAATATGTGTACAGAAAATTCTTTACAAGATTCAAAAATTACATTATATATCTGCACTTTTTGGTAGTGATTTTTAACAAACTAAAAATATAGAAATGGACATATGTATGTATGCTAAGGACCTAAATAATAAATTTTATAAAAAAATAGTTCTTTTTTATATGGTAGAAAAATTCTTACTTTTAATAGCGTAATAATTGATAGATTATGCATTTTTCTGTGCATATCAAGACTTTAGTTTTATTTTAGGAATGAATAAGTTATTTGTTTATAAAAATTAATTTAGAGTCTTAACATGTCATATGATGATTCAATCATTTATGATTCTAAATGCAATTTTGTTTGAATAGCATGAAGACTTTAATTATGAGTTAATTATTTTGAATATAAGTTATAATACTATAAATTGAGTTGATAGAGGCATTCTTCTCTTTTAGACCCTTTCTTATATATGTTTAATGTAAATTCATTATAGATTGGCATTTTATACAATAATGCACGAAATGAATGATGATTATTATGCATAATCGATAAGATCTATATTATATCTATGATATGCACACATGTGAAATTGTGGGAATGAAGTAGTTTAATTACTTGTATCTATATTTAAATATATATAAATATATTATGAATTAGATGTATGGTTTAAGGTGATGTATTATAGAGTTCATCTTAACTAGATAGATTCTCGTTTATATACAAAATATGTTACTTTAAGTAAAGTTAAGAATAAATGAAGAGTATTTAATTTATGTTTAGATCATCGAGAGGATTTTCTATGTTTAACACATCAGCTTTAATATTCTTTTATTATTTTTTATGTTACTAAATTTTATATTCACTATATTTGGGATGATTATTTTCTCTTTAGCCCTTTAAGGTCTTTGAGTCGGAGTTGTATCACGTTTTGAACCTAGATTAGGATTTTTGACTTGTTTATTTCTATCTTAAAAATTATATCAAAAATTGTAAATATATTTAATAATTTAATATTTTTCAAGCGATTTTAAAAGGAAGTTTCTTACTTGTAAACGTTTTCCAACATTCAATATCATTATTTCTACATTTTAGTTAAATTTTATTTCTAAATCCATATATCTAATTTAGGTGTTACATTTATGATAATGAGAATATATCAATGGTTAATAAATATAATTTAGTAAAATTATTATTATCTTTCTTTTATTTAACATTGACGGAGATTCGAACAAGAGTTCACCGCGTAGTGTGAGTCTAACTTCTTCTTCCGCTAAACTCAGCATCGTTGGTATTTAACACCATTCTTTAATTATTTTTGTGACATAATTAAAAGTCATATTTATTGTCCTTAAATCCTAAATCAACTAATAAAATGATGATATAATTAGATTGAACATCATATTTTAAATTTGAACTCGAGATTTTGCAATTGTGTGTGAATTTTTTTTAATAATTATATTATCTAAGTTATTGATAGAAAAAATAAAAGTCATCCACTTGTGTGATGGAGAAAATAATTCTTATTGTTAATTTTCTATCTATTAATAATTTGTTTTTCCCTAAATCTTGTCACATCAACAATTTAGTGATCCAAATCAACACTCCGTTAGCAATTCAGTGGAATATATTAACTCTGTGCTCCAATTTTTTAGTAGGAAAGTAGACCATACTTAGGTATTCGGTATAAAAACTGACAAGATTCTTTTTTGTTACAAAAACTAACAATACTTTTAATTGACATAATTTATAAAGATTAGAACAAGAATTAAACAAAATCTTTAAATAAACGTTGAATCTGATCATACTAATCCTCAGATTAGAAGTTCTGAATGAATATTTTATGTTTACGATAACCTACCCATTTTAAAATAATTATATTTGATCAAAGAATTTTAACTTAATTTATAATATAGTTCTAAAATATAATAAATATCAATTATATAAAGTTAGATTTTTTTTTATTTAATCCATATATATTTATTAAAATAAAAAATATGTTATTCTCTCGATTAATCGCAACCGTTAAATTATTAATAAACGTACGAAGTTTTTTATCTGTATTATGAACAACAAAAATAAAAAAATAAGTCTTAAACAAACTACAATTAATGTGAAGAAGAACAAATTAATGGGTACCTCCAACCACGTTTCAAGGAACTCCAACCCTTGAAATATGGAGTATCAAATTAATTAAGCTGAAACCAATCTCTTCATCATATATGAGAAAAATTTCCTTCACTATTTTATGGAGGTGGTTTATTGTTGAAAGATACAAAAAGAGAGACAAAGAAACGTGAGAGGATTAATATTGTCACATTTAAAATGGGGTAAAAGTGATATGAATGTGGTTTGATGTTGTGTTTTAAGATGAAAATGTGTCTTTGTTTGATGGGTTGATATGTGGATGTGGGTTTAAGATGAAAATGTTGTTGTGACATTTTTGGGTTGTAAATACAGAAAAGAGACAAAACTTGAAAAAAGTTAAAGAAATAAAAGGAAATTTAGTCAAAATTATTTAAAAGTAATAATTAAAAATTATTTAGAGTAATTTTAATGGCAACAATAAAAAGTACTCACATGTGATGTGAATGCAACATAACAATAATTTTTTTTGGGTATGCATTCATTTTCTCCATTTAATATTTTGATCTCATTTAATATTTATAAAGTATAATAAATAATTTGACTACAGTAAATTGTACTTTATTGTATAATAAAAAGTTATTAAAAAAACAAATTGAAATGAAAGTATATTGTAGAAATAAAAATATATAGTTAATCTTTTTATTCTTTTCGTAAAATAAATAGTAAATATTATCATAAACTCACATGTAGTAGTGAGGTTCTGGATTTGAATCAAGATAATACCTTTAACCTAACCATATCACTTGTATTAACGGCGTAGTTAATTAACTTTTACTTATTTTTAAAACTATAAAATAAAAAATAAAACAAGTTATTTGACTTAAATGGTTAATGAGCTTCAGTTAAGACCAAATTATTTAGGAGAATATGATATAAATAATTTTTAGTCAAACTTTACTTTCGAACTCTAAATTATTAAAATATCATTATCTTGAGAACTAAAAAGTTAAAAAAAATTAAAAACTCTAAAATGTCCCATTCTCTTTGCTTTTTTCTATTTCTTCCTTTAAAAGTCTCAACCCAAAACACATATTATTTTTAACATCCCTATCTATTATATATAATAAAATAGACTCCCACATAAACGTTATATTATTGTGCCATTTCATTCCAATATTGCCACCTCAACAAAAAATCCCATGTGGCACATCTAAAAGGTCTTTCCTCTTCAATTCTCTTTATTATTCAATTTTCATTTTGCTTTAATACACATTTTACTATTATTATTATTATTATTATTATTATTATTATTATTATTATTATAATTATTATTATCTATTATATCTATTAAAATAGACTCCCACATCTATTATCTATTATATATATTAAAATAGACTCCAACATAAAACATCATATTATTGTGCCATTTCATTCCAATATTGTCACCTCAACAAAAATCACATCTAAAAGGTCTTTCCTCTTCAATTCTCCTTATTATTCGACTTCCATTTTACTTTTACACACATTTTACTATTATTATTATTATTATTATTATTATTATTATTATTATTATTATTATTATTATTATTATTATTATTATTATTGTGCCATTTCATTCCAATATTGTCACCTCAACAAAAAATATCATGTGGCACATCTAAAAGTCTTTCCTCTTCAATTCTCCTTATTATTCAACTTCCATTTTGCTTTAACACACATTTTACTATTATTATTATTATTATTATTATTATTATTATTATTATTATTATTATTATATCTATTAAAATAGACTCCCACATAAACATCATATCATATTATTGTGCCATTTCATTCCAATATTGTCACCTCAACAAAAAATCTCATGTGGCACATCTAAAAGTCTTTCCTCTTCAATTCTCCTTATTATTCAACTTCCATTTTGCTTTAATACACATTTTACTATCTATTATAAATATTAAAATAGACTCTCACATAAAATCATATTATTGTTCCATTTCATTCCAATATTGCCACCTCAACAAAAAAATCCCATGTGGCACATCTAAAAGGTCTTTCCTCTTCAATTCTCCTTATTACTCAACTTCCATTTTGCTTTAAGACACATTTTACTATTATTATTATTATTATTATTATTATTATTATTATTATTATTTTTATCATTATTATTATTATTATTATTATTTAGCATATCTAATATTATGTATAACTATTAATGTGTCATGAGTTACAAATTAAAGTACAATCAATATCTAAGTTTTTTTTGACGTATACTATTCTACTTCTTCAAACAATTTCTACAATTAGTGCTTTATTAAAAACAAAACTGAAACTCCAATATTTATTTTACCGTTATATTTTGCTTAATAACTCTTATTATTGCATTGCACTATTGTGAATATCAAATGACAAAATCATTTTTATATTTTTCTTACAATATTTTGACATTAAATTTAGATTTAACAACACAAAAAAAGAGCATGACTAATCTGATTTTGCGGTAGATAATTACATATATTAAAAAAAGAGCATGACTAATTTAGATATTAAAATAGACTCTCACATAAACATCATATTATTGTTCCATTTCATTCCAATATTGCCACCTCAACAAAAAATCCCATGTGACACATATAAAAGGTCTTTCCTCTTCAATTCTCCTTATTACTCAACTTCTATTTTGCTTTAAGACACATTTTACTATTATTATTATTATTATTATTATTATTTTTTTTTATTATTATTATTTTTATCATTATTATTATTATTATTATTAATATTATTTAGCATATCTAATATTATGTATAACTATTAATGTGTCATGAGTTACAAATTAAAGTACAATCAATATTAAAATAGACTCTCACATAAAATCATATTATTGTTCCATTTCATTCCAATATTGCCACCTCAACAAAAAATCCCATGTGGCACATCTAAAAGGTCTTTCCTCTTCAATTCTCCTTATTACTCAACTTCCATTTTGCTTTAAGACACATTTTACTATTATTATTATTATTATTATTATTATTATTATTATTATTATTTTTATCATTATTATTATTATTATTATTATTATTTAGCATATCTAATATTATGTATAACTATTAATGTGTCATGAGTTACAAATTAAAGTACAATCAATATCTAAGTTTTTTTTTGACGTATACTATTCTATTTCTTCAAACAATTTCTACAATTAGTGCTTTATTAAAAACAAAACTGAAACTCCAATATTTATTTTGCCGTTATATTTTGCTTAATAACTCTTATTATTGCATTGCACTATTGTGAATATCAAATGACAAAATCATTTTTATATTTTTCTTACAATATTTTGACATTAAATTTAGATTTGACAACACAAAAAAAGAGCATGACTAATCTAATTTTGCGGTAGATAATTACATATATTAAAAAAAGAGCATGACTAATTTAGATATTAAAATAGACTCTCACATAAACATCATATTATTGTTCCATTTCATTCCAATATTGCCACCTCAACAAAAAATCCCATGTGACACATCTAAAAGGTCTTTCCTCTTCAATTCTCCTAATCACTCAACTTCCATTTTGCTTTAAGACACATTTTACTACTATTGTTATTATTATTATTATTTTATTATTATTATTTTTATCATTATTATTATTATTATTATTATTATTATTTAGCATATCTAATATTATTTATAACTATTAATGTGTCATGAGTTACAAATTAAAGTACAATCAATATCTAAGTTTTTTTTTGACGTATACTATTCTACTTCTTCAAACAATTTCTACAATTAGTGCTTTATTAAAAACAAAACTGAAACTCCAATATTTATTTTGCCGTTATATTTTGCTTAATAACTCTTATTATTGCATTGCACTATTGTGAATATCAAATGACAAAATCATTTTTATATTTTTCTTACAATATTTTGATATTAAATTTAGATTTGACAACACAAAAAAAGAGCATGACTAATCTGATTTTGCGGTAGATAATTACATATATTAATATTTATTAAAATACTTTTAATATTTTTAACACTAAATATATTTAATTTATGAATTATGTTTGTAGGATGATCTTCACTATGATTTTTAATACTAAATATATGAATTAGTTGCAATTACCAAAACATTTTACATATTTTCAAATGTGTGTTTGTCAACTCATATATAATAATTAGTCAAATAAACTCACGTGAAAAAAAATACTCTACAAACAAAATAAATAAATTATATTATTTTTGAAATTTTAAAATATTATTCACAATACTACTAATATGTTAAAGTCTATATATCCTACGCAACGCGCGGATTATATTCTAGTTATTATTATTTTAGATCCCAATCTATTATACATTTTAAGTTATGTATTAATTTGTTTTAATTTTTAGATACTCACTAGGTCGGAAATCAATATAATTTTTAAGTATTAGATGGCATCTTGAGTTTCAACAATATATTCATTTTGATATATATATATATATATATATATATAT
>JBBPBQ010020322.1:10808972-10909841 GCA_037974755.1 Cicer yamashitae
TAATTAAGTGTCTTTTCTTATACTATATGTGCTTACATCGCATTTTTTATTTATTTATAGTTATATTAATTTTTTAAAAGAAGATTCTTCCAAAATACTACAATTGTTAGAATCAAAATGAACATTAGCAAATAAAATATCAAGAAAATGCAAATTATGTCTAGTACTCTATAAAATATTGTTCAAATATTACAGACATTTCTATTCAATCTATGTATTTTTAAATATTTTGCTACTATTTTTAATCAATTAACTAGTATTATAATAAATATTTAATATTTTTATTAAATTTTCATTTTTATCAGTAAATGATATAAAAATTTGGGGTTTGGCAGTCGAATTTTCATATGCAATCTTCGTCCAAACAAAACATATTAAAAAAATTAATAAGAGAATAAATGACCGCATCTAATATTAAAAAATAAAACTAATTCCTTTCATGATTGCATTGTGAGAATGCGACCTATTGAGTCCTCAATAAATAGAATAAATTGATATATAATTTCAAAAGTAGAGCAAATTGAAACTCTTTTTTAAAATACACTATTATATGGGACATTCCACTATTATTTTAAGATAAGTATTTATTAAAAAAAAACATAAACAAATATGGGACATACACCTAACCAAGAAAATAAAAATAAAAGAAAATATTTCTTATATCATGCATGCTTTCTAGTCATTGGGCGAACATATTTTTTTTCATGCCTTTGAAACCCCCTCTGAAAGGGCACTTCACTAGTAGTTGAACGATTTATTGTGCTACCATATCTATCTTTGAACAAACCTAAACTCTTTAATATCTCCAAGTCATGAGCAATCATGGGATGTAAATTATTATCAGTAACAACAATATTTGAATCTTCCATACTCGACAGCATAGCCTTTGATGGTAAATGGACTTCCAAATCATATGAGATTTGATGATTCCAAGAAGCTGTAATACCATATCTGGATAATGGTTTTAAATGTATAGTTCTTTATTTGGCAAGTGTGTCATAACTCTCTAGCCACACGAAATGTCCTTCATCATAGGGGCATTTGTGAGTGTCCTCGGTGCCTGATTTGTGATTTGGAAGAGGAAACCATTCATCATTGGTTGTTTGATTGTCCTAGAGTTGTGGATGTTTGACATGCTTGTGAGTATGCTAGTGTGCGTATAGGTTACAGTGAAGTTGGGCAAGATAACCTCTTTCAACTTATTCATAAGGTTTACTCGAATCATGGTTTTCTTGGGGCCCTAATCGTATGGAATATGTGGTGCTACTACACAAGTTGTGTATTCTTTGGTCACAAGAATCTTTTCCCAACTCCATGTAAGTCCACTTGCTTATGGTGGGGAAAAGGGCACGATTGTTACTAGACCAATTCGTGGGCAATGTGGGGATATTTTTTAGGTGGTCTTCAATGTGGATGGGATTCCTATCACCAATCGAGTATGACGAGGTTTGATGGTAGTTTCATGCTTGGCTTTTATAGGAGTTTTTAGTTTTCTAACATCCTTATGTAGATATTCAAATGCTCTTTATAGGGATCAAGTTGTGCTAGGAAATAGAATTTAGAAATATTGTTTGTAATTTCGATTCATCTGGTGCACCATGGGACTCGACAATTTCGCCAGGATTCTGATTAACTTGATCTCATCAATAATTTTATGGATAGAGAGTGGGTTATTTCCCTTCACCATTTTTTTTCGCGAAGGAAATGAGTGTGTAGATGTCTTTGTCAAGATGTGAGCTAAAAGTCCCAAGTCTTTAGTTAGTTACTTGAACTTTGGTCGAAGCTCTCTTCAGCCTTGTTAACTAATGCTCTAGGTGTCACCTTCCTTAAAGTGTAACAAAAAAAAAAAACAAGGGCGTTTGAATTAATTTAATAATTAAATACAAGACATGTTCAATATTTAGATTAGATATATAATCATACTTTATAACGAAAAATGAATAAATATATGAGCATGCATGGATATACAACATATTACTCTATCAAAGATATTAGAAATACTTGTATTTATTACTTTCATAGTTTTCTGTAAAGGGATCCTAAATAGTCTCTAAGCATTGATCATAAAACACACACATACAGACAGAGAGAGAGAGAGAGAGAGAGAGAGAGAGAGAGAGAGAGAGAGAGAGAGAGAGAGAGAGAGAGAGAGAGAGAGAGAGAGAGAGAGAGAGAGAGAGAGAGAGAGAGAGAGTAAGAGAGAGAGACAGAGACAGAGACAGAGATAGAGAGAGAGAGAGAGAGGGGGGGATGACGAGCAGCCGTTGACTTGTGGCTCTTCCACAATTTGTACTCCTTATGTCTTAGGGATTCTTCAGATGGGAAGAATAGACAATATGAGCTTGTGTAAAGTGGTGATTCATTCATATTATCTCTACAGTGACTATATTTAAAGTCCTATTTAAATTCACTTCTTCCCTCAAATTTAATTTGACAAAAACAATGGTACTTTGTTTTATAAAAGAAAGTAGAACCACGATGCAAGATGAAAATTATATATTGTCTCATTGATAGTAATTATCTTGTAAATCACGTAAGAAGAAAAAATGTGTATCTTCTCTTTGAGAGATACTTGAATTGATGAATTAAAATTGTATTGCATATCATTTCTTAGAGAGACATCAATTATTTGTGTCATAGATACAAACCACATTTTTAAAATGTCCAATAGTGAAAGAATGTGTTCCTCAAAAGGCTTATGATTGGTAAGTCATTCTTGAGTGACCAAGAAAGACTGTAGAAGCTTAGAGAGTTCATATGAAGTCTAAGAGGCTTACAAGATACTCTTGGAGCCTAAAAAGGCTTAGATAATACTTACGGAGCTTGTAGACACAGATAAAGAATACTTGTTGCCATAAGAGGCATATAGAATACTTGTATTATTTGAGTATAGTCGAAAAATCCTTTCAATTGAAAGGTAAATTTTTTTGTAACGGAAGGACTAGACATATCAACCAGTTGGGTTGTGAATTAGTATAAAAATCATTGTGTTTTCTTCTATCCATTATCTCATTACTTTTATGCATCCTTCATATAGTTTCATCAAATGAATTTAATCATAGTATTTACCTAAAGTGAAAGGAAACATTTAATAACATATCAAATGAAAAAAGTGAAAGAAAAAAAAAAGTTCAATTCCCATTTATTGTGTTTTTCATTTTCAAGAAGCGTAACACCCTAATTTTAATTTTTTAGTCCTAATTGTTATTTGATAGATGTTATTTAATATACAATAGTAAGAAGTCTCTTGATTGCAATTTCACAAAAGTTAATCAATCATGTTACTCTTTTACTAGATTATTTAATTCAGCTCATGGATTCAATTGCACTTACGTGAATTCTTATGTTTTTCTCTTTTAATAATCGGTTAAGTCCTCCATTTAGTCGATTAATTTAAGTTAGATCGTGAATTATGTGATATGATATGTGTTGTGATTATGCGAACCATGTATACGTATTTTGATTAAGTGGACAATGTGTATGCGTTGTGATTTTGTGAATCATGTATATGTGATGAGATTATGTGAACTGTCTATGTGTGTTGTGATGTGTTGAAATGTGATTCGTGATTTTGGTCGACCCATGCTTGTGATGGTTTCTCTATTAAGGAGTGACTTAGGACGACAAGGTAGGAATACAAGTGATAGGGTCTATGGTCTAGTGTTTACGTGCATGTCTTCATAGTGTCAGAGGTTAACAATCCAATGTCGGTTGAACAAAACAGTAAGAGCCTTTTGGTGGAGGTTTACTTGATAGACCTTAGGGGTCCTCTAGAGGGAATTCCTAATTGGCTACAAGGTAATTCCCCAAGGCAGAGTGCTACCATACAACTCTTTTTTACTCTGGATAGTCACTTAAATGGACACTGGGTTGATTCATGTCGGTCTATGAGAACATGGCCAATTATATGTTGTTCGTCCACCCATTTAATTGTGGCATAATATTGTGTCTCCTCATCAAGTGTTTGGAATAGTTGGTATCAAATGTCATATGGAGTGTAATTTAGGAAAATGTGCATATCAATAGTCTTGCATAAATATTAATTAAATGTCAAGGTGATTTGAATTACGGAATGTGCATATCATATTGTATCGACTGTGTTATGAAGTGTGCATACGTGACTTAATATGAATGTGATTAAATGTGAATAAGTGGCACTATGTGAATAAGTGTTAAATGTAAAAATGTAAACATGTGTAAAGACGAATATGCATTAGATGCAAATATTTGAATATGTTCGAAGGTGAATGTGTTAAATTTGAATATATATGACTATTTGAATGTGTTTGCTCTAATATTATATATGTTTTAGATGATTTGATTACTCACTCTCTCGTTTATTTGTGTTTGGCGCTTGTATACCACAAGACTCAGACAAACTATGAGGGTTGGTACTTATCGAAGACATTTATCTCGTTTAATTTGTATTAATGATGTCATTTCTAGAAGTCATCGTCCTTTGGGAATACTACTTTGATAAGTGATATAAAGGGTTGAGAATTTAACTATTATATTTACTTATTTTAAAAATATATTTTTTGTAAAACCATTTAATTAAAAGTCTAAAGTCGAGATGATTTTTAAGTTATGTAATTTTATGGCTTAAACGAGTTGTTAAATGATTGTATAAGTGTTATAAAATGTGATATCCTGAACTATTGTTCAAGTTTTATTTTAATTTTTAGAAATTATCTTGTTATGACTACGCGAAAAAATGCATTTATAGCGCTTTTTTTAAGCCATTTACAGCGCTTTTTCAAAAAAATAAACGCTGTAGTATCTAGCGCTGTAAAATAGGTGGATATATTGCGCGCTTGTTATACTCGTTTTACAGCACTTTGAAATAGCGCTGTAAATCCCTGCAACAAACACACTGCTTGTTCTTATGCACATTTTACAGCGCTTTTTCAAAAAAGCGCTGTAATAGGTGCATTCAATAGATGCATCATTATGCACTTATTATAACGTTTTTTCAAAAAAGCGTTGTAGTAGGTGCATTCAATAGATGCATTATTATGCATCATTTACAGCGCTTTTTCAAAAAAGCGCTGTAATAGGTGCATTCAATAGATGCATTATTATGCACCTTTTACAGCGCTTTTTCAAAAAAGCGCTGTGCATTCAATAGATGCATTATTATGCACCTTTTACAGCGCTTTTTCAAAAAAGCGCTGTGCATTCAATAGATGCATTAGAATGCACCTATTACAACGCTTTTTTGAAAAAACGTTGTAGTAGGTGCATTCTAATGCACGTTTTACAGCACTTTTTCAAAAAAGCGCTTTAATAGGTCCATTCTAATGCACCTATTGAATGCACAACACTTTTTTGAAAAAGCGCTGTAAAAGGTGCATAATAATGCATCTGTTGAATGCACAACAGAACTATATAACTTTATAATTTAACTTTATAACTTTACATATTTACACAATCAGTTCACAAAAAATTATAGCAATCAGTTCACAACATATTCACATATAACTACATATTCACAACTTTTCAAATGTGCCCTATTCATATAACTACATATTCATATACATATAACTATCAGAACTACAACACAGAACAAAACTACCCCATGCAGCATATAACTATCCCTTGCAGCATGCCATTTTCCAGCAAATCAAATAATCTTCATTTCAATCACATACTGACACCAGTCTTCCTTTATTTCAATTAGATCTCTTTCAGAGTATGTTGGACTAGAATTGTCAAAGTACTGTGCGATATAAAAATTGAACATAAATAAGTTAGAATTGAATATATACATAGTTTATATATGAAAATCAAATAATGAAAATACCGTACCGTTTCTGGGATTATAGTTTGATTCATATCAACAATCTCCTTCATGAATCGCAATATATAGTACCCAGTCGATGTTGTTAGTTTGACGAGGACACTACAAAATAAAACATATAAGTCAATAAATATTTGTGCATTGATTGTAAATGAAATTTTAAAGGCATATATTTCAAACCTTTATTGGAATCCATGTGATGTTATTTGACTTTTGCTTCGACACTGTAGCACCTCTTTGAGCTCAAAAAACTTGTAAAGCACTATCGAATAAATAAATGTGATTATTATAGCATTAACAAACACATTATATATATATATATATATATATATATATATATATAAGAAATAAATGAATATTACTTACGTGTCGAACATAGTCTTTATATCGGAGTGATTGTTGTAATGGTCGTGCAAAGGATCTAAATAGTATATAACTTCAGAGGTCGCATTGATTGCAAATAGCACCCAATGTGCCCTACAACAACAAAAATTTGGTTGGCAATTTTGTTTACACAACTAATAAATTAAGATCTCATAAATTAAAAAGGATATAAATAAAGAATATATAATTACGTACCCTGAATTATATGGTGCAAGGAACAAATTATCCTTCTCTTTATTTCCTAATAGGATATCTACAACGTATTTCTTTACATTCACTGGATCGAGTTTAAACATCGAAATCTTATGCGGAGACAAGAATGAAAATCTATTTGACAATATGCGCGTGCACACGAACTTCTCCTACAAAAACCTTCAATGAAAATTTCAAATTAGATTAATTACCAATAAATTAAATTAATTACCAATAAATGCAATTAAAAGTAATTTTTACCTAATGTATAAGCTGATGACAGTAGCACTCAGCTCTTTATGGTTGACATGTTCGTATATGTGCTCTTTCTCAAATAGTTCTTCACACTCATCTCCGAATATAGCTTTATCCATGCTTATGATGCGTGAATCGTTGTTGCTGCCCATATTCGTTTTTTCCTGTATGTCAAGACACGACCCATATCGAGCAAGGCATGGCAGACTTATTTTAGGAGCAGGTGCAGCAAATGATTTTCCCCGATCAAGTTTTTGAGCAGCAACTTTGGCAACTTTGGTAGCTTTGTTGTCCTCTTGATTTTCCGAACTTTGTTCGAGATTCTCCTAAAATACACATAGGATTAAAAAATAAGTTCAATATCATTTTTAAAATACAATATTAAAAAATATTAAAGTGATAAATATACTTACACAAAGTTCTATTACTTTTTGAATATTTTCGTTATCAACAACTCCATCTTTATTTACGCGAGCTTCCTTCCACAAGATATGACGACCCAACGGTTGATCGGATTGGGTGTCTTGTAGCTATTCGTTAAGATCATAAAAAAATATTAGTTAGAAACTATAGTTTATAATGTACCACATTATATAAAAGTGATGTTTAATTACTTACAAGTTTTTGCTCTAGACGCGCATATCCCATACGTGATTTTTTGTATGAATGCGTCAGATTTTTTGCCCTCTCGCGATTTGCCGTACTTATACTCTATATAAAAAAAAATAACAATCGTGTAAAAATTTAAAATACGTTATGAATATGAATAATAAAACACAAATGCTAATAAATTAATCACTTACAACAAGTTAAACATGGAGCTCCTTCATTTTGACAATCTAACTCCTTGTTGTTGCCAACTTCTTTATTTTGACAAACTTCTTCATTTTGACAACTTCTTCATTTCGTAAGTCTTGGTGTTGCCAACTTCTTCATTTTGACAATCTAACTCCTTGTTGGTATCCATTTATCTACAACAAGTTCAACATGCAGCTCAGTATAACTTCAACAAGTTCAACATGCAGTAGTCTAAGTACGTAGCAGTATAAGTTCAACATGCATTTTAGTGAAATAAAAAATTAATAACTACAATACCTGTAAAGTGCGAAGAAATACTTAGGGTTACGGGTTCGTAGGGTTTGGTTAGTAACAAAGAAGAACAACGCAGAAATACGAACGAATAGGAAACGAGCGTAGGGTTACGGGTTTGCAGAAATACGTAATGAGGGTTAGTAACAAAGATGGTTCGCAATGAGAAGGAGAATGAAGATGAGGAGGAAACAAGCGTATGAAGTTTACGTAATGAGGGTTAGTAATGAGGAGGAAACAAGCTTAGAGTTCGTAGCGTTCGCAATGAGAAGGAGAATGAAGAGGACACTGAATATGAACAAGCGTATGAAGTTTACTTAATGAAGAGGAAACTGAAGCGGTTACTGTTATATATAAAACCCTATTACAACACTTTTTTGAAAAAGCGCTGTAAAAGACCTCCTTATTTTATTTTTTAAAAGCCTATTACAGCGCTTTTTTAGAAGCCTTTTAAAGCGCTTGTGAAAAAGCGCTGTAAAATACCTCCTTATTTTATTTTTTTAAAAGCATTTTACAACGCTTTTCCACAAAGCGCTTTAAACGACTTCTTTGTTTTATTATGTGAAAGCGCTATGTGACCCTTTTACAGCGCTTTTCCACAAAGCGCTTTAAAAGACTTATTTGTTTTATTATGTGAAAGCGCTATGTGACCCTTTTACAGCGCTTTTCCCCAAAGCGCTTTAAAAGATCTTCTTATTTTATTTTATTAAAAGCCTTTTACAGCGCTTTTCGAAAAAGCGCTTTAAAAGACCTCTTTGTTTTATTATGTGCAAGGGCTATGTGACTTCCTTATTTTTTTTAAGGCTTTTTATAGCGCTTATTAACAAAAGCGCTGTAAAATTACAAAGTTTATGTTCAGTTCAAGTTAAATATGTTAAATTACAATATAAGTTTAGTTTCTGTAAAATGCTAAATAATTAGTAAAATACCTATATTTGGAACCATAACACCTATATATAGTTCAGTTTCAGTTTTTTCTTCCAAATACTTAGTTAAATACCTATATATATATATATATATATATATATATATATATATATATATATATATATATCAATGCTAAATTACATGATCAGCTCATATTCAAATATAGTACTCAAACGAAGCTTTTTCAAGTTCAATATAAGTAGAAAATCAGTATAAGCAAAAAATCAAATACAGTTCAAGCTAAATACTAAAATGCTCAATTCTGGTAGATCAAACAATTAAATTACATGAACTGGGTTCATATTACATGGCTTATAAAACAATTAAACACATTAAGATGCCATTCTTCTTTTCCTAGTGGGATTCACATTTGTTTGTCCATTAATGATATGAAACGATGGTTTAATCCAAATTCCCTCATCATGATCATCTCTAAGATATAAACCATCATCAGTTGAATCAATTTCATGTGGTTGTGATGTTGCAAAGAAAAGATCATTACCAAAATCTTCATCACTATTGTTATCATCACTTATTTTATTGGTCGATAGGACAACGGACCATTTATCATCAGCAGGATCAATGACCTAAAACACTTGTTGAGCTTGCGACGCTAAAATAAAAGGCTCATCTTTGTATCCCACCCTATCAAAATCGACAAGCAAGAACCTTGACTCATCAATCCGAACGTCATTATAATTATCGACCCACTTACAACCAAATATGGGAACACGAAACATTGTGTAGTCTAACTCTCATATGCGCTCGATAACCCCAAAATATGATAGATTTGCATATATTGGGTTCTTGTCTTTTGCACTTGAGATATGCATCGCTTCAGCTACGAGAGTGACTCCGCTATTTTGCATAGTGGTTTGATCATCTTGTTCTTTGGTATAAAATTTGTAGCCGTTAATTACATAACCGGTGTAAGAAAAGACATGTAAACTCGGACCATTTGCTAGCCACCTCAATCTCTGTGAAATTGATCCGGGGTTTACATCAAACTTTGACTTTATGTGATTTTTTAACCATGTTATAAAACTTCGATTGTGCTCTTGAGTTATCCAATTTTGATTCCTATTCATGTTCAAACTAGATAACTGATCCATGTGTATTGTAACATACGATTGAACCTCATCATCATTGTGCAGAACATACAATTGTGTATGCTCCCATTCTGTCCTTGATATAGTCATTAGTTTTTTTCCAATTATCCCTTCTCTTGATATTCTTCCTGAATGAAGAGACATGGGAAGCCCTATGGATTCAACATTGGACAGATATTCAGTACAAAATTTAGCAGCTTCTTCGACAATGTACCATTCAACAATACAACCTTCTGGTCGACTTCTACTTTTTACGTACCCTTTTAATACTTTCATATATCGTTCTATCGGATACATCCATCTCATATAAGCTGGCCCACAAAGTTGTGTCTCCTTAACAAGATGAACAGTAAGGTGAACCATTATATCAAAAAACGAGGGTGGGAAATACATTTCAAGCTCACACAAAGTAACAACAATTTCCCTCTGCAATGTCGGTAATTTCTGAGGATCGATCACTTTACTACAAATTTCCCTGAAGAAGAAACATAATTTAGTTATGGCTCGGCGAACTTTTTCAGGTAAAATTGAACGTATACCTATTGGTAGCAAATGCTCCAATAGAATATGACAATCATGGGTCTTCAAACCTTTTAACTTGAGGTCTTTCATGCAAACTAAATTTTTAATGTTTGAAGAGTATCCTTCTGGAACTTTAACTTCGTGTAGAAATTTACACAACAATTTTTTCCTTTCTAGATAGAGTGTGAGCGGCTGGAGGTAGATATGTGAGATTTCCTTTCTTTACGGGACCCAATTCATTTCTTATTCCCATATCGACTAAGTCCAATCTTGCATTGATGCCATCCTTAGACTTTCCTGGTACATTGAGTAACGTACCAATAACACTCTCAAATACATTTTTCTCAATATGCATCACATCGAGAAAATGTCTTACATACAATGACTTCCCATATGGCAATTCAAAGAAAATTGACTTTTTCTTCCACCCAGTTTTGACCAGCTCTCCCGCAAAAGGTTGGCCAAATTTATTGGTCAAACCTTGTACTTTTTCAAGTATTTGATATTCAGTCGGTGCTACAGGAGCTCTATCTTCCTTTGATTTTCCATTGAATGCATTTCTCCACCCACAATACTGATGACTATAAGGTAAAAATCTACGATGTTCAAGAAATACATTCTTCTTACAATGTTTCAACTGTATCAAATTTGTACTCTCTTCACATATAGGACATGCACACTGACCTTTAATGCTATATCCTGATAAATTACCATATGCTGGAAAATCATTAATTGTGCCGAACAACATAGCCCTCAAATTGAAACATTCTTTCTTATACCCATCATAAACTTCCACACCTGTCTCCCACATAATTTTTAAATCTTCAATTAAAGGAGCCAAGTATACGTCGATATCATTCCCAAGTTGTTTGGGTCCAAAAATTAATAGAGACAACATCATAAACTTACGCTTCATACATAACCATGGAGTATGTTATAAATCAACAAAATCACAGGCCACGTGCTGTGTGAGATGCTTTGAAGACCATGTGGATTCATTCCATCAGTAGAAAGTGCAAGTCGTAGATTTCTTGACTCTATCCCGAATTTAGGATACTCGTGATCAATTTTTGCCCATTTTGGAGAATCTGTAGGGTGTCGAAACTTTCCATCTCTAATTCTTTCATCTGCATGCCATTTTAAGTGTTTTGAATCTTCTTCACTGCGATACATGCGCCTAAATCTTGGTATTATAGGAAAATACTACACGACTTTTTCTGGAGTAGATTCTTTCTTCTTATATCGAGAGAAATTGCATTTCGGACACACCTTTAGTAATTCATATTCGTTTAGAAATAAAATGCAATCGTTAGGACACGCATGAATCCTTTCGTAACTCATACCAATAGAGCACAAAATTCGTTTAGCCTCGTAGGTTCGACTAGGAATTTCATTATCATCTAATAACATATCTTTTAAGAGTGTTAGTAATTCTATGAAGCTTTTATCAGACCATCCATTACTCTCTTTTAAGTTGTACAACTTTAATATCACCGACAGTCTTGTGAATTTAGTACAACCATTATATAATGGTTTCTCTGCATCACTCAACAAGCCCTCAAACAGTTTAGGACAATCACGAAGATTTTCTTCAACTGCTTTTGCAATCTCCTCAACTCGGTCCGGCTCATATGTATCTGTGTCGAAATCAGTTGAAGCATATGTATCTGTGCGGGTGTTTCCATTTTTTTCTCACCATGTCTTATCCAACATGTATAGCTTTGATCAATTCCATACCATACTAAAAGTCCTTCCAATTCATCTGCTCTAATGCGTTTTCCAAAACAACATTTTAAACAAGGACAAACGACTCTATTTGAATCTTTTGCATTCTTCACTACAAACTCAACAAACTTCTTCACTCCATTTTCATACTCTTTTGTCAATCGATTGACAGATATCCATTTCCGGTCCATTTTATTTGACCTATATAAATGCAGTTACACAAATAATAAGCTACTAATAACATTTTACCAATCTATATATAGTACACATATCTAATATTGGAAAATGGAATCCAAGGTCCAAGTCTGATTCCAAAACAAAACAGATCAACAAATTTCAAAAAAGAATAGATTTTATATGATTTATTATGTAACAATTTATCAGTTTTAGTGACAACAAAAAATTAATAAATATAGTACCTGAGAAAACGTATCCAATTTGTTTTAAAGGAGGAGCAGTAGATGGACGCACAGTAGAGGAAAGAAGGGTTCGAAGAGCACAGGAGATGAGGGTTCGTAGGGTTATGACAGCGTATTAAATTTGTTTTTATTTATTTAAAGTGAATGATTTTTATTTAAAGTGAATGATTTTACAGCGCTTGTATAAAAAGCGCTCTAATAGGTCCTTTAATTATGTCAAACCGCAATCCTTTTACAACGCTTGTATAAAAAGCGCTTTAATAGGTCATTTAATTATGTGAAAGCGCAAGCCTTTTACAGCGCTTTTACAAAAAGCCTTTAAAAGCTATGTAACATAAGGTGGGAGCGCTACATTTTACAGCGCTTGTGTTTAAAGCATTCAAAAAGCGCTGTAAAAGCTATGTGAGAGCGCTTCAAGTTACAGCGCTTTTTTAAAAAGCGCTGTAAAAGAGTTGTAAACATTATGTGCAAGCGCTATGTGACCCTATATGACCCTATTACAACACTTTTTTCACAGCGTCTGTAAAAAAAGCTCTGTTGTATCCTCCGTTATTTTAAAAAAATTATACAACAACACTTGTATTTAATAAGCGCTGTAAAAGACGCACTATAAAATGTCATTTTTGACGTAGTGTATCTTTGTGAACATTACTAAAATTCGTCACAAATTGCATAATAGTAGTTTACTATTGTAGAGACAACATATTAGACTTTATATTTGTTGTTTGAGACCATTCTTTATGTGTCTCCATAACTAATGATTAGTTTTTATGATGATGACTAAATTGTTATAATTGATGATATTAATTGTGGAACTTTGTTAAATGTTGTTGTTAATGTTGATGATGAAAGGTGACCATTATTTTTAAATTTGTATTTACCGTTTTGAATTGCTAATTATAAGATGATATAGATTAATTGATTAGAGGATTAAATAATGTGAATATGTATTGTTATATTTTGACGATGGACAAAAGGATGCTAAGAAGAACAACAATGCAAAATGCGTAAAAGAGTCTTGCGTGACAAATTTTTTTATTTATTTATTGTTTATTTTTAGGATCTAAATGTGAGTAAAAAAATCTCTCTTGAAATTTATTGACACCCTCGCAAAATAAATTTCTTAAAATTGTTTTTCAAAATTAAATCAATTTTTTTATATAATACTTGAAAATCCTTTTGAAAGTTTTTGAAATTTTGAAAAATACAACTTATGTTTGTTGCAAGCCATACTTAAATGATATAATCGATTGTAGAATTTGCAATAAGAAACTAATTTTGTGTTTTCTTATATACATCATAACCAGTTATCATTACTTGTGATGATTGATTAGGATTGTGGAGCCATTCTTCGTGTTTTTTTAAATCATCATAACCAATTATACAATGTTGTATAATCGATTATGGCTACAAAAGTCAACTCTCTGTTTTTAAATTGATTGAATAATCGGTTATGGCTAATACACAATTGATTATGAAGCGTATAGCTGAATGAGACGTGCGCTGACAGACTATACGAAATAAATGAAATTGATGACAAAAATTTTGATTGCAATTTTAGGTTAACCTCAATTCTTATAAATAATAGTCATTTTCCCACTTGCAAGTCACACCAATCGACGATAATACAAAAAAGTTATTAAAAAAAAAACTATGGCCCTATATTTATGTCGCATTGTTTTTATTTCTTCGTTTGTGCATCTAGGTTTTATCGTGCCACTTTTTTTACCGATCTTATCTTTAAGGTTGATCATTTATAATAAAAAATTGTTAAACACTCACAATCATTGTCACTCATTTTCTGTACAAAGTTTTTCTTGATTTCATTTTTTTTCGCTCATTGTGCGCAACATAACTGCAACAAATCAATCTAATAGTTCACACCATTCACAATAAATTGGAGCAATTTTGATTTTTTTTTCTTCAGGATAATCAACAACAAAATCAAACCCAAGTTTTGTATAAAATGTAACAACAACAATATGAAACATAAATTAAATCCAAAAGTCATCAACACTGGAACAAAGTTGTATTCTTCTCCACCATTGCTACAAAGCAGCACTCTCTGATAGTTCAACTGTCTCATAGTACTTTCTATGGTTGTAAAAGTTAAGGATATGTGTTTTGGGTGGTTTTTTTTTTTTTTATTTTGTTTGTATTATAATAATTATTTAATTAATACGTGATATTTGAGTTGTCGGATTAATCCAACGGTTCAAATGATGAGTAGAGAAGCTGTAGACACTTTGTTGAGGATTCAAATTCAGTTTGTTTATCAACACTTTGGATTAATCACTTATATCTCTTGTTATACCTTTACTGTGTGCAATCTCATTTGTTCAAGAGATGTGGTATCTTTTGAAGCATTAGACTCTTCTACGAATAAATAATTTTGTTTGAAAAAATTCTCTTAGATTGTAAAAGTTTGTTGCTTATCTTATTTTAAAAGTTTTGTTTTAATAATATTTATTAAGAACTAGACGTAGATTTTAAGGTGTTCGTAGTCAAATCAGTAGAAATTTTTGTGTACTATCACTTATCTCTTTATATCCTTTATTTTATTTCGCAAGTTTACATTATTCTTATTTCAAGCAATCCTATTTATTTTTTTATTGCCTCTTATTTATTTAAATTTATCTCTAAGCAACACATTTCTAACCATCATTTGAGTCTCCAAATCATCAAAATGTCATTCAATTTAGTCTCTAACGTCATAACGTTCATGGACTATTTTGACAGTAAAATTGTATTTTTCAAGAATTTTTATGATTGTAAATTGTATCTTTCATGCACTATTTTGATGATTCGAAGACTAATTTGAGTTTTTTTGTTGAGTTAGTAACCAAAATGATAACGTCATATACCTGGACTAAAACGATGATTCACCCAATATTTTTAACTATTCAATGTATTGTGCATTTTAAAATTTATATTTTATTCAACCTTCTCTTGGGTTTGGAGTCACTTGTTTAACAAATAATTGAAAGAAATGATAGGTTAATCAATTAGATGATATAATTAAGGTTTAAATATATCTTTGATCTTTGTAATTATTAACATTTTTTAATTTTGGTTCTTGTAAGTTTTTTTGTTTGGTTAGCATACTTGCAAATATAGTTTCATTTTAAAATAGTCCTTCCATCCAATTTCTGTTACAAAAACTGTAACACCGTTAAAACATAACCATTTTTTAACAAAAAAAAATCCCAAATATAATTAAATTATAATCTTTTTTAACCTAAATTAATTCAAAATGTTCCAGTCTTCTTCCCTATAAAACCTAAATCGTGACTTCTTCTTCTTCTTCTTCATGTTTTCAGTCCTCTTCCTCATCATAATTCTCATCATTGTCACCAACATTTTCATTCATTTGAGATTCATCAGCGTATTCAAATTCAAATAAAAAGTCATGGGAGTATATGAAAACAAAGTTCAAAAATGGGAGTAGAATTTGGTTGTAGAGAGATGAGAGACAAATAAGAAAGTCCTAGTAATGGTAAGTGTGACACCCTAAACCCCAAAATTACATTTATAATAATTTATACTAAATTATTTGAAGAAAACTCGCAGCGGATAAAGAAAATCTGTCCAAGAAAATAAAAACTTTTATATCTATCTTAGGATATCACGTTTCTCTAAATACACATGTAACAATTCAACTTTGCTCCTCAATTAAAACGATGCAATTTCAATGAACTTGATTTAACTATAATTTCTTGATTTAATTCCCAAGACTTACTGGTACTAAGGTTTTCATATAAAAAGTCATTTGTAATTACATAAGTAAAATAAACATTACAACTCTTAATCCCCAGTATCACCTATCAGAGCGGGGTTTCTCCCAAACTTGAACTTCAAGACTCAGTAACCTGTAATAACTGCGATTTCGCAAACGTAGGGCCAAGCCAGTCAAACACAAACAACGAAGGAGGTGAGTTTCGAAATCATGTTGATAGTATAATATAGGTAAGAAGAACACGCAAACAATCATAATTAAAAGTCAAAATCACTCAAGGAAAATCAATACATTTCACTATAACATCAAATCATCTAAGAGAAATTATTATTGCATGCAATACACATTAATCACAACAAAACAATCACAAGAAAATGCAATGCTATGCATGAGCTTAGACTCTACTTCACAATGTGGTACCATTCTAACTCTGAAGTACTTCGTTAGGAGGTTTGATACTATGCCACCATCCCAGTGGACGAACAATTCAAATTGGCCCTGTCCTCATAGATCCCCTCAACTCAACCCGAGACACATATACGCGACAGTCGAGGTAAACGTGTGTTGCATGGTAGATCCCGACATTTGGAGTGCTACCTCCAAGTCACCTAGGAATTCCCCACCCGAATACCTCCAAGGTCTAACAATCTTTCCTTAAGGCTCAACAATAGACTGTCACGATCAGACTCATTCAGTTGTACTTCCCCAGAATCACTAGGCCTTTCAAACCCTACCTATATGATGACAAAATAATCTCCACTTCACAAATTCTCAAAATAACCCTGCCTATGATACTCCATTAAGACCGTCATCTCAAACACAAATTGGAATCACAATTATTTCATCAGGGGTTACTTCAATATTTTCATCACAAATTCATAACACCACTATTATAAATCACACATCATCATCATTACATAAACTCATCACAAATTTAGAGCATCACTATCATCAATCGTACCTCATCACATAAACTTATCACAAATTTATAAAATCACAATTATTATTCATACATCATCATCACATAAAATCATCACAACACATCCATCTTTTATTATCATATCACATAAACTCATCTAATCAAACATATACATAAAATTAATTCGACACTCAATATCACAATCACATCAAATACCACACATTTAAAGAAATTAAATCAATCAACACCTTACAAATATTTTTATTCTATATTTTAATCTCACAATTTCCATATTTGCTCATTAATTAATTTATCCCTCAAAGGGCTACTGCCGTACGTAGCGAGCCCCGGATGAATCGTTGGGAAATATAGTTTTCCCGTTCATCTCACAATATATTATACTCATGAATTCAAATGCTCTCTCACCCCTTACCTTATTTCGACACTTTCACACACGAATACGATTCCACGAGCAAACAACATTTGTTCATTGACTCTTTTTCCTTCAATCGATCTAACTCCACAGTTTATGGGTAAACGTTAAAAATAAATTATGAGAAGACACTCTAAAACTAATTTGATATTCGGTCAAGGAAACTTACCATAAATCAGAAAACCAATTAGTGGATAATATAACCACTTTTCACACGATCGTTTTGGCGTTAGTTTCACTCAAATCAGACTTACGGTGAAGAAGAACGGTGCAAAATAACGAATTGCACAAACGGAGAAGTTGAGTATTTTATAGAGAAATTGGGATGGTTAAAAATCTGATAAGTTGAGTTTATTTGACTAACTAAATGAGTGAAACAACAAACTGAAATTTGAACAAAAATGGTAAAAGTTCTCTAGAACAGTGTGCCAACGTTGTTGTGTTTCCTCTCCATTATACGGCGGCGGCTACACGTAGCTCCCTTTTTTATTTTATTAGGGTTCACATACATGGGTCAAACCCATTGATCCCCTTGTTTATTTTATGTTTTACTATTATTATTTTTATTTTGCTAAAATAAAATTAATAGTTACTTAATCTCATTTTTCTTATTTTTAATACTCCTCCAAACATCATTTAATTTTCAAAACATTACTAATATCCTAAGATAATTATTTATAAAATAAATAATTAAAATAAAATATATTTAGAATTAATCAAATATAATTAAGTGCATATTTAATGTTAGTCAATCGCACAAGAAAATAACACATTAATTACCAACTCGCATATACACATAAAATCGCTTAAATCTTATTCTCTAAAATATTTACACTAAAATCCTATTATTTTTTGGAAAAATATATAAAATAATAAAATATAATATTTTTTATTTAATTTACTCATATAGTCAAATAGGTACAGATTAAAACATCATAGAAAACACACATATAAAGAAAATTAATAATAAAACTAATTAACATATATCTAAAATAATTTTAACACCAAATTAATTATCTAAAATAATATTTAATTAATAAAATAGTTTTTTATAAAATCTGGGGTGTTATAGTAAGGAGTGATGAAGGAATTCGCCATGGTGACAATGTTGAACCTTTAATCAAATTCATTCTACTTTTTGCAGATTTTTTATTTTATGAATTGCGACACAACATGAGGAGTTCTACAACGGGAAGAAGATTGAAACGATGAAGAAGAAGGTTTTTTTAGGGAAGAAGAGTGAAACATTTGGGGTTAATTTTATGTTATAAGAAGTTATAATTTAATTATATTTGAGTTTTTTATATTTTAAAAAATGGTTATGTTTTAATGGTGTTACAATTTTTGTAACAGAAATTGAATGAAATAACTATTTTAAAATGAAACTATATTTCCAAGGATGTTAATAAAAACAAAACTTACGAGGACAAAAGTCAAAAAATATTATAATTGCAAGGACTAAAGAAATATTATACCTATAATTAATTGAATAGATCATTAAATAACCGATTAGGCACTAATGTAATCGAAATTAGATATTTAGTAAAAACACAGAAATAGTGTAAGTATTGATTTGTGACAATGTTAATGATAAAAGATTAATTACGATGATTAGATAACTGACGAGGATGATTAGATAATCAATTACATTGATCAATAACTAATTAGAAAGATTAAATAATTGATTAGGTAAATAATGTCATCAATTAAGTAATAGTCAAAACTAATTAATCGATTAAGACAATAATTAATGAATTAAAACGTAACTATAATTGATAGGTGAAATAGTTAATCCATTAAGATATTAAATAAAAGATTAAAAAAAAGAGAGATAATCAAATAAGTGCTTAGTTGAAATTTATTAATTATCAAGTAAAAACATACAATAATTAATAAGATTGATTGGTGATAGTAAAACTTAGTAATTGTTATGGAGTTAGTTGTTAAGAAAATTATAGATTGAAGATGAAGATATATGACATGAAATGTATTGTGGTGTTGATAGTAGCAGATAAGGGTTAATTAATATTAAATAAACATTAGTTTTTTTCTTTTGGCACACTTAAATAACATTGGTTAATATTAAATATAATATCTTCTATTCTGAAAATGTTTTAACGTGTAATATAATAAAATACAAATAAATTTAATCTATAATTTAAAATATATCCAAGTATAGAAATATCACAGTCCAAAAATATACAAAAATAACGAAATTAAAAGAGTTCAACTTAAAATATTTTCACACTAATTAATCATAGCTGACTTTATACAATTTCAAAATAACACATTGACAATCAATAGAATATAAACTATAAGATGCTGCATTAGCATCATGTCAACTACTATGTCTCTTCTTCGTCAGCGATTGCTTCATCTACAACTGTCTCATCATCTACCCACACGCGTAGTGTGTAAGCAGCGATAGAGTAAACAAACGATTAATTGATTATATATTATAGTTCTAATTTTTATTCTAATTGATTAAATGAGTTTCACTAATTAGTTATTACTTAACTTACACATTATTCAGCTCTGGGCATCTTCCTAAACAATTACCAAAGTCCAACTCATTGATTATTCTATCTTAACTTAAGCTAATAGATTATTCTTATGTCACTATCTAACTAATCTTAATCAATTTATCTATTATCTACATACTAATTGATTAAACCCCTAACATTAATCGATTATTACATCTGAAAACATAATATAATACAATTTCATTAAAACAGGGGCATTCTAAACATCAACAATCATCATTCATGATCATGAAACTTATGAACATATACATAACATCAAATCCAATAATACATCTCATTCATACATAATTATCATAACAAGTATTAAATATCAACATAACATCATCAACTTTTCATGATTTAAATAAAAGGCGACACATCATATAAGATGATCTAAAACACACAACACATAATCTATTCCACTTTCCTCACAATGGTCATAACAAATTAATGGTTGGTGCATACCTAGGGATCACATGACATCCATATTTAATAAACATATTCAATCTACTAAATACATATCTAGATTCAAAAACCTCTTTAAACCTTAATCAATGGATTGTCGATTAATGACTTTATTTTGTAAAAATCGATGACTCATTGTTGCTCAACATATGAACATTCAAATAGAATACAATTAATTAATAAAATTAAGATTTCTATGACAAAAAATAGAAACATAAAACTTGATATTAATTTACTGATTTATAATGATTCTGATAGATGAGAAAAGAAATAGTAAGAAACTCTTTGAGTTTTTGATCCTACTACAACAAATAGAATCGAAGTCGGTTTAGATTTGAAAAAGATTATTAGTGCTTAAGGATTTATGAGACTTTTGAACTTACCAATATTAAAACCTATGAATTTATGAAGTTAAAGTATCCTTATATAGTCAAGTTAAGTGATCAAGTAATTACTAAAAGAAAGGATTTGGAATTGGCAACTTAAGACTAGAAAAAACTGTTATTTTTGAATTATAGTTAATAACTAATTGACTAGCAACAAAATCTTAATTGAATAATTAAGTAAAAACAGGATTGTCTAACACTTGTCATGTGTTCATGAATAATTAAGGTGTTTTTTATTTTAAAAAGAAAAAAATACCTTATAATTTATTGTATATTTACAAATAAAGTTATATTTGCATTAATATAAGTTAATCTTTTCCAAAATATCTTAACATATCTTATGCTTTGAATAATGCACTTATTAGTATAATTTTGTATTCAAAATAAAGAGTCTTAACTTATTTGAAAGCAATACGTACTAAAGTATTTTATTTTTAAAGTTACTAAAGTATTAATTTATCATTAACTTGATTAATAATAATTTTAGTGATTTAAAACACAAGGACAAATTAACAAAATGTAACATAACTCTCCGATAAAGAATAAAGAAAACACTTAAGACAAATGTTGAAGGAGTTAAATGATGAGAGTTCAAATTCTATCGAATGAAAATTTACTAACTTAACTATTAATATTAACATTTGTTTATAAAAAAACAAAACACTTCACAACAAAAGATATTGAAAATACTACTCTAAAGATTAAAAAATAAAATATTTAAAAGATAAGAATTTTGTGAATTGTGTACCTTGCAAATGTGAGGAAGATATAATGGTCTCATTCAACATATTAGAATGTGGGACTTCCTGTTTACAAAATGTTAACATTAATTAACAAATATATCAGCCCTAAATATCTGATGCATGAAGAAACTAATTTCCTTGTGACAATAACTAATAATTAAACTTTATTTATTTATCTTTTACTAATATAGACTGCAAAAGTGCAAAAGAAAAAGTCTCAAACTTATTTTAAAAATGACGTGGAAACATATAGTTTGATTTTCATACAAATTTTTCAACATATATATAAAGGCAATATCCCTTTCTCCATTACTAAGTCATTATATGTTTCATTAGTGAATTTCGTTATAACGAATTGCTAACAATTGAATTTGGGTAAATCTTAAAAGAAAAATGTTATTTGGATACTTTAAGAGAAAAAAAATAGAGAGGACGATGGAATAGAATTGATGTTAGAAAAGAGAGAAAATTATACGTTGAATGAAAAATTAAGAATTTTCAAATACTATTTTTGGGAAAATGTGTGATGGACATCCAAATATCTACTTGACACTTTGGAAGAGAAAAAATAAAGATAATAATATGATATATTGATGATAGGAGAAAGATAGATAAAAAAATATGTGAACAAATATATAAAAATTATGGATGTTCAAATATGAGAGTTGATTTATGAATTACATTAATTTAATAGTCAAATCATATGTTTTTATTAAGTAAATAAATTATACAGTTTTTCAAAAAAATAATAATTTAATATTTCATTAATTAACTTTGAATTAATATATAATAAAATGTTAAAAATAGTAGTCAACATTGACTAACTATTGAATTTATTTGAATTATTTTTACACTTCAACATATAATATGACGATATTCAACAGTGATATTGATGAAATTTAATATTTATAATAATGTCTAGTAACGGAACAATTTAACTTAGAAATACTCCTGGAATAATATGATCTCTCCTCTCTATATACACAGAGGTCATATATAATAAAAAAGAATTTTTATGTGAGAATAAAAAGAATACTTAACTACTTTTAAAATGTTTAAAATTAAAAGTACTATTTTAAATACACTTATGTCTTTCCACATTATATCCAATCTGGTGAACCCCTTTGCCTTCTGATGTTTCCAATATTGCTTTTTTTTTTTTTGACAAAAACACTTGATGCTTTCTTAGTTGTTGGATATTGTAAATCTCATATGATAAATAATAGTGTTTGAGTTTTGCTCTTATCAAAGTAGACTATTATCAATTGATAGATATAGAATTCACACTGGAGGGATATCAATATGAAATTTTGGGCGATTGTTTTCTTCTTTCCAGATTTTCTTTTCTCTAGATTTTGGGATTAACTTTGATGTGTTTGTTCACACTTAGATTATGATAGAATAAGATCCAGAGGCTAAAGAGAAAGAAAAGTGCTTTTACAAGCTAATTTTTAGTTACAATAAAATGTTAAATTGATATTTTAATTAAATTGAAGTCCACTTCAAATAGTTAATATGCTAATAGTCCACTTTAAATTGAAGCATCAAACCATTAGAGTCGATTATTGAAAAGGGTCTTTATTAAGTAGGAGAAGATGGCAAAGTGAAGCACGTGATTCACTTTAAAAATCTTTTTAATCTCAACAGTAAAATTGAATCCAACGGCTAATATTAATTTCTTTCATTCTCACGTAAAAATATAATTCCTTCCATATATAAGTATTTCAAACTCAATGTTCAACCAAACATGCACCAAATTAATATTATTGGTAATTAATAAGTAAAATACATACCTGCTGAATGAACAATTGTTGAATAGTTGTATTAAGATCACCTTTCCATGTCATATTTCATCGTCCACATAAACTTGTGTTAGGTATGATGCTATAGTGGCTCCAGATGAGAAGATCTTCATTTGAGGGCATCCTTTAACAATGATATATACCAAAGATGGAAATATGAATGTTTGTTTCCCATAGCAAAAGCTTCTCAAACACGACAAAGAAGTAAACTCTAAGTATTCCAATTTTTCAAAAATGATGTCGTCTTCCTCATCATCAATCATCACAACATCCAAAATCTTGTCACAATTAGTTATTTTTAAACTTGTGAGTTGAACTAGACTTTTAGCTGTTGTGGATGTTATCAAATAAATCATCTCTTTGCAATTGTCCACTTCCAAAGACGTTAAATATGTGAAAGCAATTGATGATGGTACCAAACTTAACAAACTTGGACAACTCCACACTGTTAAACCTTCAAGATCTTGTAGTAGAGGATGGTCTAGTGGAAGTTCTTCATGCCAAATATACATGATATTTTCCAATTCGTAAAGCCCCAATTGTGTTATTTGCTTAGAAATTTTCTGATTGAGATTGCCAAGAGTACTTCCTTTTGCAATAGGGAATAATATTCCAAAAGAGTTATTTCGCAATGTAAGAGTTTTAAGATTAGGAAATATTGCATGGAAATCATTCATAAAAATAATTGGAGTTTCATCGAAGCATTGCAAACGAAGAAGTTGTATTTTAGAAAAGATATTTTCCTGACAGTAAGCATTCAACATTCTAAAGGCATCTGTGCCATTTATTGTGAAATCCTCCAACTTGGAATTTAACTGCAAAAATTAAACACCCAAAACTATTCAAATAAATACGAGATAGTTCATGACATGAGACAAATAGATAGAAAATGTGATTTACCTTTTCAATAGAAAACAGGGGTTGTTTAAATAGCATATCATTGTGACTTTCATCATGATCCATTGGGTCTAAACAATTGAAGGAAAACATTCTTAATCTTTCACAACGATATACATTCAAAGTCTTCAATGAAGGGCACTCTAAAGTATGTTTTCCACGATAGAAACTATTAAGGTTTGTCAAGAAATGTAGTATCAATTGAGTCAATTGAGGGAAATTAAAGCTAATTTCCATTGATCCTTCTTCTTCCATTGCAACAATTTCTTCCACTCCGCAAGTGTTTAACTCAAGCAATTCAAGATTTCCAAGATCTTTGCATAGTGACGATGAAACGACATATAACAAGCTTTGGCATATAGAAATGTTAATTGGGCCTAAGTTTCCAAAGCTCATAATTTCATAAGGATCATCGTTCCATATTTGCTTCAATTTTGGCAAGCTAGACAAAGTCAATCTTTTCAATTGACTGCTCAATATTTCTTTAGAAGACTTCATACCTTTCACATCAAACACTACTTCTAAAGAATCACAGTTTCTTACTTCCAGATCTTCCAATCCATGTAGCACTTGTAATGCATTTGATGGAAAAAGTACATTTGATAAAAAATCACACTTTTCCACCACCAGATGTTTCAAATTGCTAAACACAATATTCCCATCAAGTTGGCCATACCACAAATTTTTTAGCTCAGGGTAGTCTGATAAAGCTAAATATTCGAATTGACGAAATCTAACCTGATCAATCAAATTAATAACAATATATCAACCATACAATGAAGAGACAAATTATAGTGCTCTATAATCTTAAAATCGAAAAAATAGTTGTTTTCCACAAAGGACATAGTTCAAATTCTCGTAAAATAGTTATTAGTGTCATTGCTATTAATAATAATTCTCCTTTCCTCAATTTTATTTTTAAAAAAAAGTATCATCATAAAAAATACAACAGATTGAAGCGCATGTCATAATATTGTTGCACAAGTAATAAATTGGTACATCAAACATACCTTATCAACAAACATGTTACTTATTGTATCATTTAGGTTTCCTTTCCAAAATCGTTGTTGGTTATTTTCTGCAATTTTCACTTTTCGAAGATTTGGTGTACTTGTGTTTCCATCCGAAAAAACCTTCATGCGAGGACATTCTCTCACAATGACTTCCTCCAACAATGGAAACTTTAAGAAGCACTTACGAGAGCAAAACTTGTTGAGGCTTGGCAAACATTCCAACATTAATATTTCTAAATTAACAAATGCAATGTCAACAACATTTTCTTCTCCAACAATGATTTCTTCAAGTGCATTGCAACATTTTATCTTCAATGTTGCGAGCTTGTCCAAACTTTGAGCTATAAGATATCTAAATAAACTTTTTATCCCATTGCAATCTGTTATCCCCACATATGTGAGATGATTAAGTATGGTGGAAGATGGCAACAAATTTGTCAAAGTAGAAAACCTATAAAGATGTAAGTATTCCAGGGACTCAAGAACTGGGTCAATTCGGGACCCTTCTTCACATATATGTTGAAGTTTAGGTAATCCATTTAATGCCAACGTTTTGAGCCGTGTGTCACTTATTTGTCCTTCTCCTTCATCTTGGAATATCTTCTTGAAGAAACTCCAATCAATAGTTAGCGACTCAAGAGTTGGCACATTTTGGAGAAACCAATAAGGAAATGTAGCCTCTTCATTCTTATAATTAGACAAACCAAGAAATGTCATTTTGGTGAAGAGAGTACTTGAGTTTTGGGCTTGCAATATCATGTTGACATCCTTATGTTCAAATCTCAACTCTTCCAAGTTTGGAATCACCTAAAAAATTTGAAACAATGTTGTAGCATTTTCAATTTCTTTAGAACTCACATAGAAACTTTTGATAAAGTAAAATATTTAAATAAATTTTGATATAAAGTGTTCCACATATTTTCATGTTTTTGCAAAGAATAAATAACACAAAGTCCTAAATATTTAAATAATGTTTTCATGTAACTTGTTATTCGTAAATTTACATGATATTATATACGTACCTCATCCGTAATGAAAGGTGGTTGTTGCCTTAAAATTGAGAATTTGTCATCTGGAAAACTAGTTTGGGAGCTACATGTAGATAGAATACTTTTGTACAAAGTCAATTTTGCACAATTGTAAACATCAATTTTTCTCAAAGATGGATATGCTAGAGTATGATTTCCACCATAAAAACCTTTGAGATGACCTAAGTTCCAAAACAATAAAGTACTCAATTGATTAAACTCAAATTTGAGAGTTGCACGCTTAGATTCTTTCTCCTCTGCAACAATTTCCTTCGTGTTCCAACATGATTCTATATGAAGTTCTTTGAGATATGAGCAACGAGTGGCTATAGAAAGCGGTAATAGATACTCCAAGCTATCACAATTAGTTAATTTTATATTTATTAGATTTTGAAAGCTAAGAATTCCTTGAGGATCCCCACTCCATATCTTTTTCAACTTCGGTAATCCATCTATATGAACTTCTTTCAAATTCGTTATATCCTCTACACTGCTATTTTTACCATACTTCAATTCAAATGTCTCTTCCACTAAACCACAATTTGTAACCTCCAATAACTCTATCTTATTATATGTTTTTTGCATTGAAGACGGAAAAACCACCATAACTTTCTTACAATTGTTTACATGCAACATCTTCGATGTATCAAATTGTGGGTGCCATATTGTCTTCAAATTGTCCATGTCCTTCAATATAATTTTCTCTAATTTTAAAAATTGAACCTATAAATTCACAAATAACCAGTATCATAATAAATAGTTATTTAAAATTAATTGGAAAGCTTCTAGTGATGAAAATAATTACCATACCTCTTTCAATGCATTATTACTACCATTATTTTTCTCTTCTTTAGCAATTATCTCCTCCATCAAAGGACAATTACAAATTTCAAGGTGTTTGAGGTTCATAAAACTTCCAACCACAGAAGAATAAAATAAGTACTTCAACCCACCACAATTTTCCACAATCAAGCTAGTCAAGTTGTACATAGAATGATGATTGCCATCCCAAATTTTATTCAAATTGAGCGAGCTCAATTTAAGGGTAGCCAAATTAGGAAATGAAACCTACATAAAAAGAAATTACCAGAAGTCATAATTCAAATTAAAGCTTATTTTATGAAAAGAGAACTATTTTCTAAGTGTGATAAAATTGGTTACCAAAAATTGAAGAAATGATGTTTTACCTAATTTAGAATCTTTAGCAAGATTTAATCGCTATTATTCTTATATTTTTAAAATAACAATATAATATAAGACAATTTGTAAATGTTCAATGAACTATAAGATTTTTTTTTAATTTAGATTGAGATTTATCTTAAATTTTTTTCATAAAAAAAAATAACGATATAAAGTTACCGGTATCCTATATAGTTATTCATAAAGAATCATTTTTATAATCTCAACTAATATAGTTCTGTAGAAAAAATAACTAAACTATTATAAATTTTTGAGACGGAGATTGGGATTTTAAGGATGAATCCGGTAAAACTCAGACTCTATAAAACAAGGACTCTAACATTTTAGAATAGACGAAAACATATTTAGAGAGAATTAGGTCTAGTTAGTTTACTTTATAAAAATATTTAGTATTTTTATTAATTTTTTAAAATGTGTGTTCATTTTATCTTGATAAAATTAAGACTCTATAGGTGAAACATTGTCATCATGTAATATTAAATAAAGAAGATGCATTTCTAGAAATATTTAAAATACTTTTTTTTACTATTTTCATTGTTTTTAAAAATATGGACAATTATTCAACATTTGAAAACCCTATTTTTGACTTTTTTTTTACAAAGTCTCTTAATTTCTTATCAACATGTAAAATTAACATAAAATTTAAAAAATAAAAACAGTAAATATTTTCATAAAATAATATACCGCGTTTAGATTTTAGAGAGAAAAATATTGTTTCTCGATGAATGATTCATTGACTGCACCATTGGTCATAATATAGACATGAGATTTTACAATCAAAAAAACATTCTAACAGCTTAGCACTATATACTTCACAACTCAATGCATAAACTAAATGGATAAGTAATGTTATGAGAAGAGAACCTTTAATGCACAGCTAATGAAAATGCTAAAAGAAAATATAGTTGTGTTTTCTTAGTCGAGAGAGTTGAACTAAAACCTTATATCCCTCCCCAAATCAACAAGAATATTAAATACCTTATAATCCATGTCCTTTTTCTTATTCTTCAATACCAAATTCGTTTTAACTATATTATCGAGTGATATATTTTACCAAATTTATCAACTCCTATAATAACTGGATACCTTTCGAAATTATATTTCCATATACAAAGAACAAATATTTCACATTTTATATTTTGCTTGTTTAAATTTCGTCAAAAAAAAAAGTATACATATTTTGCTTGTTTAAATGTCCATGTTTTTTTGCAACAGAAAAGTCCATGTAAATGATTATTTATTTTTGTAGCAACAAATTGTTTATTTACTGTTTTTGACTAAATTGTTTATTTAGTGAATTATGCATATAATAAATTAAAAATTCTATCATTTGTGGCTAAACAAACTTAAAACAAAAACATACCTGAGCACTAAAAAATGGTTTTGAAACATAGGAACATGATGCCTGATATTTTTGCTTATTTCTAGAAGAAGTCAACTCATAAGAGAAGAAATTATTAAGTGTCTCCAAATGTTCCAAAGTCAAAGAACGCAATGAAAGAAACTCAATATTTTGATCAGTTATATCATGATTATTTGCACTTGAACTGTTGTTGTCTCTGAGCACTATCTCCTTCATAGAATTGCATTGACAAACTTGGATCTCAGAAAGATGGGTAAGTCCTCTAACCATGGTAAAGGAGAAAATATATTTTAACTGGATGCAGTTTTTGACTTTAATAACACTAAGACTTTCAAAAGAAGTACTAGCAAGTGGACCATGGCAAATGTGCTCCAAGTTTTTAAGATTATAAAGTACTAGTGTTTCCAAGATGAGAAAAGAAACATGGACTTGATTCATTTCCTTAGTGTCAACAATGTGCTTGATGTTTGCATTATTTTGGATGTGGAGATGCTTCAACAATGGAAATCCTTCCCCATTAAGTTGATAAAGCATATTTTGAATGCCATCTACTTCATCCAAGTACAAACTCTCAACCCCTTTAATCAATGCTTTAATTCCGTGCTCTAAATGTATATTGGTACCACCAAGTTTGAGCATCAATGTTTTTAAGATTCCATCCTCCTTAATGTCAGACCATTCCCATACATCTCCAATAGCTATTTTATATCTTGTCAGCTTCTCAAACATCAATTGCATGTCCCTTGGCAACATTCATGTCTCGCGGATTTGTAATTCTAGAGCTGTCAAGTTGGATAGTTTTCGAAGCTCAGCAATACTAGCATTTTTTCTTTGAACAATTGTTGAATTCACATCTTCCCAATTAATACTAGTATTTCCCATGTACAACTCCTCCAATTTAGTCAATCTTGATATGATGTTGGGTGGGATCACTTCTATTCCCGAATCGCCCAAATAAAGCCTTCTAAGTTTAGTCAATTGCCCTATTTCACTTGGCAGCTTGATCATTGATGATTTCGAGAGGTGAAGAATTTCTAAATTTGTCAAAGCTTCTATTGCATCTGTGTTTTCCAAAATGCAACAATCCAAAATCAAAGTGTGAAGGTTGGTTAGGGACCGAAATGAAATGGGTAATGAAGAGAAGTTGAAGCATGTTAAACCGAGGACTTTAAGGCTTGTCATCCCCTCAAAAAAGGTTTCTGGTATTTCCATAGAACGATCTCCACTACCTAAAAAGAAAAGCTTGAGGTTCGGACCATCTACCGTTTGAGGAAGCTCGTGAGTATGACACCCATGTAAGATGATCTGTGAACACCTTTTTAATGTATCATGTGTTGGCCATTTTGCTTCATATGGGGATTTCCTAAAAAGTACAAGTTTATCCCTACGTGCTATGTAGATAGCAACATCACGAACAAAATCATGCATTTCGATCTTTCCTCCACTTGTTTTACTACTACCTTCAAGCAATAGACAAGTCGCCTTCAAAGATTCTATTATATTGTAAATTCTGTTTCTTGCATCATCAATGGTATTAATATGCTTGAATATGTTTAAACCTATTACTATATTCAAAAATTCCTCTGCATCAATACCTATCATTAAAGCAAAAAGCAAGAACATTTCTTTCATTTCATCACTCTCCAATGACTCGTAACTCAACTCCAAAGCAGAATAAGTAAATGCATCCCCATGATCATTACTTTGTAATTGTCTTAATGCATCTCTCCAAGACTGTACATCCCTCTTATTTCTCAATGCACGTGCTATCGTCACTAGGCTAAGAGGCAAACCTGCACACTTTTGGGCAACTTGAATTGCTACATCTTTCAATTTCACATCTTTAACTACATACTCGGCCATAAATTTAAACAAACTCCATGTCTCTATTTCACTTAGAGGTTCAAGTCTAAAAGTGAAATCCTTTGGAACATCCATTTGCAACAACACATCTTGATTTCTAGAAGTTATAAGCAATTTGCAACCATTATGTTCATTACATGATGGAATTCCCACTTTCTTCAAATCAAGTATGTTCCATACATCATCTAGAATGATAAGTATATTTTTCTCCATCTTGATTCTCTGTCTTAGACGTTCTGCTCTACCAGCAATAGTCTCCTCATCAAACCGCAAACGCAACAAGTCTACAATCTCCCCTTGAATTCTTTTGAAGTTTGGATTTTTTGATACGTGTGTGATAACAACTTCATCGAACAATTTGTGTTGTTTGGCTATTTTATCAACTTCCTCCACCAGAGTGGTCTTACCCACCCCACCTAGCCCATACACTCCAATGTTGCTAGAATTAGAGTCTTTTAGAGCCTTCACAATCTTCTCCTTAAACAACTTCCTTGTCTCCAAATTTTCACCAACTCTTGTTTCAGAAACTCCGTCTACGATTATGGGATGATACCCAATTCTATCAAACTTCCTTTTTCCTTGTACTTGAACAACACTTTTTTAATTCCTTCACTTCCTCCAACAAATTCACCACATCTATTTCAATTTCTTTACCACATCTCCTTTCTTCTTCGACCGAATGAATTATTCTTTCTCTTGCGCCATTGAGGTCCTTAACTTCATCAGCTAACTCCTTCAAATTCCTATTGTAGAATATCAAATAACCCGTTTGACGTTCAATAGGAACCACCGTGTAATCAGCTACTTTTCCAACTATTAATGTTACAACTTCCATTGATTCTCTTTTCCCTTCCTCTTCCTTCTGACTTCAGTCAACTTGAAACTGAAAGTAAATAATAAATAATATTATTTTTCTATGACTGTAAAAGCAATAAGGTGAAGAAGACATTATCACATTACTTACACCTATGAAGAAAAACTCCAAATTCAAAAATGAATATATACTTTGACAAAAATTAATAAAGAGTGATGCTATGTGGCATGATAGATTTCCAGCATGAATTGAACGAACACGGCCAGTCATGTTCTATTTTTGCTTTCAAGTTTTTTTCAAAATTTCTATTTTCTTTGCTAATGTGCTTGATGTTTATCACTTTGTATACAAAATAGAGCAACAATGATACAATAAAATAAAAAAACACACAATAATCAAATAACATTCCCAAAAGTGAATGAAATCATCATAAAGATCAAGTGAGTATGAATGAATAAGGTTTAAGAGATTTGAATAGGAATGTAACAACATACTCTTGCATATGTAAATGTAAAAATTAACAGAGTGAGAGTAACCTACGGAAGCACTGACCCCATCGTCACCGGAGGAAGCCTTTAAGAAGGACAGATCGAGAGAGGGTGTTTCAAATTTCCGTAGTGGACTTCGATACACCGTCACGATTCTACTCCCTTGTTAACTTCCTATTTTTTTAGGACAATTTTTTTTGGGTGCCAAATCAAAATTAAGAGAAGAGAATGAGTAACTAGGGCATTGGATTGAGATTTTTAAAAAAATTTTGACAAAAAAGTCTTCAGGATTTTAAGGATTGGTGCTCCTTACTTTGAATTTCTAGAGGTAACGTAGATTACTAACTCCCTTAAGACCTCTCTTAGGGTTTGCTTAGGACTCTTGATTGTATGAGATTTGGTTTTTAGGTGTTTTTATAAAATTAGATATTGTAGATTTTTACATGCACACAAGGTGATTGATTAATGTTTTACACCTAGTTCATGTCTTAGAAAAGTATGAGGTTCCTTGTATGATCTTAACCATACCTTATACAAATGTTTGTAACTGAGTTGTGAAGTTTCATGCATGTTAGGAAAATTATTATTATCTAACCTTGTATCTTGAATGAATTGACTTAGAAAATGTTTGAAGTGAGTGTTTGTAATTATCTGATTTTCTTTTAAAACACATGCTAGTGTTTGTATTATTGGGAATGTATAAAAAATTATTTTGACATGGGACCAATTGAAATTTTTTATATGTGTTGACACCTTGCATATTAGATTTGGTGAATTTTGAATGTGATTTAACCTTCCTATGATGTGATCCAACATACCATAAATAGTGTGGTTGAAAATTCTATATCGGTTCCGAAAATTACATTATATTTATGCACTTTTTGGTAATAATCTTTAACAAACTAAAATATAGAGAAGGGGATATGTATGCTAAGGACCTAAATATTTTATAAAAGACAGAGTTCATTGTGACAATTGAGGAAACCAAAGATTTGGAAACTATGACTATAGAACAATTTCAAGGATCATTGCAACCATATGAGGAAAACCACAAGAAAAAGCAAGAGATTCTGGGGCTCATAAGAAAAAATACAGTTTCTTTCATCAATTTGAAGAAGATAAAGATACATCTAAAGAAGTTCAACAAGGACTTCCCCCACTAACATCACCTACTTTTGACGACACTATGAGTGAAAGGATCGCAACACGTACACGAAGTTTTCAAGATCTCATTGATAACATAGAGGCCTTATCACCAAGAAGGCTTGAAGATGTTTATGAACAAATTGAAGGAATGGATAATCCCACACTACTTTTTCTATCTGCATATTATCAACCAATACACTTTGAAGAAACAGCGCAAGGTAAGAGAAAGATAAAAGAAATGGACAAAGAAATTAAAGTCATCAAGAAGGAAGACACTCAAGAACTTGTATCGCTTTCAAAATGGCATAAGACTATTGGTGTAAAGTGGATATACAAGATAAGAAAGAAAGTCAAGGGGGAAATCAGAAGATGTAAAATGGAGAATAATTGGGGCATTTTAATCAGAAGATGTAATTTTCCATTTTAATCAGTAGCACTTGTATCGATTATCCAATCGCTATTTCTATTAATAACATAAAGATTATGAGAAGAGTTAGATATACCTGACTTGGTTACAAAGCCAGCAGCAGTAGAAAGATGAGCCTTGTTGGTTTCTGTCTTGTTATTCGAAGTAGTTTTTCCCTTTGGATGCCACTCTGGATAGCCATGGAGTTTAAAACATGTCTCCATGACATGATTATCTCCATTACAATGATTACACCTTCCCTATCAATACCTAATGTCTTATTTGTTACTACCTTGAATTGCAATCTTATCTCGGTCAGTAAATTAACAAGATCACATCCAAGATAAAAATAAAAAAGAAATTTGGCTATGGCATAGACAATTGGGGCATCCCTCTTTTAGTTATCTAAAAAAATTATTTCCATCATTATTTCATAAATGCGATATTTCAGATTTTCTTTGTCAAACTTGTGTAATGGCAAAAAGTCATCGTGCTAGTTTTCCCTTAAGCAATAACAAAACAGATATTCCTTTTTCTTTAGTACACACTGATGTTTGTGGTCCTGCTCCACAATCTACACATAATGGAAAAAAAATGGTTTGTTAGTTTTGTTGATGATTGTACACGGGTAACCTGGGTATATTTGCTTCAACATAAAAGTGATGTGTATGATGTGTTTCGCTCCTTTCATCAAATGATAGTAACACAATTTAACACATGTATTAAGGTAATTAGATCAGACAATGGAGGGGAATATTTTAAGAAAGACTTAAAAGATTTTTTGAACTCTAAAGGCATTTTGCATCAAACAGCATGTCCTTATTCCCCCCAACAAAATGGAGTGGCAGAGAGGAAAAATAGACACATATTATAGGTGACAAGAACACTCCTAATTGATGATAATGTTCCATCTCATTTGTGGGGCGAGGCTATGAATTCTGCAGTTTACTTAATTAATCGAACCTCTTATAGTGTGCATAACTTTAGAAGACCTCTAGATGTTTTATCTGATCATTGTGTTCTCCCTTCCATCGTTCATTTACTACCTCATGTTTTTGGATGTGTTATATATGTTCACTTACACCCACATCAACGTACAAAACTTGAAAAGCCAGCTCTTAAATGTGTCTTTGTTGGGTATGGATCAACTAAAAAAGGTTATCGTGCTTATCATCCATCATCAAATTTTTTTTTTATATTTCTATGGATGTAACTTTTCATGAAGATAACCTTTTTATGTTGATTCTACACTTCAAGGGGGGAATGAAAGAGAAGTGCAGCACCATGATGTTAGCATGTTTGACTTATTTTGTGAAGATAGATTATCTTGTGAGGATCATTCTGCAGGTAATGAATCAATCTCAAATATGGACACATCACCTTCAGATAATACAGTTTCCCCTGACCATAATCAACTAGCTCAATCTTCTCCACAAGATCAAGTTGACTCTCCAGAGGTACTCCCTGATTCTATTCTTGATATTACAAATATAAATGGAGTTGATACTAATGTTCATTCTGAAGTTGATTCCCTTTTTCATGAAATTGACCCTTGTTTGCGTGATGCCACCAAAACACCTAACATTGAATCTACTATTGTCCAATATAATCTTCCACCTCGTTCTAACCGTGGTCCACCTCCCATTAGATATGAACTAGACCTTATATCCAAAGTTAAATATCCCATTAGTAATTATGTGTCATCTTACAAGTTATCTAAGTCATATGCATCATTTGTATCTTAATTATCCTCAATTTCTATTCCTAGTAATGTACAGGAAGCTTTAGCAGATCCTAGATGGACTGAAGCGATGGTCGAGGAGATGGAAGCTTTAGAAAAAACAACACTTGGGATCTTGTGACGCTACCAAAAGGGAAGAAAACCGTGGGGTGCAGATGGGTTTATACAATTAAACACAAAGCTGATGGAACTATTGAGATGTATAAAGCACGACTAGTGACTAAAGGTTACACTCAATCTTATGGTGTAGATTATCAAGAGACATTTGCGCCGGTAGCCAAGCTCAACACTGTGAGAATACTTTTGTCACTAGCAGCAAACCAAGATTGGCCTCTTCTACAATTTGATGTGAAAAATGCTTTCCTACATGGAGAAATTTTAGAAGAAATTTATATAGATTTACCACCAGGTATGATGGATTCAAATGAGATAAAGGTTTGCAAGTTAAGAAAGGATCTATATGGATTAAAACAATCCCCAAGATCATGGTTTGGTAGATTCACTAAGTCTATGAAGGCTTTTGGCTATAAAGCAAGTAACTCTGATCACACCTTATTTTTGAAGAAAGGAGAAGGTAAAATTACAGCCTTGATTATATATGTAGATGATATGATTGTTATAGGAAATGACCAAGATGAGATTTCTAGTTTGCAAAAACACCTTGCTTCTGAATTTGAGATGAAGCAACTTGGAAACCTCAAATATTTCTTGGGTATTGAAGTCGCTAGATCAAAACATGGTATTTTTCTATGCCAAAGAAAGTATACTCTTGATTTACTATCTGAAATTGGAATGCTTGTGTGTAAACCTGTTGATACCCCAACTGAACAAAATCATACGCTATTTCAGTGCCAAAATTCAGCCAGCATAGATAAAGGGAGATACCAGAGGCTGGTGGGCAAACTAATTTACTTGTCTCATACACGGTCAGATATTACATATGCAGTAAATGTCGTTAGTCAATTTATGCATGATCCACGGGAAGCTCATATGGATGTTGTTGAAAGGATTTTGAGATATTTGAAGTCCACTCCTGGAAAAGGACTTTTATTCACAAATCATGGAAACTTGAAGGTAGAAGGGTATACCGACGCTGATTGGCAGGGTCAAAAAATGATAGAAGGTCTACCTCTGGTTACTTTACATTCGTAGGGGGGAATCTTATAACATGGAGGAGTAAAAAACAACTGGTAGTAGCAAGGTCTAGTGCTGAAGTAGAGTTTAGAGGCATGGCACTGGGAGTTTGTGAACTTTTATGGATACGAAATGTTCTATCAGATTTGGGTTTTGAACCAAGGGAGACTATGACTTTGTATTGTGACAATACGTCAGCAATTGCAATTACTCACAATCCTGTGCAACATGATAAAACGAATCATGTAGAAATTGATAGACATTTCTGTTAAGACAAAATCTCTAATTAATTGTTTTGATGATAATTAAACAAAAGGTTAATTAAGAATTATAATTATGATTCTAAGTGTTTTGGTATTTAACTTGTGTATTTGAGTGTGGTAAACAAGATAGGTACCAAGCAATTCAAAATAAATCTCATTAAAATCAAAGCAAGCAAAAACAGCAAATCGAAGATCAATCCTGTCACACGTCTGTAAAACGAAGATTGATCTTCACTTCCATCAGAATAAAGAATGATCAATCCTGTTCAAAAGATTGCATTCTAGAAGCTTTATCAATCTTATATCTTTATCAACAATAAACAAGAAAAGGCTTAAAACAGAATCAACCCAAAACTTGAAGAATCAAGACAAGCTTCATGAAGGAATATAAAAGCAAGATCATTCTTCATTTGGTACAAATGCAAGTACAACAGTACAGGCTGTAAAAGTACACCACAGTTGTACTATCAAATCAAGCCTGCACACTGACTCAAAGCAAGCAAGCAACTTCAGAAAAGGTACTGGATCGAGTACAAGTCAGATCACATTAACTCATCTAAGGATCGATCCTGGATTGCAAGAATGCTCTTGGATTCAGCTTGTTCACTCTTGCTTTTGGCCTGCTTCAGTCCACTCACTGTCCTATGACAGCTGGCTTCATCTCAACGGATACATGAGCTATCCTAACCACTCTTGAAGCTTATAAATACAACATCAAGATGAATAACAAATTACAATTCAAAGTGCCAAGCAAAGCATCAATCATACATTCATATTCGAGTTCTCTCAAATATCATTCTTTAGCTTGCAAATCATTTTCTTTGTGCTGTGTTGCAATCAGTAACAACTAAGTCTTAAGTTACATAATCTATTTCTCAAACAAGAGTTGAGTAATATTCAGATTCTAAACATCTTCATCATCATTAATTTGTAACTCAAGGCTAGTGTATTATCATAGCTTGAGAAGTGTGTGGAAATCCTTTTATGTTGTAAAAGGTAATTTGTGAAATCCTTACTGAAATAGGCTAAGGTAAATTTGAGAAATTCCTTTCTAAAGTAGAAAGGTGGAAGTTGTGTAATGATCAAGATTGATCTACGAAAGTTGTGTAACAACCAAGAAAAATCTTGCCTTGAGCACTTAGGGGAAAATCTCACATTTGTGAGGACTGGACGTAGCCCAAGTTGGGTGAACCAGGATATATGCTTAAGTAATCTCTCTATCTCTATCTCTATTTACTACATGCATTGCAATCAGTTTTTTCATTGATAAAATCAATATTGCTGTTTTTACACTAACCAAGATCGTTCTTCGTATTACCGAGATCAATCTTGAGTAAAACTTTTAGTTTCAAACAGGAATTTTTTTAAAAGGGACAATTATAATTCAAACCTCGCTTCCTTATAATTGACATTGTTACTTCAATTTTATCAAAGAGAAACTTGAAGCTGGAATAATTTCTTTTCTCTTTGTAAGATCTGAATTATAGTTAGTTGATGTTCTCACTAAAGGAGTGGCAAGTAGGGTGTTTAATGATTCTTTATTCAAGTTGGGAATGTGTGATATCCATGCACCAACTTGAGTGGGGGTGTTAAGATAAGTCAAAGATTGTATTAACTAAATTAACTAGGGAAATAATGTGTGAGCTATAAATAATTTATTTGTAAAGCTACGTAATTACTTTGTGCAGCTGTCATTCCCTTAATAGAAGAGGAATTATAGGGATTCTTTTGTATGTATAGGATCACGCTCAATGAATAAAATATCAGAATTATTACTTTGAAACTTTTATACTTATCACCAAGAAGGCTTGAAGATGTTTATGAGCAAATTGAAGGAATGGACAATCTCACACTACTTTTTCTATCTGCATATTATCAACCAATAAACTTTGAAGAAACAGCACAAGGTAAGAGAAAGATAAAAGAAATGGACAAATAAATTAAACTCATCAAGAAGAAAGACACTCGAGAACTTGTATCTCTTTCAAAATGGCATAAGGCTATTGGTGTAAAGTGGATATACAAGATAAGAAAGAAAGTCAAGGGGAAAATCAGAAGATACAAGGTGAAAGGCGAAGACGACAAAAGTTATCAAATTAAAGAATGCACTTTATGTACTAAATAAAGTTTGGTGGATGTTGGGTTGTAAACTTAATTTGGTGAAAGGCGAAGACGACAAAAGTTATCAAATTAAAGAATGCACTTTATGTACTAAATAAAGTTTGGGGGATGTTGGGTTGTAAACTTAATTTGGTCGGCTGGACCACTTAAGTGATAGGCCTAATTAGTTAATAGATACCTAAGACTAAAGAAAATTCTTAAGAGGTGTAGAAGTAGATGAGTAGTATAGAGAAATAGCACTAAATCCAGGTAGTTGAGATAAATGCGTAGAACTCTCTCTAAAAGTAAGTAAAATAGTCTCTTGATACATGTAGAACTCTCCTTTAAAGCCTATAAAAGAGGGAGAGGTTGTTATTTACAAACCAAGTCAAGCAAGGAAAAAGCAAGCAAGCCAAGCAATAGAAATTGTTCTTCTTTCAAATATTCTCTCCTCCTCAACTCCTCCCAAAAGGTGACCATAATCTTCTCCTTTTCCAACATATTTCTGTTTCACATACATGTTTCACAATCAAATCAAACCAAATTCACATCCCAAGATCACCTCCTCATTTTCACAAGCCAATCCATCTTCACACCCTCCAAAATCTTGTGTTGTTTTTCTTGAATTCAGACATCAAAGTTTGTGTCTTTTTCAACATCTTTTACTCTCACTTGCTTTGCATTTGAACTCCATTAAAGGATTCTCAACATCATTGTTTGCATGTGTTTTGGTAAAGTTTGAAGTTTTTTGTTCAAGTTCATGCTTTCGGTTAGATGGGATTGTAAATGGGATATATGTGGAATCAACAATCTCATTGAAGAAAAGGAGCTTGTTTGGTCATTAGTCAAATAAAAAACAGAAGCATCCATGTCTACAAAGGTTCATATTAAGCGTCTCTCATTTATTATTCAAATAAGTTTATTACATTCAATGGATTTGTGGGTTATTTAGAGTTCAAATGGTCCACGAAGAAGATCAAAATGACCCTTATTTTCAAGATTTCATAATTTTATTTTAAAATAATTTATTATTAATCATTTTAACAATTATAGAAAATAATAAAATCAATTTGATGTTTCTAAAAAGAATAAATGGTGACATGCTATCCACATAGAGGTCGTAATCTACATCATCAATAGGGTTTGCGTCCAGGATGTCACAATGATCCAAACAAGATTACTTTTCATTGAGAGAATGAATATATGGAAGAAGCAAATGCTAAAATATACATTTTTTTATTAATTCAAGTTAGTCCTTTAATTTTTTGAAAGTTTCAATTAGATTGTTTTCTTTATTTTTGGTTTCAAAAATATCCTTTGTGTTTAAATTAGGGATGGAAAAATGGATTGGACTCGTCGAGACTATCCATTAGTTTTATATTTCGGTTTCCTTGAGTGGTCTTTAAATTTATTTTATTTATATTTTTTCTATAAATTTTATGAATTGATTAACTAAAAAAATAAAAAATTGACGGGACGACCCACTAGCCCGCCTTGTAAAGGTGCAGGGTCGGTTCATGACAACGTGGGACGAAGCGTATCAGAGTGTTCACCTTGAAACTTTTAAGAGTTAAGAGACAAAATTGAAATTAAAAGATAAGGATTACTAAATCACTTAAAATTCGAGGGAGTCTATAGTTTTGCGGAAAAAAAATTACTATCTCTATCCCATAATAATCACATTTACAAAAAATATTTTTCTCATTTTTTATTTCATTTTTAGTTTCTAATGTAACTTTAATTACTGCTTTTCAATTGTATTATCTAATAAATATTATAGTCATCACTCAAAGTTATTAAGGTGATTTGTAGGAATTCAAGTGACAAGTAGATCAGGAGTTCAACACATCCTCTAACAACAAATTAGTAATATTGAATATTTCAAAAATGATAATAAGAATACATCAATGGTTAATAAATATAATTTAAACGTATTTATTGTGAGATACTTATCAGAAAATAAGTGTATAAAAATTAAGAGTGTGCATACATAATTATTTATTTATTTTATAAATAAATAAAAAATGGCACATAAAACCGTTATGAAAACTAAAAAGATAAAGATTTCTAGTAGAAGTAAACATAATCTTTTAATAACCGCTAAATCTTATCATACTAGAAGTTCTTGTTTATGATAATTTACCCAATTTAAAAATAATTATTTTATTAAATAATTTTAATTTAATTTATAATATATTTAATTTATATACACTATTAATATAAATATTTTTTATATTGTCAAATAATTATAACTGTCGAATTATTAGAAATTTTTTATTTTTATCATAACTACAAAAATTACAGTAAAAAATATGCTGAAGATGTAAAACTTTTTATGTTCACTGTATATAACAATTAAACTATTTATAATATAGTTTTAAAATATAATAAATATCAATTCTATAAAGTTGGATTTGTTTTTTTAGATTTAATTTATATACAATTTAATATAAAAAGTTTGTTAGGATGTGAATAAATCACAATCCAAAAAATAAGAACCTTTAAATCATTAACAAAGAGTATAAAAATATTACATGTGTTGTGAATGAACGGAACAACCGGCGTTTTAAAAGACTGGAACAACCGGCGTTTTAAAAGACTGATGCTGAGTGATTTCTAAATGATCTGCAAACAACACAACAAAAATTGAAACAAGCGTTAAACAAATTACAACCATAAATGTAAATTTTAAAAGATTTATTTACTCATAAAATTAGTGAAGGAGAACAAATTAATGTGTACCTGCAGCCACTTTTCAAGAAACTCCAACCCTTGAAATAAACAGAGTACCAAATTAAGCTGAAGCCAACCTCTTTATCATAAATATACGAGGAAACTTTCCTTCACTATTTTCTGGTTTTGATTTTTTAAATTTTTTTGGTTTATGAATTGGAAAATAATAACAATATGAAAAAAAAAAAAAAAAAAAAAAAAAAAAAACAGAAAGGAATTCAGATTGAAATAACTTTCAAATGGGTTTCACTAATGGAAGAGAGTATGTAGAGTTATATGTGTTTATAAAAGATAGAGGTAGTAGTAGTACTTTGTATTCTTGTTGAGGGATCTTTTTATACTAGTTAATGTGCTAGACACTCATTAGTTACTAACTAATGAAACTAAAAAATTTTACTCATTAGTTACTCATTAGAAAAATAAAATTTAAATTAATGAAACTAAAAAATGTATATTATAGAAATAATAATATAAAGTTACCTAACTTTTATTTATATTTAAAACTACAAAAAAAAAATAATTTAACTCAATTAGTTAATAAAATTCAATCAAAAATAAATCATTCAAATAAATTTAAGTTTAAATTTTGATTAATATAATTTTTTATTAGATTTTATTTAAGTTCACATTCTTATAAGACAAAAGGGTTAAAACAAAAAATTAATATTTAAAATCTCAAAAAAAAAAAAATTGTTATTTATATTTGAGACGGATCTATCTATTAATGTCCGCTCAATTTTTTCTCACTTCTTGCTTTAAATGTCTCAACCTGAAATACATATTTTTTTAATATCTCCATTTTTTTTTATAAAAAAATTCAATCCAGTCTATTATACTTTTTAAATGATGTGCCAATTTGTTCTATTTTTTTGGTTACTTACATCTACATAATACCATTATATGAACAAATCGATTTAATTTTTAAGTATCATGTCACATCAGGGAATTGGAATTCAACCATGTACTCTTTTGTTAATTTTTATTTTTCTTATATGTTTTTGGGTAGAGGGTCACATGTGGGGAAGCGATCTCCGGCCCCCAATTTTATTTTAGTTTTTAATATTATATAATTAAAAAATTAATAAAAAATTAACTATGCATTAATTAATCAAAATTAGAAATAAAATACATAAACATTATCGAGATTTGAGTACTATATATTCTGCATTTTTTATACTTTATCTCTAATGTTTATTTTGATTCTATTGTAGATATTATTTTAGAATATTCTTTTTAAAAAAAAATTAAACAACAATAGAAAAAAATAATGAGACGGAAACACATATTATCAGACGAAAACACTTAAACGATTTTAAAGCTTAAAAATTAATAGTTAAAAAATGGAGATATCTATAAGTAAAAATCAAAATAAAAATAGTCAAAAAAATGAGAACTTAACAAATAATCACATGTCCCAAAATATAAGCAAATTTGTTCGGAACCATTTGCTTTGATATTTTTACATATAGTTATCTTACACTTTTTAACTATAACTTGTTAAAAATTAAAATTAATTACATGTTTTTTTATTTATAAATTTATCAATGTCTCATTTGTTAAACATTAAAATGTAATAATCTATAGGAAAAAAATTACAATAAAAAAGATGAAGTAGCAATGTCAATCACAAGAAATAAAGATTTGAATTGTGATCCTTTTAAAATTTTGATTCATGTGCTTAATTTAAATTAACTCAAGATCAATATTGATTGAAACAAAATATCCAAAATGTTCTTGATATGTTAGAAGTAAATAAAACCTATTAGTTTATAGTGAAGTATGATCTTTACAGTCACCTTTCAATCTAGAAATGATTTTTACAAACAAACTCAATCTAACATAAAAGATAGACTTGAATTACAGATGATGTGTATGATAAAAGTGTTTGGGATCTGGAAACTTCTCAACACTTGTTTCAAATAAATAAAGATAAACAAAGTAAATAGTGATCCACAGATATAGTGAAGAGAGATGGAATTTATTTGAAGAGTTTTTGACTTGTTCTTACTTAAACAAGTGTTGGTAGATTGGAAATCTAACTCTTACATTCATCTTTCAATTGATCTTCAATTTATAGATGATCTTGAAAAAGTTTGTAACCCTTGGTAACTTAAAAGATGCATTGGTTAGAATTAAATCCAAGCATTGCAACCACTTGACCAAGTGATACATTAAATTATTTAATTTTGCTACATTAATATAACTATTAGAGAATTCCAAATATATTTTAGAAATTATCCTCACAATAACTGCAACAAATCAATCTAATAGTTCATATCATTCACAACAAATTGGAGCAATTTTTTTTTTTTTTTTGCAGCATAATCAACAACAAAATCAAACCCAAGTTTTGTATAAAATGTAACAATAACAATATGAAACACAAATTAAATTCAGAGGTCATCGACACCGGAATAAAGTTGTATTCTTCTCCACCATTGCTACAGAGCAGCGTTCTCTCATAGTTCAACTGTCTCATAGTACTTTTGATGGTTGTAAAAATTAAGGAAAATTGTCACTCAATTCTCCAAATCATCAAATTGTCACTCAATTTAGTCTTTAACTTCATAATGCTCATGAACTATTTTGATAGGAAAATTGTATTTTTCATGCACTATTTTGATGATTCTATGACTAATTTAAGTTTTTTGCTGAGTTAATGACCAAAATAATAACTTCATATATTTGGACTAAAACGATGATTCACCCAATATTTTTAACTATTTAATGTATTGTGCATTTTAAAGTTTACATTTTATGCAACCTTCTCTTAGGTTTTCATAGGTTTGGAGTCACTTGTTTAACAAATAATGAGAGAAATTACAGGTTAATCAATTAGATGATATAATTAATTAAATAGATCATTAAATAATCGATTAGGGACTAAGGGTAATCGAAATTAGGAATTTAGTAAAAACACAGAAATAGTGTAAGTATTGATTTGTGACAATGCTAATGATAAATGATTAATTACGATGATTAGATAATTGACAAGGATGATTAGATAATATTCAATTACTTTGATCAATAACTAATTAGAAAGAATGGATAATTGATTCGGTAAATAAGGTCATCAATTAAGTAATAGTCAAAACTAATTAATCGATTAAGACAATAATTAATGAATTAAAAGGTAACTAAATAAAAGATTAAAAAAAAAAAGAGATAATCAATTAAGTGTTTAGTTGAAACTTATTAATTATCAAGTAAAAACATACAATAATTAATAAGGTTGATTGGTGATAGTAAAACTTAGTAATTGTTACGAAGTTACTTGTTAGAGAAATTATAGATTGATGATGAAGATATATGACATGAATTGTACTGTCGTGTTGATAGTCGCAGATAAGGATTAAGATAATATTAAACAAACATTGGTTTTTTCTTTTGGCACAATTAATTAACATTGGTTAATAATAAATATAATATCTTCTACTCTGAAAATGTTTTAAAGTGAAATATAATAAAAAATACAAATAAATTTAATTCATAATTTAAAACATATCCAAACATAGAAATATCACAATCCAAAAACATACAAAAATAACGAAATTAAAAGAGTTCAACTTAAATTATTTTCACACTAATCAATCATAGCTGACTCTATACATATTCAAAATAACATGTTGACAATCAATAGAATATAAACTATAATCTACTACATTAGCGTCATGCCAATTACTCTGTCTCTTCTTCATCAGGGATTGCTTCATCTGCAGTCTCATCATCTACTGACACACGTAGTGTGTAAGCAGCGATGGGATAAACAAATGAAGGTGAGACATCATTCTCAAAATATAATCAAGAAGAAGTAAAGTATATTAAATGCACAATCAACATTTTAGCATATACAATAAACAATATCAATAATGCATGATAAGGTGACAAAAATCCTAATCATCAATTATTTTCGGTTGGATCCTTCTAACTTTTAGTTGATACAAATAAAGAAGTCACCTATTACTCCATCTTTACGTAAGACTTTCCTATTGATAACTCAAGCTCTCCTCAACCGTCAAAGTTTAATTCTATTACGACACAACCCCTAAACATGTCCTACTTTGTGAATGCAACACATAACATACTTGACATAATATTCACCATCGACAATCTCTGTTTAACAACACTCAACCAATATCTACGACTAGGTGTGCTACGACAAATTAGCATTTATAATCAATATCATAATAATTAAATGTTGACTTAGTCGTAATTCTTTTTTCTATCATTTTGTATCTAACCCTTATTAATAATGAATTAATTTTATCTAATTAATCATTTTAACTTAATCTAATTGATTAATCCAAAGTCTCTAATAGATTAAGTCATAACTTATTATTCTGAATTTGATTCACTATCTAATCGATTAACCAAGTCATACTAATCTACTATTCTTAATCGATCATATATTCTATTTCTAATTGTTATTCTAATTGATTAAATGAGTTTTACTAATTAGTTATTACTTAACTTACACGTTATTCCGCTCTGGACATCTTCCTAAACAATTACCAAAGTCCAACTTATCGATTATTCTATTTTAACTTAAACTAATAGATTATTCTTATGTCACTATCTAACTAATCTTAATCAATTTATCTCTTATCTACATACTAATTGATCATTAAACCCCTAACATTAATCGATTATTACACGTGAAAGCATAATATAAGACAATTTCATTAAAACAGGGGCATTCTAAACATCAACGATTCATCATTCGTCATTCATGATCATGAAACTTATGAACATATACATAGCATCAAATCAAGTAATACATCTCATCATACATAATTATCATAACAAGTATGAAATATCAAAACCCTAATCGAAAAATTACGTAAAAACCAGATCGTCTAACACTACTCACAATTGATTACTCAATTCATCTTAATTGATTAATCTATTTCCTAAACAATTAATACTATTTATTAATTGATTAACTGCTTTTAAATTGACATGTACTATACTTAGCTATGGTATATTGATGTTTAAGCAACCAAATATTTAACAATTAGCACAAATGACTCTCAAACTTAAAACTAATTAATAAAAAAATGAGTGATACAGTAAATAACATTGGTTTCATTCTTATGGCCTAAAAATCCAATGGAGATGCTCATCACACTGTTTATTACTATATTTCACGTGTTCAGGAATAATTAAGGTGTTTTTTTTTTACAAAAAATAATTAAGGTGCGTGGTAATTCGAAGTGTTGAGAAATACATCTTCTTATGTAACTTATGTATATTATAGTGATATATAACATACATTGTCTTCTTGATTATGATGTAAGTTTTTTTTTATATAAAATTTAGGGGAGGGATAATGTCTCAGACTAAAATAAAAAATACTTTAGAATTTATTATATACATACAAATAAATTTATATTTGTATTAATATAAGTTAATCTTTTGCACAAATATCTTAACATATCTTATGCTTTGAATAATGCGCATATTAATATAACGTTTTATTCAAAATAAAAAGAGTCTTAACTTATTTAAAGCACAATAAGTACTAAAGTATTTTTTTTTAAAGTTACTAAAGTATTAATTTATCATTAACTTGCTTAATAATAGTTCTAGTGATTCAAAACACAAGGACCAATAAACAAAATGTAACATAACTCTCCGATAAATAATAAAGAAAACACTTGAGATAAAGGTTGAAGACGTTGAAGGAGTGAAATTACCAAAGTTTAAATTATGGTGAAAGAAAATTTTACTAACTTAAGTAACAATACTAATCATTTGCCTATAAAAATAAAATACTTCACAACAAAAGATATTGAAAATAATACCCTAAAGATTAAAAAATAAAATATTTAAAAGATAAGAAATTTTGTGAATTGTGTACCTTGCAAATGTGAGGAGGATATAATGGTCTCATTCAACATATCAGAATGTGGAACTTCCTATTTACAAAATGTTAACTTTAATTAACAAATATATCAACCCCTAACTATATGATGCATGAAGAAACTAATTTCCTTATGACTATGACTAATTTTGTGTGCCTCAACATAATATGACGATAGATAAATAAAATTCAATATTTATAATGTTCTATTAAACAAAACAACTTATGTTATAGATACTCCTAGAAGAATATAATTCCTCCCATATATATGAATTTCAAACTCAATGTCCAACCAAACATGCACCAGATTAATATTGTTGGTAATGAATAAGTAAAATACATACCTGCTGAATGAACAATTGTTGAATAGTTGTATTAAAATCACCTTTCCATGTCTTCTTTCCATCTTCCACCTCAATTCCTTTTACGTATGATGCTATCGTGGCTCCTGATGAGAAGATCTTCATTTGAGAACATCCTTTAACAACGATTTGTAGCAAAGATGGAAAAATGAATGTTTGTTTCCCATAGCAAAAGCTTCTCAAACACGACAAATAAGTAAACTCTAAGTATTCCAAATTTTCAAAAATGATGTCGTCTTCCTCATCATCAATCATCACAACATCCAAAATCTTGTCACAATTAGTTATTATTAATTTTGTGAGTTGAACTAGACTTTTAGCTGTTGTGGATGTTATCAAATAAATCATCTCTTTGCAACTGTCCACTTCCAAATAGGTTAAATATGTGAAAGCAATTGATGATGGTACCAAACTTAACAAACTTGGACAACTCTTGACTCCTAAAGTTTCAAGATCTTGTAGTAGAGGATGGTCTAGTGGAAGTTCTTCATGCCAAATATACTTGATATTTTCCAATTCGTAAAGCCACAATTCTGTTATTTGCTTAGAAATTTTGTTATTGAGATTGCCAACAGTACTTCCTTTTGCAATAGGGAATAATATTTCAAAAGAACTATATCGCACTAAAAGAGATTTAAGATTAGGAAATACTGCATGGAAATCATTCAGAAAAATAATTGGAGTTTCCTGCATGGAAATCGCACTAAACGAAGAAATTGTATTTTAGAAAAGACATTTTCCTGACAGTAAGTATTCAACATTCTAAAGGCATCCGTGCCATTTATTGCGAAATCCTCCAACTTGGAGCTTAACTGCAAAAATTAAACAAATAAATACCAATAAGGAATATGATTTACCTTTTCAATAGATAATGAAATGAGACAAACAAAGATAGAAAATGTGATTTACCTTTTCAATAGAAAATAGTGGTTGTTGAAATAACATATCATTGTGACTTTCATCATGATCCATTGGGTCTAAACAATTGAAGGAAAATATTCTTAATCTTGCACAACGATATACATTCAAAGTCTTCAATGAATGGCACTCTAAAGTATGTTTTCCTCGATAGAAACTATTAAGGTTTTTCAAATGACGTAGTATCAATTCAGTCAATTGAGGGAAATTAAAGCTAATTTCCATTGATCCTTCTTCTTCCATTGCAACAATTTCTTCCACTCCGCAAGTGTCTAACTCAATCAATTCAAGATTTCCAAGATCTTTGCATAGTGACGATGAAAAGACATATAACAAACTTTGGCATATAGAAATGTTAATTGTGCATAAGTTTCCAAAGCTCATAATTTCATAAGGATCATCATTCCATATTTGCTTCAATTTTGGCAAGCTAGACAAAGTCAATCTTTTCAATTGACTGCTCAATATTTCTTTAGAAGACTTCATACATTTCACATCAAACACTGCTTCTAAAGAATCACAGTTTCTTACTTCCAGATCTTCCAATCCATGTAGCACTTGTAATGCATTTGATGGAAAAAGTACATCTGATAAAAAATCACATTTTTCCACCACTAGATGTTTCAAATTGCTAAACACAATATTCACATCAAGTTGGCCATACCACAAATTTTTTAGCTCGGGGTAGTCTGATAAAGCTAAATATTTGAATTGACGAAATGCAACCTGATCAATCAAATTAATAATAAATATCAACCCTACAATGAAGAGACAAATTATATTGCTCTATAATTTTAAAATCGAAAAAATAGTTTTTTTTTCCACAAAGGACATAGTTCAAATTCTCGTAAAATAGTTATTAATAATAATTCTCATTTCCTCAATTTTATTTATAAAAAAAAACTATCATCATAAGAAATACAACATATTGAAGCGCATGTCATATTATTGTTTTACAAGTAATAAATTGGTAAATCAAACATACCTTATCAACAAACATGTTATTTATTGTATCATTTAGGTTTCCTTTCCAAAATCGTTGTTGGTCATTTTCTGCAGTTTTCACTTTTCGAAGATTTGGTGTACTTGTGTTTCCATCTGAAAAAACCTTCATGCGAGGACATTCCCTCACAATGACTTCCTCCAACAATGGAAACTATAAGAAGCACTTATTAGAGCAAAATTTGTTGAGGCTTGGCAAACATTCCAACATTAATATTTCTAAATTAACAAATACAATGTCAACAACACTTTCTTCTCCGACAATGATTTCTTCAAGTGCATTGCAACATTTTATCTTCAATATTGTGAGCTTGTCCAAACTTTGAGCTATAGGAGATCTAAAAATACTTTTTAGCCCATTGCAATATGCTATCTTCACATATGTGAGATGATTAAGTTTGGCGGAAGACGGCAGCAAATTTGTCAAAGTAGAACAACTATAAACATATAAGTATTCAAGGGACTCAAGAACTGGGTCAATTCGGGACCCTTCTTCACATATATGTTGAAGTTTAGGTAATCCATTTAATGTCAACGTTTTGAGCCGTGTGTCACTTATTTGTCTTTCTCCTTCATCTTGGAATATCTTCTTGAGGAAACTCCAATCAACAGTTAGCGACTCAAGAGTTGGCACATTTTGGAGAAACCAATAAGGAAATGTAGCCTCTTCATTCTTATAATTAGACAAACCAAGAAATGTTAATTTGGTGAAGAGAGTACTTGAATTTTGGGCTTACAATATCATGTTAGCATCCTTATGTTCAAATCTCAATTCCTCCAAGTTCGGAATCACCTAAAAATTTTGAAACAATGTTGTAGCATTTTCAATTTCTTTGGAAGTCACGTAGAAACTATTGATAAAGTAAAGTATTTAATACATTTTGATATAAAGTGTTCTACATATTTTTCTCTCAATTTATTGTTTTTGAAAATAATAAATAACACAAAGTCCTATATATATAGAGAATAGAGATAATATTTTCATGTAACTTATTACTCGTAAATTTACATGACACTCTCTTCTGTTCTATGTTTAAGCCAAAAAAAGATGATACATATATTAAGGAATCAACAAATTTTTATTGATATTGAAAAATAAATAAATCAACTTCCAAAACTATCCTTAGAATACTTTGTAAACATAAATGTATTAATTATTACATTGAAAATAGGAGTAGAAAAGTTTAAATTAAATGAATGATATTATGGGAAAAATAATATTTAATATAGTAAAAATTGTTTAAAGTTGCTTATATTTTGAACCAAGAAAGATTAATTTTTTTTTTGTTTACATTTGAAATCAGAGGGAGTATTATATATACATACCTCTTCAATAATGAAAGGTGGTTGTTGCATTAAAATTGAGAATTTGACATCTCGAAAACTAGTTTGGGAGTTGCATGTAGATAGAATGCTTCTGTACAAAGTCAGTTTTGGACAATTGAAAACATCAATTTTCCTCAAAGATGGACATGCTAGAGTATGATTTCCGGCATAGAAACCTTTGAGATGACCTAAGTCCCAAAGCATTAAAGTACTCAATTGATTAAACTCAAATTTGAGAGTTGCACACTTATTAGATTCTTTCTTCTCTGCAACAATTTCCTTCATGTCCAAACATGTTTCTATACGAATTTCTTTGAGATGTGAGCAACGAGTGGCTATAGAAATTGGTAATAGATACTCCAAGCTATCACAATTAGTTAATTTTATATTTATTAGATTTTGAAAGCTAAGAATTCCTTGAGGATCCCCACTCCATATCTCTTTCATCTCCGATAATCCATGTATATAAACTTCTTTCAGATTTGTTATATCCTCTACACCGCTATTTTCACCAGAATTTAATTCAAATATCTCTTCCACTAAACTACAATTTGTAACCTCGAATAACTCTATCTTATTATATGTTTTTTGCATTGAAGACGGAAAAACCACCGTAACTTTCTTACAATTGTTTACATGCAACATCTTCAATGTTTCAAATTGTGGGTGCCATATTGTCTTCAAATTGTCCATGTCCTTCAATATAATTTTCTCTAATTTTAAAAATCGAACCTATAAATTCACAAATAAACATTATCATAATAAATAGTATTCAAAATTAATTGGAAAGCTTCTAGTGATGAAAATAATTACCATACCTCTTTCAATGCATTATTACTACCATTATTTCTCTCTTCTTTAGCAATTATCTCCTCCATCAAAGGACAATTACTAATTTCAAGGTGTTTGAGGTTCATAAAACTTCCAACCACAGAAGAATAAAATAAGTACTTCAACCCACCACAATTTTTCACAATCAAGCTAGTCAAGTTGTACATAGAATGATGATTGTCATCCCAAATTTTATTCAAATTGAGGGAGCTCAGTTTAAGGGTATCCAAATTAGGAAATGACACCTACATAAAAAGAAATTACCAGAAATCATAATTCAAATTAAAGCTTATTTTATGAAAAGAGAACTATTTTCTAAGTGCGATAAAATTGGTTGCCAAAAATTGAAGAACTGATGTTTTACCTAATTTAGAATCTTTAGCAAGATTGAATCCCTCTTATTCTTATATTCTTAAAATAACAATATAATATAAATCAATTTGTATATGTTCAATGAACTATAAATTTTTTTCTAACTTAGACTGAGATTTATTTTAAATTTTTTTCATAAAAAAGAATAACGATATAATATTACTGGTATCCTATATAGTTATTCATAAAGAATCATTTTTATTATCTCAACTATTATAGTTCTGTAGAAAAAATAACTAAACTATTACAAATTTTTCAGACGGAATTTGGGATTTTAGGGATGAATCCGGTAAAACTCGATTCTATAAAACAAGGACTCTAACATTTTAGAATAGACGAAAACATATTTAGAGAGAATTAGGTCTAGTTAGTTTACTTTGTAAAAATATTGAGTATTTTTATTAATTTTTTAAAATGTGTATTCATTTTATTTTGATAAAATTAAGACTCTTTAGGTGAAACATTGTTATTATGTAATATTAAATAAAGAAGATGCATTTCTAGAAATATTTAAAATACTTTTTTTGCTATTTTCATTGTTTTTAAAAATATGGACAATTATTCAACATTTGAAAACCCTATTTTTGAATTTTTTTTTACAAAGTCTCTTAATTTCTTATCAACATGTAAAATTAACATAAAATTTAAAAAATAAAAACAGTAAATATTTTCATAAAATAATATACTGCGTTTAGATTTTAGAGAGAAAAATATTGTTTCTCGATGAATGATTCATTGACTGCACCATTGGTCATAATATAGACATGAGATTTTACAACTCAATGCATAAACTAAATGGATAAGTAATGTTATAAGATGAGAACCTTTAATGCACAGCTAATGAAAATGCTAAGTCGAGAGAGTTGAACTAAAACCTTATATGCCTCCCCAAATCAACAAGAATACTAAATACCTTATAATCCATGTCCTTTTTCTTATTCTTCAATACCCAATTCGTTTTAACTATATTATTTCGAGTAATATATTTTACCAAATTTATCAACTCCTATAATAACTGGATACCTTTCGAAATTATATTTCCATATACAAAGAAAAAATATTTCACATTTTATATTTTGCTTGTTTAAATTTCGTCAAAAAAAAAGTATACATATTTTGCTTGTTTAAATGTCCATGTTTTTTTGCAACAGAAAAGTCCGTGTAAATGATTATTTATTTTTGTAGCAAAAAATTGTTTATTTACTGTTTTTGACTAAATTGTTTATTTAGTGAATTATGCATATAATAAATTAAAAATTCTATCATTTGTAGCTAAACAAACTTAAAACAAAAACATATCTGAGCACTAAAAAATGGTTTTGAAACATAGGAATATGATGCCTGATATTTTTGCTTACTTCTAGAAGAAGTCAACTCATAAGAGAAGAAATTATTAAGTGTCTCCAAATGTTCCAAAGTCAAAGAACGCAATGAAAGAAACTCAATATTTTGATCAGTTATATCATGATTATTTGCACTTGAACTGTTGTTGTCTCTGAGCATTATCTCCTTCATAGAATTGCATTGACAAACTTGGATCTCGGAAAGATGGGTAAGTCCCCTAACCATGGTAAAGGAGGAAATATATTTTAACTGGACGCAATTTTTGACTTTAATAACACTAAGACTTTCAAAAGAAGTACTAGCAAGTGGACCATGGCAAATGTGCTCCAAGTTTTTAAGATTATAAAGTACTAGTGTTTCCAAGATGAGAAAAGAAACATGGACTTGATTCATTTCCTTAGTGTCAACAATGTGCTTGATGTTTGCATTATTTTGGATGTGGAGATGCTTCAACAATGGAAATCCTTCCCCATTAAGTTGATAAAGAATATTTTGAATGTCATCTACTTCATCCAAGTACAAACTCTCAACCCCTTTAATCAATGCTTTAATTCCGTGCTCTAAATGTATATTGGTACCACCAAGTTTGAGCATCAATGTTTTTAAGATTCCATCCTCCTTAATGTCAGACCATTCCCATACATCTCCAATAGCTATTTTATATCTGGTCAGCTTCTCAAACATCAATTGCATGTCCCTTGGCAACATCCATGTCTCACGGATTTGTAATTCTAGAGCTGTCAAGTTGGATAGTTTTCGAAGCTCAACAATACTAGCATTTTTTCTTTGAACAGTTGTTGAATTCACATCTTCCCAATTAATACTAGTATTTCCCATGTACAACTCCTCCAATTTAGTCAATCTTGATATGATGTTGGGTGGGATCACTTCTATTCCCGAATCGCCCAAATAAATCATTCTAAGTTTAGTCAATCGCCCTATTTCACTTGGCAGCTTGATCATTGATGATTTCCAGAGGTGAAGAATTTCTAAATTTGTCAAAGCTTCTATTGCATCCGTGTTTTCCAAAATGCAACAATCCAAAATCAAAGTGTGAAGGTTGGTTAGGGACTGAAATGAAGTGGGTAATGAAGAGAAGTTGAAGCATTGTAAACCTAGGACTTTAAGGCTTGTCATTCCCTCAAAAAAGGTTTCTGGTATTTCCATATAACGATCTCCACTACCTAAAAAGAAAAGCTTGAGGTTCGGACCATCTACCTTTTGAGGAAGCTCGTGAGTATGACACCCATCTAAGATGATCTGTGAACACCTTTTTAATGTATCATGTGTTGGCCATTTTGCTTCATATGGGGATTTCCTCAAAAATACAAGTTTATCCCTACGTGCTATGTAGATAGCAACATTACGAACAAAATCATGCATTTCGATCTTTCCTCCACTTGTTTTACTACTACCTTCAAGCAATAGACAAGTCGCCTTCAAAGATTCTGTTATATTGTAAATTCTGTTTCTTGCATCATCAATGGTATTAATATGCTTGAATATATTTAAACCTATTACTATATTCAAAAATTCCTCTGCATCAATACCTATCATTATAGCAAAAAGCAAGAACATTTCTTTCATTTCATCACTCTCCAATGACTCGTAACTCAACTCCAAAGCAGAATAAGTTAATGCATCCATCTCCCCATGATCATCATTGCTTTGTAATTGTCTTAATGCATCGCTCCAAGACTGTACATCCCTCTTATTTCTCAATGCACGTGCTACCGTCACTAGGCTAAGAGGCAAACCTGCACACTTTTGGGCAACTTGAATTGCTACATCTTTCAATTTCACATCTTTAACTACATCCTCAGCCATAAATTGAAACAAACTCCATGTCTCTATTTGACCTAGAGGGTCAAGTCTAAAAGTGAAATCCTTTGGAACATCCATTTGCAGCAACACATCTTGATTTCTAGAAGTCATAAGCAATTTGCAACCATTATGTTCATTACATGATGGAATTCCCGCTTTCTTCAAATCAAGTATGTTCCATACATCATCTAGAATGATGATTATATTTTTCTCCATCTTGATTCTTTGTCTTAGACGTTGTGCTCTACCAGCAATAGTCTCCTCATCAAACCGCAAACGCAACAAGTCTGCAATCTCCCCTTGAATTCTTTTGAAGTTTGGATATTTTGATACGTGTGTGATAAAAACTTCATCGAACAATTTGTCTTGTTTGGCTATTTTATCAATTTCCTCCACCAGAGTGGTCTTACCCACTCCACCTAGCCCATACACTCCAATGTTGCTAGAATTAGAGTCTTTTAGAGCCTCCACAATCTTCTTCTTAAATAACTTCCTTGACTCCAAATTTTCACCAACTCTTGTTTCAGAAAATCCATCTACGATTATGGGAAGATACCCAATTCTATCAAACTTCCTTTTTCCTTGTACTTGAACAACAACTTTTTTAATCTTTGTGACTTTCCTACTTAGTTGTTGACGCAAAATAAAATTCGAGCACCTTACATTGGCATGAAGAGACTCTTCATCTAGTCGATATGCTTTTTGAATTATTTCATTCCCTTCCTCCAACCAATTCACCACATCTATTTCAATTTCTTTACCACATTTCCTTTCTTCTTCGACCGAATGAATTATTCTTTCTTTTGCGCCATTGAGGTCCTTAACTTCATCAGCTAACTCCTTCAAATTCCTATTGTAGAATATCAAATAACCCACTTGACGTCCAATAGGAACCACCGTGTAATCAGCTACTTTTCCAACTATTAATGTTACAACTTCCATTGATTCTCTTTTCCCTTCCTCTTCCTTCTGACTTCAGTCAACCTGAAACTGAAAGTAAATAATAAATAATACTATTTTTCTATGAGTGTAAAAGCAACAAGGTGAGGAGGACATTATCACATTACTTACACCTATGAAGAAAAACTGCAAATTCAAAAAGGAATATATACTTTGACTAAAATTAATAAAGAGTGATGCTATGTGGCATGATAGATTTCCGGCATGAATTGAACGAACGCGGCCAATCAGGTTCTATTTTTGCTTTCAAGTTTTTTACAAAATTTCTATTTGCTTTGCTAATGTTCTTGATATTTATCACTTTGTATACAAAATAGAGCAACAATGACACAATAAAATAAAAATAAAAAACACACAATAATCAAATAACAGTCTCAAAAGTGAATGAAATCATCATAAAGATAAAGTGAGTATAAATGAATAAGGGTTAAGATATTTGAATAGGAATGTAACAACATACTCTTGCATGTGTAAATGTAAAAATTAACAGAGTGAGAGTAACTTATAGAGGCACTGACCCCATCGTCACCTGAGGAAGCCATTAAGAAAGACAGACCGAGAGAGGGTGTTTCAGATTTCCGTAGTGGACTTCGATACACCGTCACGATTCTACTCCCTTGTTAACTTCCTAATTTTTTAGGATAATTTTTTTTTGGTGCCAAATCAAAATTAAAAGAAGAGAATGAGTAACCAGGGCATTGGATTGAGATTTTTAAATTTTTTTTGACAAAAAAGTCTTAAGGAATTTAAGGATTGTTGTTCCTTACTTTGAATTTCTAGAGGTAACGTAGATAACTCCCTTAAGACCTCTCTTGGGGTTTGCTTAGGACTCTTCATTGTATGAGATTTGGTTTTTAGATGTTTTTATAAAATTAGATATTGTTGATTTTTACATGCACACAAGGTGATTGATGAATGTTTTACACCAAGTTCATGTCTTAGAAAAGTATGAGGTTCCTTGTATCATCTTAACCATACCTTATACGAATGTTTGTAACTGAGTTATGAAGTTTCATGCATGTTTCTAACCTTGTATCTTGAATGGATTGACTTAGAATATGTTTGAAGTAAGTGTTTGTAATTATCTGATTTTCTTTTAAAACACATGCTAGTGTTTGTATTATTGGTAATCTTTGAAAAATTATTTTAACATGGGACCAATTGAAAATTTTTATGTGTTAACACCTTTGCATATTCGATTTGGTGAATTTTGGATATAATTTGACCTTCCTATGATGTGATCCAACATACCATGAATAGTGTGTGGTGGAAAATTCTTTATCGGATCCGAAAATTACATTATATTTATGCACTTTTTGGTAATAATTTTTAGGCTAAATACCACCTGTAGTCTATTAACTTAATTTCAGTTAACGATTTAGTCTTTTATCTTTCTTTTTTTTCCGATTTGGTCCTTTATGTTTTTAAATAATTTCAGCGTTACCATTTAAGTGGGGTTTCGTTAAGAAAAAGTTAAAAAAATCCCTCCTCCATTTTCAGAAAAAGTTACCCTTTATGTTTTGAAATATTTCAAAAAAATGTTCAAAGTTTGTTCTAAGTTTGGTAGTAGGATTGATTCGTTAAAATTGAAGCTATGGAGTATTTATACTCCATAGACATCACTTCAGATCAGTGGTAATCATTTCTAGAGGTTTGATAAACATATGCAATGATCTAAATGAAGGATTTTTTTAACTTTTTCTTAACGGAACCCCACTTAGGGTAACGCTGAAATTATTTAAAAATATAAAGGACTAAATTGGGAAAAAAAAAAAAGATAAAGGACTAAATCGTTAACTGAAATTAAGTTAAGGAACCACCAGGTAGTATTTAGCCTAATTTTTAACGAACTAAAATATAGAGAAGGGGATATGTATGCTAAGGACCTAAATATTTTATAAAAGACAAAGTTTATTGTGACAATTGAGGAAACCAAAGATTTGGAAACTATGACTGTAAACTTTAAAAAACAGCGCAAGGTAGAGAAAGATAAAAGAAATGGACAAAGAAATTAAAGTCATCAAGAAGAAAGACACTTGAAAACTGGTATCTCTTTCAAAATGGCATAAAGCTATTGGTGTAAAGTGGATATACAAGATAAGAAAGAAAGTCAAGGGGAAAATAAGAAGATACAAGGTGAAATGCGAAGACGACAAAAGTTATCAAACTAAAGAATGCATTTTATGTACTAAATAAAGTTTGGGGGATGTTGGGTTGTAAACTTAATTTGGTCGACTGGACCAATTAAGTGATAGGGCCAATTAGTTAATAGATACCTAAGACTAAAGAAAATTCTTAAGAGGTGTAGAAGTAAATGAGTAGTATAAAGGAATAGCACTAAATCCATGTAGTTGAGATAAATGCGTAGAACTCTCTAAAAATAAGTAAAATAGTCTCTTGATACATGTAGAACTCTCCTTTAAAGCCTATAAAAGAGGGAGAGGTTGTTATTTACAAACCAAGTCAAGCAAGGAAAATGCAAGCAAGCCAAGAAATAGAAATTGTTCTTCTTTCAAATATTATCTCCTCCTCAACTCCTCCCAAAAGGTGACCATAATCTTCTCCTTTTCCAACATATTTCTCCTTCACATACACGTTTCACAATCAAATCAAACCAAATTCACATCCCAAGTTCACCTCCTCATTTTCACAAGCCAATCCATCTTCACACCCTCCAAAATCTTGTGTTGTTTTTCTTGAATCCAGACATCAAAGTTTGTGTCTTTTTCAACATCTTTTACGCTCACTTGCTTTGCATTGGAACTCCATTAAAGGATTCTCAACATCTTTGTTTGCATGTGTTTTGGTAAAGTTTGAAGTTTTTTGTTCATGTTCATGCTTTCGGTTTGATGGGATTGTAAATGGGATATGTAGGGGTGTGCAAAAAATATGGTTAATTGGACCATATTGATAAATTGGATTGCACTGCACCACAATAAACCAAACCATTTAAATCGTTCATGAATAGAACCACATATTTAAAACAATTCGGTTAACCAAACTTAATTCGAAACCAGTTTAACAATTTTAAAATTTTGATAACCTCAATTAAGTTTTTTTTCTAACAAAATTTTCAAAATTTATTTTTCTTGAAAGAAAATATAAGAAATATCCAAACTTTTTTTTTCGAAAAAAATATTAAATCATTTTTTTCTTGTAAAATTTTTGAGAAAAAAATCGAAAACATATTTTTTTTGAAAAAAATTGGATTTTTTGTTTTTGAAAAAAAATCGAAACTTTTTTTATCGAGAAAATTTTTATATTTATTTTTCTCGAAAAAAATCGAAAAGTGTTGCCAAAAGAATTTCGAAATTATTTTTTCGAAAAAAATTTTTATCAGAAAATTTTTTACATTTATTTTTCTAGAAAAAAATTGATATTTTTTATCAAAAGAATTTCAAATAACTATTTTGAAATTAATTTTAACTAAAAATTTGTTCAAAATATTAAACTAGCTTATATTTATAAACCAGTTTTAAACCGGTTCAGAACTACACTGAACTTGATTTAAAAGTGGTTTCAATAACTGAACCAAACCACTAATGTGGTCCAATGTGGTTTGGTTTTTGAACCATGAACACCCCTAGATACATGTGGAATCAACAATCTCATTGAAGAAAGGGAGCTTGTTTGTAGAGCTGTCAAAATGGGCTAGCCCGAATGGGCCGGCCCGCCCAGCCCGCTAAAACATAAGGCTTGGGCCTAAAAATTTCAACCCGAATTTTTTCAGGGCTTTTGAGTCCGGTCCGAATAAACCCGTTATCCATTAGGGTTAGCCCATATGGGTACCGGGTATCCCGCATAGTCAATTTTAAAAAAATAAAAAGAGTAAAATTGGTCTTAAAAAAAAAGGCCCGAACAAACAAAAATTAAATTGGGCCGGTTCCAATTTTTTTTAAGAATTCACATTAGAACTATTTACCACTCTATTTAAATTTGATTTGAGTTTTTTATTTGTGCCATGCTAGACAAATCTAAGTTGTTTTTGGCAATTTGAACTTATTTTAATTTGTGTGTTGTTTGGATAATGTGTTGTCTTGGATAATGTGTTGTTTGAATCGAGTTTGTGTTAATTGGAAAATCCGAATTTCGAACTTAGTTTGTGTGTTATTTTATTGTGTATTTTTAATGATCTAGAATATCATATAAGTTGTTTTTAAATAGGCATGTAGAACTAAGTTGTTTTTAAATGGGCATGAAGAAAATTTTTAAATTAAAAGAGTCGCAAGAAAATTAAAAATATAATAAAAAAATTAAAAAAAATATGCAGGCTACCCGCCCAGTCCGCAACCCGTCTAGGGCTGGGCTCGGGTAGTATTTTGACAGCCCATATTAAAATAGGGCTTTTTAGCCCGCAACCCGTTAGGGCCGGCCCTAAATGGGTCGGGTAGTCCGTTTTGACAGGTTTACTTGTTTGGTCATTAGTCAAATAAAAAACAGAAGCATCCATGTCTACAAAGGTTCATACTAAGCGTCTCTCATTTATTATACAAAAAAGTTTATTACATTCAATGGATTTGTGGGTTATTTAGAGTTCAAATGGTACACCAAGAAGATCAAAATGACCCTTATTTTCAAGATTTCATAATTTTATTTTAAAATAATTCATTATTAATTATTTTAATAATTATAGAAAATAATAAAATTAATTTGATGTTTCTAAAAAGGATAAATGGTGACATGCTATCCACATAGAGGTCGTAATCTACATCATCAATAGGGTTTGCGTCCAGGATGTCACAGTGATCCAAACAAGATTACTTTTCATTGAGAGAATGAATATATGGAAGAAGCAAATGCTAAAATCTAAATTTTTTTTTATTTAAGTTAGTCCTTTAATTTTTTTGAAAGTTTCAATTAGATTGTTTTATTTATTTTTGGTTTCAAAAAGATCCTTTGTGTTTAAATTAGGGATGGAAAAATGGATTGGATTCGTCGAGACTATCCATTAGTTTTATATTTCGGTTTCCTTGAGTGGTCTTTAAATTTATTTTATTTATATTTTTTCTATAAATTTTATGAATTGATTAACTAAAAAAATAAAAAAAATTGACGGGACGACCCACTAGCCCGCCTTGTAAAGGTGCAACGTCGGTTCATGACAACGTGGGACGAAGCGGATTGATCCGTTTTACCATCCTTAATTTAAATTGTTTTAGTAAATATTCATATTGGTATCAGAGTGTTCACCTTGAAACTTTTAAGAGTTAAGAGACAAAATTGAAATTAAAAGATAAAGATTACTAAAACACTTAAAATTCGAGGGAGTCTATAGTTTTGCGGGAAAAAAATCACTATCTCTATCTCATAATAATCACATTTACAAAAAATATTTTTCTCATTTTTTATTTCATTTTTAGTTTTTAATGTAACTTCAATTACTATTTTTCAATTGTATCATCTAATAAATATTATAGCCATCACTCAAAGTTATTATTCTCCATTTTACATCTATAATAATGAGAATACGTCAGAAGTGATAAGGTGATTTCTAGGAGTTCAAGTGACAAGTAGATCAGAAGTTTAACACATCCTCTAACAACTAATTAGTAATATTTGACTATTTTAAAAATGATAATAAGAATACATCAATGGTTAATAAATACAATTTAAACGTATTTATTACGAGATACTTATCAGAAAATAAGTGTATAAAAATTAAAAGTGTGCATGTATAATTATTTATATTTTGATGTCTTTCTCTTTTGTAATGATTGTCCTATCTCATTAGTATTTTATAAATAAATAAAAAATGGCACATAAAACCGTCATGAAAACTAAAAAGATAAATATTTCTAGTAGAAGTAAACATAATCTTTTAATAACCGCTAAATCTTATCATACTAGAAGTTCTTGTTTATGATAATTTACCCAATTTAAAAATAATTATTTTATTAAATAATTTTAATTTAATTTATAATAGATTTAATTTATATACACTATTAATATAAATATTTTTATATTGTCAAACAATTATAACTGTCGAATTATTAAATTTTTTTTATTTTTATCATAACTACAAAAATTACAGTAAAAAATATATTGATAATGTAAAACTTTTTACGTTCACTGTATATAACAATTAAATTATTTATAATATAGTTTTAAAATATAATAAATATCAATTCTATAAAGTTGGATTTGTTTTTTTAGATTTAATTTATATACAATTTAATTTAAAAAGTTTGTTAGGATGTGAATAAATCACAATCCAATAAATCAGAACCTTTAAATCATTAACAAAGAGTATAAAAATGTTACCTGTGTTGTGAATGAACGGAACAACCGGCGTTCTAAAAGATTGATGCTGAGTGGTTTCTAAATGATCTGCAAACAACAACACAACAAAAATTGAAACAAGCGTTAAACAAATTACAATCATAAATATAAATTTTAAAAGATTTATTTACTCATAAAATTGGTGAAGGAGAACAAATTAATGTGTACCTCCAGCCACTTTTCCAGAAACTCCAACCCTTGAATTAAACAGAGTACCAAATTAAGCTGAAGCCAACCTCTTTATCATAAATATATGAGAAAACTTTCCTTCACTATTTTCTGGTTTTGATTTTTTAAATTTTTTTGGTTTATGAATTGGAAACTAATAACAATATGGAAAAAAAAAAAAACAGAAAGGAATTCAGATTGAAATAACTTTCAAATGGGTTTCACTAATGGAAGAGACTATGTAGAGTTATATGTGTTTATAAAAGATAGAAGTAGTAGTAGTACTTTGTATTCTTGTTGAGGGATCTTTTTATACTAGTTAATGTGCTAGACACTCATTAGTTACTAACTAGTGGTATTTCTTTAAATTTTATTGTTGACTCCGACCAATCTTTGGTAGTATATATAAAAAAATAAAAAACAAAAAATCATCAAGATCAACAAAAAGATTTTATTGTTAATTTTTTACTAAATTTTTTTGATATTAAAAATATTTCCACACTCATTAATATGAATATTAAAAGCATTTTTTGTAAAAGAAAAATAACATAAAAAATATTTAAGCAATAAATATATTTTAAAACTTACAATTTTTTCTTATATTAAAAACCAAAATTTTCTCTAAATTTTTTTTATATAAAAGACTAGAGGAGAAATAATAAACAATATTAAATAAAGTACGGCATTCATATTTGCCGAATTAAATACTCGCCCATTGAGTAAAAAAGAAATTGAAATTCGCTCACTTTCAAATTTCGACAGCTATGTGCTGAAACTAAAAATTAAAAATTATTTAAAACTAATAATTAAATATTATTTAGCATAACTTTAATAAAAAAACAAAAAATGCTCACATGCGAATGCGACATAATAATAAAATTTTTTGGAGTATGCGTTGATTTTTATTTTCCCCATAAAATTGAGGAGTTTTGATTTTAATTCTTAGAAGGAATTTTTTATTTGACTAAGTCAATTTAAATAAAAAAATACCTACCCTCTTTCTTCAACCACTCAATCTGATCTAGATCTATTTACATATAATAAAAAAAGACTACTTCGCATATGCATTTTTTTTAATATTTCCATTTTTTTATATAAAAAAATCCAATCCAGTCTGTTATGCTTTTTAAATGATGTGCCAATTTGTTCTATTTTTTTTGGTTACTTACATCTACATAATACTTTTTATAAACAAATCGATTTAATTTTTAAGTATCATGTGGCATCATGGAATTGGAATTCAACCATGTACTCTTTTGTTAATTTTTATTTTTCTTATTTTTCTTATATTCTACATTTTTTTATACTTTATATCTAATGTTTATTTTGATTCTATTGTAGATATTATTTTAGAATATTCTTTTTTAAAAAAATTAAACAACAATAGATAAAAATAATGAGACGGAAACACATATTATCAGACGAAAACACTTAAACGATTTTAAAGCTTAAAAATTAATAGTTAAAAAATGGAGATATCTACAAGTAAAAATCAAAATCAAAATAGTCAAAAGAAAAATGAGAAGTTAACAAATAATCACATGTCCCAAAATATAAGCAAATTTGTTCGGAACCATTTGCTTGATATTTTTGCATATAGTTATCTTACATTTTTTTTAACTATAACTTGTTAAAAATTAAAATTAATTATGTGTTTTTCTATTTATAAATTTATCAAGGTCTCATTTGTTAAACATTAAAATGTAATATATCTATAGGAAAAATTAACAACAAAAAAGATAAAGTAGCAATGTCAATCACAAAAAATAGAGGTTTGATTTGTGACCCTTTAAAATTTTGATTAATATGCTTAATTTAAATTAACTCAAGATCAATCTTGATTGAAACAAAATGTCCAAAATATTCTTGATATGTTAGAAGTAAATAAAACCTATTAGTTTATAGTGAAGTATGATTTATGTGTGCAAATAATTAAAGATAATGGATAGAAAGATCACAAACAAAAAGTATATTGGTTCACCCAACTCGGGCTAGTCCAGTCCTCACAACCGTGAGATTTTCACTATGTGCTTCAGAACCAGAATGTTCTCATTCACACATTTTCTTTGATCAATTACAATCATCACCTTTTAATCTAGAAATGATTTTTATAAACAAACTCAATCACACATAAAAGATAGACTTGAGTTACAAATGATGTGTATGATAAAAGTGTTTGGGATCTTAAAACTTCTCAACACTTGTTTCAGATAAATAAAGATAAACTCAGTAAATGGTGATCCACAAATATAGTGAAGATAGCTGAAATTTATTTGAAGAGTTTTTGACTTGTTCTTACTTAAACAAGTGTTGGTAGATTGGAAATTCAACTCTTACATTCATCTTTCAATTGATCTTCAATTTATAGATGATGAAAGATTTTAAATATTCAGTTTAAACTTAATATATCTATTAGACACATCAGCCAATTGTTAGATCTGTTTTAAAACAATTAAACACATGTTTATATTGTTGTCCAGAACATTCTTGACAAAACCATAATGTTCTTGTTTTTGGGTCTTAAAACCTCTTTTAGGGTGTGCTTTGAACTCTTGTATGGGATTTGGTTTTTAGGGGTTTTTATAAAATTAAACATTGTAGATTTTTACACACAAGGTGATTGATGAATGTTTTACACCAAGTTCATGTCTTAGAAAAGCATGGAGTCCCTTGTGTGATCTTAACCATATCTTATATGAATGTTTATAACTCATTTGTGAATGTTTAAATGATCTCAACCATTTATTTTAAATGCAATTTTGTTTGAATAGCATGAAGACTTTAATTATGAGTTAATTGTTTTGAATATAAGTTATAATACTATAAATTGAGTTGACATTTTATACAATAATGCACGAAATGAATGATGATTATTATGCATAATCGATAAGATCTATATTATAACTATGATATGCACACATGTGAAATTGTGGGAACGAAGTAGTTTAATTACTTGTATGCTATATTTAAATATATATAAATATATTACGAATTATAGATGTATGATTTAGGGTGATATATTATAGAGTTCATTTTAATTAGATGGATTCTCTGTCTATATACAAAATATGTTACTTCAAGTAACGTTAAGAATAAATGAAGAGTATTTAATTTATGTTTAGATCATTGAGATGATTTTCTATGTTTAACACATCGGCTTTAATATTCTTTTATTATTTTTTATGTTACTAAATTTTATGTTCACTATGTTTGGGATGATTATTTTCTCTTTAGCCCTTTAATATCTTTGAGTCGGAGTTGTATCACGTCTTAAGTCTAGATTAAGATTTTTGACTTGTTTATTTCTATCTTGAAAATTATATCAAAAATTGTAAATATATTTAATTATTTAATAATTTTTAAGCGATTTTAAAAGGAAGTTTTTTACTTGTAAACGTTTTCCAACATTCAATATCATTATTTCTACATTTTAGTTAAATTTTATTTCTAAATCCATATATCTAATTTAGGTGTTACATTTATGATAATGAGAATATATTAATGGTTAATAAATATAATTTAGTAAAATCATTATTATCTTTTTTTTATTTAACATTGACGGAGATTCGAATAAGAGTTCACCATGTTGTGTGAGCCTAACTTCTTCTTCCGCTAAACTCAGTATCGTTGGTATTTAACACCATTCTTTAATTATCTTTGTGACATAATTAAAAGTCATACTTATTGCCCTTAAATCTTAAATCAACTAACAAAATGATGATATAATTAGATTGAACATTATATTTTAAATTTAAATTCGAGATTTTACAATTGTATGTGAAATTTTTCATAATAATTATATTATCTAAGTTATAGATAGAAAAAATAAAAGTCATACTTATTGTGTGATGGAGAAAATAATTCTTATTGTTAATTTTCTATCTATTAATAATTTGTTTTTCCCAAAATCTTGTCACATCAACAATTTAGTGATCCAAATCAACACACTCCGTTAGCAATTCAGTGGAATATATATTAACTCTGTGCTCCAATTTTTTAGTAGGAAAGTAGACCATACTTAGGTATTGGGTATAAAAACTGACAAGAGTTACAGAAACTAACAATACTTTTAATTGACATAATTTATAAAGATTAGAATAAGAATTAAACAAAATCTTTTAATAAACGTTGAATCTGATCATACTAATCCCCAGATTAGAAGTTCTGAATGAATATTTTATGAATATTTTATGTTCTGAATGAAAATTACATTGGTGGTCCCTTAACTTAATTTCAGGTAACGTTTTAGTCCTTTATCTTTTTTTTCCCATTTCAGTATTTTATCTTTTTAATTAATTTCAATTTTACCCTTTAAGTGGGTTTCTGTTAAGGCAACGTTAACAAATTCCCTCCTCCGTTTTCTTTTCTTTCAAATTTCCAAGTCCCTTGTTTGGTCTTCTCCTCTCCCACTCCTTTTCCTCTTCTCGTTTTCTTCTCTCATCCGTGAAATCGAAATCCATTTCAAGAAATCGTAAACCCATCCAAAGAACACACCGTCAGAATCAAGCTTCAAGAAATCGTAAACCCACATTGACAGGAGAAGAAAGGTAATGTGTTTATTGATTTTGATGTTTAGTGATCAGATTTGTTTTAGGGTTTAGGGTTTAGTTGGGTCCTTATGGTATTTATTATTTGCATGTGTTTGCTTTTTGAATGAGTTGATTCTTGCATGTATTGTTTATTGGGGTTTAGAGTTTGTGGTCCACACATACATATTCGTTCCTCTTTTGCTAAGATTATGGGGTCAGGTTTGTGGTCCCTACCATTTGATTATAGTTTTCTATTAATGAGTTTTTTTTTTTTGTCTTTTCTATGTATAAAAAGCAGAATGGATGTCTTTTTTGTTGATTTCCACCATGGAGGGTATTTTTTGGATGACACAATGGAAGTGTACGAAGGTGAAGTGTCAAATTGAAAATGTGATGCTGACAGGTGGAGTTACTTTGAGATTTTTGATATTATTAAACAAATGGGGTATCTTGAAGTTATTAGTATTTGGTATGAGGTGTATGGTGAGAAAAAGTGGTTGGAAAATGACATTGGGGCAATGAAAATGATAAATTTTTCCAAGGCTAATGGGAAAGTGAATTTGTATCTTATTCATCCAATATCTCAGCCCATATTTGTGGATAATGTGCATACTAAGGCTCAAAAAGATGAAGCTAAGCAGACCCATGAACGAACCCAAACAGGCCCACAACATGTGGATAATGTGCAGACTGAGGCTCAAGAAGCTGCCCAAGTAGGAAATGATACACATGAACCAACCCAAAATGCAACCCAAACAGAAAACAATATTGGGTCTGATAGTGAAGATAGTGTTGTTAATGTAATTTTTGGAGATTCAAATGATGAATTGCCTATGAATGATGAGTTTGATGAGGTCCAAATAGGGGTCGATGGACTTGAAGGACAAGGAGGGGTAGGTGGTAAGGAAACTGAGTGTCAAGGTGACATTGAGAAGAGGAATGATGCAAGTAAGAAATGGTCTAATACTAGTAAAAAGAAGAAAGAAAGTACTGGTAAGAAAAGAGTGAGACCTAAGAAGATTCGTGTTGAAAAAGAACATATCGTGGATGAAGATGAGGAGGTTAATGTGTCAAGTGATGACAATTTTAATTTGGCTTCAAATAGAAAGGAGCATGTAATGCAAACTGAGAAGGAATTAATTGATGAAGAGTATTTTACAAGGAATTGGAGAGTGATGATTCACAAGAAACTGAGAAGTATCCTTTATTTGTCATGCCAAAAAAAATGGAAGATTATAAGTGGGTTTTATGAACCCTTTTCACCGGTAGAGAAGAATTTAAGGAGGCTATGAAAACATATGTCATTCATAATGGGAGGGATTTGAAGTTTATTAAAAATGACAATCTAAGAGTGAGAGTTAAATGTAAGGAAGGTTGTGAGTGGTTTGCCTATTGTGCAAAGTTACCTGATCAAGATACATGGCAACTTAGGAAACTAGTTGACACACATTCATGTAGTAGAGAGTATAAGGTCAAATTTCTCAGATCAAGTTGGCTCGGGAAAATATTGTACTCAACAGTGAAAGAGAACCCGAACATAAAAATTATAGATATTTCTAACAAGGTTCACCAAAAGTGGAATGCTGGAGTGAGTAAGATGAAGGCATTCAGGGCACGTAGGGTTGCAATTGATATGGTTGATGGATCATTCAGAGAGCAATATCTAAGATTGTATGATTACTGTCATGAATTATTAAGATCAAATCCAAATAGTACTGTTGAGTTACAAGTCCAAGCTACAAATTCGGAGGTAACTGATTATGTGGACAGACCACTTTTACCAAGTTTTCAACGCCTATATATGTGTCTTAATGGATGTAAAGAGCGTTTCCTGATTTGTAGACCAATAATTGGTCTTGATGGCTGTTTCCTTAAAGGGTATTATGGGGGGTATGATTCTTGCTGCTGTGGGTAGAGACCTGAATGACCAAATGTTTTCAATTGTTGTGGCTGTAGTTGAAGGTGAGACAAGAGATTCATGGACTTGGTTCCTTAAATTATTAATTGATGACTTGGGTGGACAGCAAGCATGCAAATTCTACACTTTTATATCTGATCAGCAAAAGATATTCATTTAAGTTCAATTAATCATTATACATTTATGTTAATATGTATATTTATATTAATTTATTTATTTGTGTTCATTTCTCTTGTTTTTGTTAGGGATTGTTGCCTGCAATGGATGAGTTGCTTCCTGGGGTTGAACAGAGGTTTTGTGTAAGACACCTCTATAACAACTTCAGAAAAATGCACCCAGGGAAGAAACTTAAGGAATTGATGTGGAAGGCAGCCAAGTTAACATATCCTCAAGAATGGGAAAGAGAAATGAAAGAGTTGAGGAAGGTTAACGAAGAGGCCTACAAATATTTGGTGAAGATTCCACTAAGGTTTTGGTCAAAGTCAAGTATTAGTTTCAATTCTAAATGTGATGTGGCTGTCAACAACATGTCAGAGACATTCAATAGTGTCATCATTGGACCTAGAGGGAAACCCATACTGACAATGCTTGAAGACATCAAATTGTACTTAATGGAAAGGTGGGCAAAAAATAGAACTACAATAGAAAGGTACACTTGTTCTGTTCTGCCTCAAGTCAAGAAAAAGTTAGCAAAGGAACAAGAATTATCAAAGAATTTCAACTTAATTTATAATATAGTTCTAAAATATAATAAATATCAATTATATAAAGTTAGATTTGTTTTTTTATTTAATCCATATATATTATTAAAGTAAAAAATATTTTATTCTCTACATCAATCACAACCATTAAATTATTAATAAACATACAAACTTTTTTATTTGTATTAAGAATGAACGGAACAACAAACATTCTAAAAGACTGATGCAGAGTGGCTTCTAAAAGATCTACAAACGACACAACAAAAATAAAAAAGAAGTCTTAAACAAACTACAATGTGAAGAAGAACAAATTAATGGATACCTCCAACCACGTTTCAAGAAACTCCAACCCTTGAAATATTGAGTATCAAATTAATTAAGCTGAAACCAATCTCTTCATCATATATGAGAAAAATTTCTTTCACTATTGTATGGAGGTGGTTTATTGTTGAAGGATACAAAAAGAGAAACAAAGAAACGTGAGAGAATTAATATTTTCACATTTAAAATGGGGTAGAAGTGATATGTGTCTTTGTTTGATGGGTTGATATGTGGATGTGGGTTTAAGATGAAAATGTTGCTGTGACATTTTTTGGTTGTAATTACAGGAAAGAGACAAAACTTGAAAAAAGTTAAAGAAATAAAAGGTAATTTAGTCAAAATTATTTAGTGTAATTTTAATGGCAAAAGTAAAAATTACTCACATGTGATATGAATGCGACATAACAATAATTTTTTTGGGTACGGATTCCTTTTCTCCATTTAATATTTTGATCTCATTTAATATTTTAAAAGTATAATAAATAATTTGACTACGCTAAATTGTCCTTTTCGGGACTTGTCCAGTTGTCCGTGAAAAAAATCATTAAAAAATAAAATTTAAATGAAAATGTATTGTAGAAATAAAAATATATAATTATTTTTTTTTTATTTTTTTTGTATAAAAAATAGTAAATACTATCATAAACTCACATGTAGCAGTGAGGTTCCGGATTTGAATCCAGATAATACGTTTAACCTAACAATATTACTTGTCTTAAAGATGAACTTAATTAACTTTTACTTATTTTTAAAACTATAAAATAAAACAAATTATTTGATTCAAATGATTAATGCGCTTCAATTAAGACCAAATTATTTTGGAAAATCTGATATAAATAATTTTTAATCAGATTTTACTTATCTTTAGTCGAATTTTAAATTATTAAAGCATCGTTATCCTAATAACCAAAAGGTTAAAAAAATTAAAAACTACAAAAGGTCCCGTTATCTTTGCTTTTTTTCTATTTCTTCCTTTAAAAGTCTCAACCCCAAAACACATACTATTTTTAATATCCCTATATTGTTGTTGTTATTTTAAATCCCAATCTATTATACATTTCAAGTTATTATACATTTCAAGTTATGTATCAATTTGTTCTAATTTTTAGATACTCACTAGGTCGGAAATCAATATAATTTTTAAGTATTAGGTGGCATCTTGAGTTTCAACAATATATTATTTTAAATTATTTTTTTACGTTTCAATAGAGGATCACATACGGAAAAGCGACCTCCTGCCCTCAATTTCATTTTAGTTTTTTTTCATATTATTTAATTAAAAAAATTAACTATACATTAATTATACTAAGTAATTGATTAAAATTAATAATAAGATACATAAAAATTTCAGAAATTTGAAAATAGTGTCAAATATTCAAAAAAAAAAAAAATATATATATATATATATATCTATTTTGTTTTTATATTTTAGCTCTAACGCCTATTTTAATTCTAATGTAGATACAATTTTAAAAAATTAAAAAAAAAATTAAGATAACAATAAAAAAATAAAATGAAGCGTGAACCCATGACAAAAAACTCTTAAATAGTTTTAACGTTTAAAAACTAATAGTTAAAAATGTAAAATAACTATAGGTAAAATAAAAAGTAAAAAAAATAGACGTTAACAAATACTCACTACGCGAAAAAACACATTTTACAACGCTTTTTTTAAGTCATTTACAGCGTTTTTTCAAAAAAATAAGCGCTGTAGTTACTAGCGCTGTAAAAAGATACAACAGCGCTTTTTAAAATAAAAAAGCACTGTAAAAAAGGTGGATATATTGCGCGCTTGTTATACTCGTTTTACAGCGCTTTTTTGAAAAAGCGTTGTAAATCCCTGTAACAGCGCTTTTAAAATCCCTGCAATAGCACTTCATATGCATGCACCTATTACAGCGCTTATGTGAAAAGCGTTGTAATAGGTGCATTCAATAGATGCATTATTATGCACCTATTACAGTGCTTTTTTGAAAAAGCGCTGTAATAGGTGCATTTAATTGTTTAATTGTTATGCACCTATTACAGCGCTTTTCTAAAAAAGCACTGTAATAGGTGCATTCATATATGCATTGTTATGCACCTTTTACAGCGTTTTTTTGGAAAAGCGATGTAGTAGGTGCATTCAATAGATGCATTATTATGCACCTTTTACAGCGCTTTTTTAAAAATGCGCTGTAGTAGGTGCATTCTAATGCACGTTTTACAGCGCTTTTTGAGAAAGCGTTGTAAAATGTGCTTTTTTTTTTTTCTTATTTTAGTTTTATTAAAAATGCTATAAATTTTAAAAAGCGCTTTTTGGTTTTTTATGGCATTTTTTTAGAAAGCGTTGTCTTTTAATTTTTATTCCAAAATCATTTTCATCCAGAATGAGTTCACAATCATCTCACAAAATCAGTACACAACAACAACAGAACTACATATTCACAACAATCAGTTCATATTTACAACTATATAACTTTACATATTTACACAATCAGTTCACAACAACACAGAACTACATGTATACAACAATTCCTTGCACAGAATAGAACTACCATATTCACAACAGCCCAAAACTACATATCAGAACTACATATTCACAACTACCTATTCACATAACTATCAGATTCACTATCATATTCATACAACTACATATTCATATTCACAACTATCAGTTCACAACTACATATTCACAACATCACAGAACTACCATATCCCTTGCAGCATGCCATTTCCCAGCAAATCAAATAATCTTCATTTCAATCACATACTAACATCAGTCTTCCTTTATTTCTGTTAGATCTTTTTTAGAATATGTTGGACTGAAATTGTCAAAGTACTGTGCGATATAAAAATTGAACATAAATAAGTTAGAATCAAATATATACACAGTTTATATATGAAAATCAAATAATGAAAATATTGTACCGTTTCTGGGATTATAATTTGATTCTTATCAACAATCTCTTTCATGAATCGCAATACATAGTACCCACAGTCGATGTTGTTAGTTTGACGAGGGCACTATAAAATAAAACATATAAGTCAATAATTATTTGTGCATTGATTGTAAATGAAATTTTAAAAGCATATATTTCAAATCTTTATTGGAATCCATGTGATGTTATTTGACTTTTGCTTCGACACTGTAGCATCTCTTTGAGCTCGAAAAACTTGTAAAGCACTATCGAATAAATAAATGTGATTATTATAGCATTAAAAAACACATTATTTATATATATATGTAAAAAAATAAATGAATATTACTTACGTGTCGAACATAGTCTTTATCTCGGGGTGATTGTTGTAATGGTCGTGCAAGGGATCTAGGTAGTATATAATTTCAGAGGTCGCATTGATTGCAAATAGCACCCAATGTGCCCTACTACAACAAAAAAATTTGGTTTACACAACTAATAAATTAAGATCTCATAAATTAAAAAAGATATAAATAAAGAATATATAATTACGTACCCTGCATTATATGGTGCAAGGAACAACTTATCCTTCTCTTTATTTCCTAATAGTATATCTACAACGTATTTCTTTACATTCACTGGATCGTGTTTAAGCATCGAAATGTTATGCGGAGACAATAATAAAAATCTATTTGACAATCTGCGAGTGCACACGAACTTCTCATACGAAAACCTTCAATGAAAATTTCAAATTAGATTAATTACCAATAAATTAAATTAATTACAAATAAATGCAATTAAAAGTAATTATTACCTCATGTATAAGCTGATGACAGTAGAACTCAGCTCCTTATGGTCGAGAGTTCGTATATGTGCTCTTTTTCAAAAAATTCTTCATACTCATCTCTGAATATAGCTTTATCGATGCTTATTATTCGTGAATCGTTGTCGCTGGCCTTTTTTTTTTTTGCCTGTATGTCAAGACACGACCCATATCAAGCAAGTCGTGGCTGACTTATTTTAGGAGCAGGAGCAACAACTGATTTTACACGATTCAGTTTTTGAGCAGCAACTTTGGACGTTTTATTACCCTCCAGCTTTTGTAGTTTTCCAGCTTTATTACCCTCCAATTTTTGAAGTTTGTCGGCTTTATTTTTACCACGAACATCCAGTTGTGGTGTGGCAGCTGGCTTGCTGGCTTGCTGTGCAGGTGGTTTATTGGATTGAATCTGAAAAAATGAGGTTAATCAGTTTGTTAGTTTATTGAATCTGAAAAAATGACAAACCTTACAGAATAAATATGACAAACCTTTTCGGAAGATGTGACTATTTCGTTTCTGGGAATCTTCTTATCATTCCCTTTATACTTTGTTTGAATCTAAATAAATGTGAAATTAAAGTTAACATCGGAAAAAATTCAGCAATTAAATATAATCAATTAAACGTACATTTCAATTAATTAAACATACCTTATCAAGGGCAACAAGATGTTTGGGTCATGCCACGTAACTGCCAATTGCTTCGCCCAAATAATTCAGATCTGCATCGTTGTCCGATATAGGCAACGGTGCATTTGGTTCCAAAGCAATAATTGGTGATACTCTGACATCGCCCGTAGGGATCGGTGTGTTGTGCAATACTTCGCCTAGAGTATTGCACAATGTTCCTTTTCCGACCTTCCGATGAGTAGGGGAGGATAAGTACAGCACGCATGGAGTGACACCCTAAATCAATGGTTAATACATAAATATGTGAAACAATTAGCTTGAATGAATTTCTTATTTTATTAAATAATTAATTACCTCTGGAAGACTTTTGAGACCAACGTTGCAACTCGCGTTTTCACTCTCCATTTGATTTTCACGTTGGAGCTGATCCGCAAGTTGCTTGTCTTTATTCGTCTTCACCAAGAATGCCACTTGCTCTGTTAATACTTTGATCTTCTCTAATACTTCCTCGTTAGATGGATTTTAGCGCTTCTCTTGTGAAAAATAGCTTCTAGGAGTTACGTCAAATCCTTTCCCCCTCACGCGGCCGGAATATTCAGGAACATTAAACACTTTACCTAGTATGTCCCTGCAACTAGCCTTGTTGTACTCTTGATTTTCCGAACTTTGTTCGAGATTCGCCTAAAATATATACACGTAGGATTAAAAAGATTAGTTCAATATCAATTTTAAAATACAATATTAATAAAATATTAAAGTGATAAATATACTTACACAAAGTTCTATTACTTTTTGAACATTTTCGTTATCAACCACTCCGTCTTTATTTACGCGAGCTTCCTTCCATAATATATGACGACCCAACAGTTGATCGGATTGGGTGTCTTGTAGCTATTTTCGTTAAGATCATAAACAAAATATTAGTTAGAAAGTATAGTTTATAATGTACCACATTATATAAAAGTGATGTTAAAGTGCTTACAAGTTTTTACTCTAGACGTGCATATCCCATACGAGATTTCTTGTATGGGTGGGGAATAATTTTTGCCCTCTCGCGATTTGCCTTACTAATATTCTATATAAAAAAATAACAATCTTGTAAAAATTTAAAATACGCTATGAATATGAATAATAAAACACAAATGCTAATAAATTAATCACTTACAACAAACGCGGGGTCCGAACGTTTTGCTACGAATGCGCTCCATTCCTCATTTGATATATAATGTTTATATATTTTTGGAGCTTCCGCATTCATATTTCCATCTCGATCTCTTAGATAGCAATTTGAGAGGTGAGATCTAAAACCCCGGTGTATTTTTCCGGCAACTCTCAGCACGTAACTCTTTCTCACCTCGTCAACATCAAAAGCTGTCTGCAAACCAAATAAAGATATAGTTTGAGTAAAATACTTCAAAGCAGTTTGTAAAAAATTATAAGTAAAAAAGCGGAGTAAAAAATTACTTGTATATCAGCCCACAATACATCTTTTGCATCCTTCAATGCCTTATATCTCCAATCATCTATTGTGATGGGGATATTCTAACGAACAACTGCTCTAATATAACTTACAAACATTGAACTGTTGGGGTCAATTGGCTGACCACTCTCATTCCATCCCACCTAATAAACTCATATAGTAAGTAACTCAAATTATAAACAGCAAACAAAGTATAGTATAAACAGCAAACAAAGAAACCAGCAAACAAAGTATGCCTCAAATTTTTGCCCAATACTTCTTGCTTTTATAACATTTTGCATTATGGTTGCACCACGTTTGACTTCATTTTCGTAAGTCTTGGTGTTGCCAACTTCTTCATTTTGACATTCTAAATCTTTGTTGGTATCCATTTATCTACAACAAGTTCAACATGCAGTTCAGTATAACTTCAACAAGAACAACATGCAGTAGTCTAAGTACGTAGTAGTATAAGTTCAACATGCAGTAGTCTAAGTACGTAGTACTAATAAATACAATACCTGAAATAGCACTTTTTAGGGTTACGGTTTCGTAGGGTTCGCTTAGTAACAAAGAAGCACAGGAACAGCGCAGAAGGCGAACGAAGACGAAACGATCGTAGGGTTACGGGGTTCGCAGAAATACATAATAAGGGTTACTAAAAATATATGGTTACGTAATGAGAAGGAGGATGAAGATGAGGAGAAAACAAGTGTATGAAGTTTACGTAATGAGGGTTAGTAATGAGGAGGAAACAAGGGTAGAGTTCGTAGGGTTTGCAATGAGAAGGAGAACGAAGAGGAAACTGAAACATTCGTATGAAGTTTACATAATGAAGAGGAAACTGAAGAGGTTTACTATTATATATAAAACCCTATTACAGCGCTTTTTTGAAAAAGCGCTGTAATAGGTCTCATTATTTTATTTTTTAAAAGCCTACTACAGCGCTTTTTTAGAAGCCTTTTAAAGCGCTTGTGAAAAAAGCGCTGTAAAAGACCTTATTTTTATTTTTTTAAAAGCCTTTTATAGCGCTTTTATACAAAGCGCTTTAAAAGGCTTCTTTGTTTTATTATATGCAAACGCTATGTGACCCTTTTACAGCGCTTATGCAGAAAGCGCTTTAAAAGATCTCCTTATTTTATTTTTTTAAAAGCATTTTACAGCGCTTTTGCAAAAGAGCGCTGTAATAGGGTTTTATATATAAAAGCCTTCTTTGTTTTATTATATGCAAACGCTATGTGACCCTTTTACAGCGCTTTTTCAAAAGAGCGCTGTAATAGGGTTTTATATATAAAATGCCTCTTTGTTTTATTATGTCCAAAGGTTGTGTGACCCTTTTACAGCGCTTATGAAGAAAGCGCTTTAAAAGACCTCCTTATTTTATTTTTTTAAAACCCTATTACAGCACTTTTTCAAAACAGCGCTGTAATAGGGTTTTATATATAAAATGCCTCTTTGTTTTATTATGTCAAAGGGCTATGTGACTTCATTATTTTGGGATGATCAGTTAAGTTCTAGAAAAATTCCAAATAATTTTGTTTTCTTCCAAATAGTTAAATTATTTTTTCTTCCAAATAATAATTTTTTTCATCCAAATTAGTTAAATTATTTTTTCTTACAAATTTGGTTTAATTATTTTTTTTCTTCCAAATAAATAATTTTTTGTTACAAAATAATAATTTTTTTCTTCCAAATAATAATTTTTTCTTCCAAATAATACCTATATATATATATCAATGCTAAATTACATGATCAGCTCATATTGGGATGATCAGTTCAAGTTCAAGAAAAATTCACAGTATAAGCAGAAAATCAATATACAATTACATACAGTATAAGCAGAAAATTATATACAGTTCAGGCTAAATACCAAAATGCTCAATTCTGGCAGATCAAACAATTAAATTACATGAACTCAGTTCAGATTACATGGCTTAAAAACAATTAAACACATTAAGATGCCCTTCTTCTTTTCTTGGTGGGATTCACATTTGTTTGTCCATTACTGATACGAAACGATGGATTAATCCAAATTCCCCCATCATGATCATCTCTAAGATATAAACCATCTTCAGTTGAATCAATTTCATGTGGTTGTGATGTTGCAAAGAAAAGATCATTACCAACATCTTCATCATTATTGTTATCATCACTTATTTTATTGGTCGATAGGACAACAGACCATTTATCATCAGCAGGATCAGTGACATAAAACACTTGCTGAGCTTGCGACGCTAAAATAAAAGGCTCATCTTTGTATCCCACCCTATTAAAATCGACAAGCAAGAACCCTGACTCATCAATCCGAGATATGCATCGCTTCAGCTACGAGAGTGACTCCGCTATTTTGCATAGTGGTTTGATCATCTTGTTCTTTGGTATAAAATGTATAGCCGTTAATCACATAACCGGTGTAAGAAAAGACATCTAAACTCGGACCATTTGCTAGCCACCTCAATCTCTGTGAAATTGATCCGGGGTCTACATCAAACTTTGACTTTATGTGATTTTTTAACCATGTTGTGAAACTTCGATTGTGCTCTCGAGTTATCCAATTTTGATTCTTATTCATGTTCAAACTAGATAATTGATCCATGTGTATTGTAACATACGGTTGAACCTCATCATCATTGTGCAGAACATACAATTGTGCATGCTCCCATTCTGTCCTTGATATAGTCATTAATCTCTTTCCAATTATCCCTTCTCCTGATAATCTTCCCGAATGATGAGACATGGGAATCCCTATGGATTCAACATTAGACAGATATTCAGTACAAAATTCAGCAGCTTCTTCGACAATGTACCGTTCAGCAATACAACCTTCTGGTCGACTTCTACTTTTTACGTACCCTTTTAATATTTTCATATATCGTTCTATCGGGTACATCCATCTTATATAAGCTGGCCCACAAAGTTGTGTCTCCTTAACAAGATGAACAGTAAGGTGAACCATTATATCAAAAAACGAGGGTGGGAAGTACATTTCAAGCTCACACAAAGTAACAACAATTTCCCTCTGCAATGTCGGTAATTTCTGAAGATCGATCACTTTACTACAAATTTTCCTGAAGAAGAAACATAATTTAGTTATGCCTCGGCGAACTTTTTCAGGTAAAATTGAACGTATACCTATTGGTAGCAAATGCTCCATTAGAATATGACAATCATGGGTCTTCAAACCTTTTAACTTGAGGCCTTTCATACAAACTAAAATTTTAATGTTTGAAGAGTATCCTTCTAGAACTTTAACTTCGTGTAGAAATTTACACAAAACAATTTTTTCCTTTCTAGATAGAGTATGAGCGGCTGGAGGTAGATATGTGCAATTTCCTTTCTTTACGGGACTCAATTCATTTCTTATTCCCATATCGACCAAGTTCAATCTTGCATTGATGCCATCCTTAGACTTTCTTGGTACATTGAGTAACGTACCAATAACACTGTCAAATACATTTTTCTCAATATGCATCATATCGAGAAAATGTCTTACATACAATGACTTCCAATATGGCAATTCAAAGAAAATTGACTTTTTCTTCCACCTAGTTTTGACCAGCTCTCTCGCAAAAGGTTTGCCAAATTTATTGGTCAAACCTTGTACTTTCTCAAGTATTTGATATCCATTCGATGCTACAGGAGTTCTATCTTCCTCTGATTTTCCATTTAATGCATTTCTCCACCCACGATACTGATGACTATAAGGTAAAAATCTACGATGTCCAAGAAATACATTCTTCTTACAATGTTTCAACCGCATCCAATTTGTACTCTCTTCACATATAGGACATGCATACTGACCTTTAATGCTATATCCTGATTAATTACCATATGCTGGAAAATCATTAATTGTGCCGAACAACATAGACCTCAAATTGAAACATTCTTTCTTATACCCGTCATAAACTTCCACACTTGTCTCCCACATAATTTTTAAATCTTCAATTAAAGGAGCCAAGTATACATCGATATCATTCCCCGGTTATTTAGGTCCAGAAATTAAAAAAGACAACATCATAAACTTACGCTTCATACATAACCATAGAGGTAGGTTATAAATCAACAAAATCACAGGCCACGTGCTATGTGAGATGCTTTGAAGACCATGTGGATTCATTCCATCAGTAGAAAGTGCAAGGCGTAGATTTCTTGACTCTATCCCGAATTCAGGATACTCGTGATCAATTTTTGCCCATTGCGGAGAATCTGCAGGGTGTCGAAACTTTCCATCTCTAATTCTTTCATCTGCATGCCATGTCAAGTGTTTTGAATCTTCTTCACTGCGATACATGCGCCTAAATCTTGGTATTATAGGAAAATACCACACGACTTTTGTTGGAGTAGATTCTTTCTTCTTATATCGAGAGACATTGCATTTCGGACACGCCTTTAGTAATTCATATTCATTTTGAAATAAAATGCAATCGTTAGGACACGCATGAATCCTTTCATAACTCATACCAATAGAGCACAAAATTCGTTTAGCCTCGTAGGTTCGACTGGGAAGTTCATTATCATCTGGCAACATATCTTTTAAGAGTGTTACTAATTCTGTGAAGCTTTTATCAGACCATCCATTACTCGCTTTTAAGTTGTACTCTTTAATATCTCCAAGTCATGAGCAATCATGGGATGTAAATTATTATCTGTAACAACAATATTTGAATCTTCCATACTCGACAGCATAGCCTTTGATGGTAAATGGACTTCCAAATCATATGAGATTTGATGATTTTAAATGCATGATTCCAAGAAGCTGTAATACACATATCTGGATAATGGTTTTAAATGTATAGTTCTTTATTTGGCAAGTGTGTCATAACTCTCCAGCCACGCGAAATGTCCTTCATCATAGGGGCATTTGTGAGTCTCCTCGGTGCCTGATTTGTGACTTGGAAGAGGAAACCATTCATCATTGGTTGTTTGATTGTCCTAGAGTTGTAGATGTTTGGCATGCTTGTGAGTATGCTAGTGTGCATATAGGTTATAGTGAAGTTGGGCAAGATAACCTCATTCAACTCATTCAAAAGGTTTACTCGAATCATGGTTTTCTTGGGGCCCTAATCGTATGGAATATTTGGTGATACTACACAAGTTGTGTATTCTTTGGTCACAAGAATCTTTTCCCAACTCCATGTAAGTCCACTTGCTTATGGTAGGGACAAGGGCCCGATTGTTACTAGACCAATTTGTGGGCAATGTGGGGATATTTTTTAGATGGTCTTCAATGTGGATGGGATTCCTATCACCAATCAAGTATGACAAAATGTTTGATGGTAGTTTCATGCTTGGATTTTATGGGAGTTTTTAGTTTTCTAACATCCTTATGTAGAGATTCAAATGCTCTTTATAAGGATCAAGTTGTGTTGGGAAATAGGATTTAGAAATATTGTTTGTTATTCCGATTCATTTGGTGCACCACGGGACTCGACAATTTCCCTAGGATTCTGATTAACTTGACCTCATCAATAATTTTATGGATAGAAAGTGGGTTATTTCCCTTCACTTTTTTCGCGAAGGAAATGAGTGTGTAGATGTCTTTGTCAAGATGTGAGCTAGAAGTCCCAAGTCTTTAGTAGATTACTTGAACTTTGGTCGAAGCTTTCTTCAGCCTTGTTAGCTGATGCTCTAGGTGTCACCTTCCTTAAAGAGTAACAAAAAAAAAAACAAGGGTGTTGGAATTAATTTAATAATTAAATACAAGATATGTTCAATATTCAGATTAGATATGTAATCATACTTTATTACGAAAAATGAATAAATATATGAGCATGCATACAAACAACTTGGATATACAACATATTACTCTATCAAAGATATTAGAAATACTTGGATTTATTACTTTCATAGTTTTTGGAAAGCGATCCTAAATAGTCTCTAAGCATTGATCCAAAAACACACACACAGGGAGAGAGAGAGAGAGAGAGAGAGAGACGGATGACGAACACCCTTTGACTTGTGGCTCTTCCACAATTTGTACTCCTTATGTCTTAGGGATTCTTCAGATGGGAAGAATAGACAATATGAGCTTGTGTCTGGTATTATAGGGGATCAATAGCCTATATATAGATGGTTAGTTAGAGTTCCCATTATTCTCAAATAGAATATCAATGATATCCACTCATATTTGAGTCCATATCAATTCATTAAATATTTAATTATCAAAATAGAATTGTTTATTTTATTCTTCTGTAATTGGAAGTTTTATGAACCTCAAACACCTTGAAATTAGTAATTGTCCTTTGATGGAAGAGATAATAACTAAAGAAGATCAAGAGAGAAATAATGGTAGTAATAATGCATTGAAAGAGGTATGATAATTATTTTTATCATTAGGAACTTTCCAATTAATTTTAAACTAGATGTTGACCTGCACTTTGGGTGGATTCCATATAATATTAATTTAGATGAATTGTTAATATAATCGATGAAATAAATACATTTTTAAATAATTTTTCAAAAGTTTAAATGATCGATTACATTAGTCGTTTTTAATTTGTCAATTTAGTCTCCAATAATTGTTTCTAGATACTAATGTTATTGAATCTTTTCAAAATCAATATCAATATTATTTTCACATTTCGTTAGTGTCAACAACTATATTCACAATTTTCTACAATTTTTGAAGTTAAAGTGGTGATTCATTCATATTATCTTATTAAGACAAAATGTAGTTTTTGTTGAGTTAGTGTATTTATTAAGAATCCGGTATCCATATTCATGTGATATCACCATGACCAGAAATTTGGAAGATCAAAGAACATTCAAAGTTTTTTATGAAAAAGAAATAGAAATGGCCGTCTATAATATATTTTAAAAGTTTTTTATGTACGTGGTTTTGGCTACATAAAGAGATTGAATGTGGCAAAATAAATTGTCATATATATATATATAGGGACGTGGCCAATTTTAAACTGAAACAAATATTTAATTGGAGGGGAATAGTGAGCCGATGAGATATTGTGGAAGATAATTATGTTATGTAAGAAGAAGTTAATGGATGCATTATTGAAATGTGATATTATGAAATTATATGTTCATATGAAGATGAATGCAATATCAAGTTAAGTCAAGAAAAGAGGTAGTACATGGTCAAAAAAAACAAGAGTGGTAGAAATGTAGATATAAGAAGACAAAGAGAAGATAGAATTCTCTCTACTGAGTTTTTAATTTAGTATTTTTTCTTCTTTTTAGCTATTTATATATAAATATTTATAAGCTCATTTGACTAAGTATTCTATAGTTGCTCTAGTAAACTAGTATCTCTTGATTGTTACAAATAAAACTAGTATATATTGAATTCATTTAGGATAGGTTGTTTTGTTTGACTCCTTATATTAGATAATTAGATAACAAAAAGTTGTTATAACAGCGTTATTATATATTGCACATATGCTTTTAACTAACAAAACAAATTTTCCATTATTACCTTATAAATCTCTAACAAACAAAACAACTTAATACTTGTTATCTTCTTTTAAACAAATTGGTTATTGATAATAATAATAATAATGATAATAATAATCTATAAATTAAAATATTTTAAATTTTGAAATTTCAATTATTTTTAATCCTTTGATTTAGGATGTTACACATACGGGTTTGATCAATTAAGAATGGCACGCCCACACTTATAAGAGGGTGGGTAGTTATAACGTGAGATAATATCACACGTTATTTCTCGTTTACATCTTTTTTAATAATAAATATACATTTTATTCTTCAATAATTATTATTTTAATTAAATAATTAATTTAAGTTTCATTATTTATTAATTTAAGTAATTATTGATTTAATTAAATAAATAAATACAACGTTAATTATTTTTATAGTAATTATGTAATTAAAATTTACTTTTATAATTATTAAAAAAATTAAATAAAATGGAGTCCATACAAATAACAAAATTTAATTAAATGTTATAATTAAAAATACAAAATGAACTAATTTTATTAATGTAGTACCCTAAATTTGTACAACTTATTAGAAATATTAATATCCATTTTTATTATATATATAAAGATGTATATATTTCTGCCTTTTTAATCATTAATACAAAAAAGGAAAATATATTAAAAAAGGAAATAAAAATAATATAGCTAAAAGTAATAAATTAGGCTCATTTTTTCCAATAAAATGACAATTTTAAATTACAATTACAATATTAAGTCAAATCAAATTATAATTTCAAAACAAACAAAAAAAAAAGCCATTTTATGGTGCCTTGCCAACTGCTACATGCCTTGTTTGTTTTCCTTTTGCTCCATTGCCTTGCTTTTGCTCCAGCTGCCTGCCTTATTTGAATTTTTCTATTGCTGCACATTTGAATTTTTCTATTGCTGCACTGCTTAAAGCACTTTCCTTGTGCCTTTTGTAACTAATTAAAAACATAATTTTTATAAGTCAGCCATTGTACACATTATACAGAGCAAATAGACAAACTTTTGAGTTTAAAAAAAACAAATTAAAGCTGCAAATAAAAAAGCTCAGCAAATGAACAGATAAAAACAAACATAGGCTAAAATCATGAATGCATCAGATGTGCAAAAAAAACTCAGATGATGAGCAAAAGAAAAAAAGCATAAAACAAGGAACTGGAAAGCTCCAACAGGGGTACAGACAAATAAAGCAACTAAACAAATAAAAAACTCTATAAGTACATCTTCTTTAAATTTCAAAAAGGAAAAAAAATCGAACACGAATAGAAAAATACCTAAACAAAAAAAGAAGAAAACAAGAGTAGTAGCAAAAGCAAACAAGCAAGAAGAAGAGAAGATATTTTTTTTCCTTTTACATTATAATAAGTGTTATATAAATGTAAGGTAAATAATAAAGATAAGACTGAGAACTCAAACCTTCGATGTCATCGTCGTTGTCGGAATACCGGTCATACCTTTTGGTCCCTCCGTGCTCGGTCTCGGTTTCCTCCTCCCCTAAATCATTTCCTCTTTCTCTAGTTATGATTTGTGTTTCTTCTTTTTGTTTCACTTTTCTTTTTTGCCTGCATTTTTTTTTCTTCTTCCCTGTTTCCCAGCACCGTCGCTCTGGCTTTTACAAGTTTGGTAAACTAGGTTAGAACTTATGTGCATATATATATATAGTATGCTCTGTTTCTTTTGTTTTATTTTTATATACTAATATTAGTTTTCAGTTTGCTCCTGACCTTCACGCCTCATTTTGCTTATTTATCCTTTTTAAAGCTTTAGGTGTTTAGCAATTTTTTATTTATTTTTTTAACAACTCTCTTTTTTATATAATTACTATTTAATAAATGTTAAATCTTTTAAAATAATAAAAAAACACAAAGATTTTTTTTACTGAAGGTTAAATAAATGTGTCATTTTTTTTAGTATATGAGTTGTCAGGACATAAATTGTATAACTTGATAGTTCTAAAATTCATTTTTATATATAAATTAATCAATTTTTTTTTGTTAAATTTTGATTAATTAGATATGACATCTTTTTTATCTTTGAGCTGTTAAAACACAAGTTGTACAACTTGATAGTTTTAAACTCACATCTAAGCCGAAAATAATACAAAATATTTTTAAAAAGATTAAATTAGATGTGACATCTTTTTTTTACTCTTTGAGTTTTGAGACATGAGTTCTACAACTTGATCGTCCTAAAATTCACTTTTTAAAAACAATTATTCAATATAAACTCTTTTATTTTTCTTTTAGTCAGAATGTTTCTTTTATCGCGAAACAAATTTTCGTTAACAACAATCAATACATCTGCATTTTCTACCAAAGAACTACGTAGCTTTGATTTCTCCATCGCACCGGGAGATACGTAGGAGCAAGATCACATTCTTGTCAAGCACATTAGTAAAAAGTTTCTTTTGTTGTCCTTTATTTCTTGAACACACATTTATTCCAAAATCATATTTTAAAAAATATAGTAATGATTGTTATTCATATTTAATAATAAGCTGAAATAAATATACTTAAAGTTAATATTAATCTTGCACAATTAATTATAGGTAACCGTATTTTAACAGATGTCGTAGGGTGCTAATACCTTCCTTACGCATAATCAACTCCCGAACTCAAAATTTGGTTTCAAAGACCATTTTATTTATTTTTTCTATTTTTAAGGATTTTCCAACATTTTCCCTATTTTAAAATAAATTTTGGTGGCGACTCCATTGAATTCGAGAAACACTCGAAATTTTAGACCGCGACAATTAAAATGAAATAATTTTTATTGAGAGCATCAATACGATAAGGGCATTTATTCTTGTTATTTCCCTCATTCCAACACAAACCACATCTCTTGACGTGTGTACTTTTCTCCCGTTGATCCATTTCAGTATGAATGAGAGTAGATTGTGGACGACATTTTGGATCTCTTCTCATGGCTGGATTGTGGCACAATTCTATTCCATTGTATTCTAGCCAATATGATTGAAGAGGAATTGCTTGGAACTCTTCCTTGTGAAAGTCAATGATACATTGCAATGTATACTTGGAAGACACATACATCATGTAGTCACGGTGAATAAACGAACAAGCGGCGATGACTTATGAACATGGATAGTGTAATGCTTGAAATTCACCACAATCACACCATCGTTTGTCGATGTCTACCTTGAATGTCCCTACAAGACGATCGCTTGGTGGACGAACCAACTCCTTAACTGTAAAGATACTATGTGCTCGATTGTGAATAACAACTTCATGGGAATTCGATATTGCTCGTTCGTTGTTAAGGTTTTGATGATTGTATTTGAGTAAATCAAACCTAATGCCATCATTGCTTGGGCATGTGTCCCTCTTTCTTTAAATTTTGCAGTCACTCTGTAGTATGTTGCTTGCACCAAAGAACTGATTGGAAGATTGTGTGTCCCCTTTAATACACTGCTCATGCACTCAATAAGGTTAGCTGTCATGTGTCCCCAATGTTTCCCTTCATCATATGCTTGTAGCCATTGTTCCTTTGGAATATCATCAACCCATTTCACTCCATCTTGACTCCAATCACTGATTTGTCTCCTGTATTATGTGATGCCTGGTTGAGTCATGGAAGGAACAAAAGTTGATGTTGTTATAGACAACTTAGAAACAAAAATATATGTGAGATATATATTAAAAAAAATACTAACCCATGTTGGTTACAATATTTTTCGTTTGGCCATTTTTGAAGGTACTCATGAAGTTTCGTGATATATGTCGAATGCAAAAGACATGATGCCAATTGCTGTTTAGACACCTAAAAACACTTTTAATTTACTCATGACTATCCGAAATCAAACAGAGGTTGAGCTGAGGTGTGACAAACATTCGCAGACGACTAAGGAAGAAAAACCATGCATATGATGTTTCACCCTCAATAATGGTGTATGCTATAGGAATGGTATGGCCATCACCATCCTGAGCGATTGCCATTAGTAAGGTCCCACAATACATTCCATACAACCATGTTCCATCAACTGAAACAACTGGCTTACAGTGATCAAACCCTTTGATACATGGTTGGAAACTCCATAAGAGGCGATGGAAGACAGCTTTGCCATGAATTACTTGGTCATCCTCAATAAAGGGTCGCACTTCAATATCGGTAACAATGTCTGGAAGATAATGTTTGAAAGCAAGGATCCACCTTGGAAGCTCCTTGTATGATTCCTCCCAATTCCCGTATATTCTCTAAATGGCCTTTTGTTTTGCAATCCATGCCTTTCTATAAGTAGCGGTATATGTGTACTGTGATCGTATATGTGCAATCAACACTGAAACTAATATTGTGGGATCCGTCATTACCATTTGTAGGATGCTTTCACAAATAACAGTCGAGGAGAGTTGTTGGTGATCTTGTGAAACCATTGGTGATCTTCAATAAAATTTATACTACTTATAATTGTGTCGCCTTACTAATATGTCTTTTATTTTCTCTAGTTCAATTGGATACCTTACAGGGTCTTGAAAATGCCATACCACAACAAGCATATCAAGATTCAGTGATATGGACTGCCAAAACCGCTTTGATTTGTTCATCAACTGTAGAATGACATCAAACAGGTAAAGTCAAACTGCAGTTTGGACTTTCCTAGAAAATACCAAATGATCCTGAAAATATTGATACACTTCATTGTCAAGATATGAGAAGGAATCACCTGGAAAATTGGAAAGATAGACATGCTGCATGGATTCAATTTTGGAATGAACGTCAAAGTTGTTGTCTTACCAGCCAACCGATACATGGACACCCAATACCAACAAAAGAGCATATGATGTGGTTTAGACACAACTCCAATTTGTACCTATCAGCTCTGCACCTATTGTGGGACCCACGATGTGGTGTTGCAGAAGAGCCAACCCAACCATCACCGTGACAAAGGCGTAATAGACCTCGCCCACATCGCCATTCATTTTCTTTCACCCCAACCCAAGAACAATTTGAACCACCAAGACAATCATTTCAATTCACGTTAACTCAACAGTATGATCGCCGACAATCTCTACATTCAAGAGACCAAGATTTTGTGAACAATTTATTTGGTGCAGACCTAGGGACACCTGAGTCGGCTACTCGTTATATTAATAACATGTACTCATTTGGTGTTCCATCGCTCCCCAATCAAGTAGATCCTAGTTTTTCGATGCATGTCGACCTACTAAGTGAAAATGTACAGGAGACACATGCCCTAGTTGACGAAGAAAACTCACATCTACATCGTCCATGTCGTATTCGTCAACCACTACGTGTCGCAGCCTAAAATTTCGAGTGTTTCTCGAATTCAACGGAGTCGCCACTAAAGTTTTATTTTAAAATAGGGAAAACAATGGGAAACTCTTAAAAGAAAAATGGTATTTGAAACCAAATTTTGAGTTCGGGAGCCGATTATGCAAAGGGAATGTATTAGCACCCTACGACATCCGTTAAAATACGATTACCTATAACTAATTGTGCAAAATTAATATTAACTTAAATATATTTATTTCTCCTTATAAGTAAATATGAATATCAATCGTTTTTTAATGTGATTTTGAAATAAATGTGTGCTCAAGAAATAGAGGGGAAAAAAAAGAATTTTTTTTATTAATGTGCTTGACAAGAGTGTGATCTTGCTCCTACGTATCTCCCAGTGTGATGGAGAAATCAAAGCTACATAGTTCTTGGATAGAAAATGTGGAGATGTTAATTGTTTTTAAAGAAAATTTATTTTGTTGTTGATAAAAATAAAAAATAAAAAAGAATTGTTTTGACGAAAAAAAAATATGAGTTTGTTTGATTTGAATAATTATTTTCGGTTTAGATATGAGTTTAAAAACACCAAGCGGTACAACTTGTGTCTTAACAACTCAAAGATTAAAAAGATGTCACATCTAATTAACCATTTAAAAAATATTGATTAATTTGTTTACCAAACTGAGTTTTAGGACTACTAAGCTGTCACAACTTGTGTCCTAACAACTCAAAAAAATTAAAAGAAAGTCACATTCTTTTAATATTTGATTATATTTTTAATTTTGTTTTCTTTTTAAGAATTAAAATTTGATGCCGAATAATAAATAAGTTTAAGTAAGTTTAAATAAAATCAGTAATAAACACACACAAACAAAATAGTAGCGAAAGAAATATATGAACTTGTACCTTGATCTATTAAATAAACAAAACTCATTTTAATACTAAAGAAACACAGCTCCACCAGTTTTAATTAAATAATGGAAACAAAACTCATTTTAATATTAAATAATACAACCAAAACTAAAAGAAAATCTATTAAAATTACTTACCGATGAAATAAAGGAGGCTAATTACTAGTTAGCTATATCCATTAAACGGAATTATGTATGTTAAATGGCATGAAATATTTACATAATAGACATAATAGCAGTATAAAAATATGTGATAATTACTAGTTAGCGTATAAAGCAGGAATCGCCCCATTGGTCACATTTATACGAGATTCACCAGAGAAAAAGTAAGAATAGCAGCCTATACCCTATTAGTCATGTATTTACAACAAAACATAAAAAAAGCCAAAGAAAAATGATCCTAAGCAAAACATGTCTGTATAACACTCTAGAGAAAAAAGATCTTAAACAAAACAAACCAATAACACGAAAAACAAAAGCTTTCATCTTTCAAATAATCAAACTCTAGTTTTAAATTTTAGTTTCCAATAAAATGAAGTTCACAAACTTAATATTTTTTTTATGATAAAACAAAAAGAAAAGCCCAATAATATGCTCCGCATAGGAGGCCAAAAGGTTCCATCTTCTTACTAGAACATTTAAACACATTATCATCCAGATAAAATGATATGTTCCCCTCCCGTTTAGAAACCTGGTACTTATAAACTGTGTATATGAAGTATGTATAAGTTTGATTGCATGTTATCACGACCATCTAAGAATATTTCTCTTGTAAATAACTTTCCAGCACAACGTTCCATGCTTCGAAATATTGTTTGTAGCACAAGGTCACCGTAATTAGAAGCAAAGTCAGCTTCAACCTCCTTGTAAAGCATGTAATTAAGGCATCAATGGAAATGTAGTAAAAAATCAGTTAAATCATACATGAATGTAACCCAATTTATGAATGTAACCCCTCATAAGTTTATTCTTTTTCATTTGCAACAATGTCGCTAGCAAATACAATAGTGTGGTAATGGTTATTAACTCCAGAAAACACCACTAAGGGGCAGTGATATTTGTTTTTTCCATATGTTGCATCAAATGCCAACAGATCACCATAAACTTTGTAATCCATTCATCTTATACCATCGCACCAAAATAGATGTTCAAGCCTACCTTCCTCGTCAATGGTGTAGCGATAAAACATCATTGGTTCATCTGATGCCAACCCACGAAGATACTGCAAAGCAGTTTTACCATCACATCGTTACAAAAGGCGTTGTTTTCCCATCAGGTCCATGCTAAGAATATCCTACGTACTATCAATATTTACAATTTCTTCAGCACCTTCTCCACCAACCTCAACACTAATGCCATCATCGTTGCTTCATCTTCTTTACCCCCAGCTAACAAGTCTTCAAGTCCCTGCCGCAACAAACAACATAATTCCAACATGAGTACCAATCAAATATATAGTACACACTAATAATGGAACTAACAAATTTCTTTTTCTACCTTCTTAAATTCAACAGATTCATCCATTGTGATTCAACAAATTTATCTTTCTACCTTCTCAAAAGCAATAGATTCTTTTTCTACCGGCTGCACCAATTATGTACACATCATTTTCATAACAAAAATTTACAAATAAATTTACTCACGGAGAAGGTGCTTGTAAATGAATGAAATTGTATGATTTATAAACATTTAACCTCTTCACCAAACAAGAAATAATATTGAAAATTCTACACAAACAAAAGGGTTCAACGTATCATCATATGTTATATATAGTATTTATCTACATAAACAAATTCTACAATTTTGACTCTAACTAACCAATATCTTAAAATAGAAATCATTAGTAAACATTCGAAACTTGATGTGATGCCACGAGGCCCATAATCACTTCCATTTCTTAATTCCTTCCTTGAATATTCTTTTCTTAGCCTTCCTTTTCCAATCACAGTGGATATGTATAGAACTTTAAGTACACTAGTGCAAACAAAGAAATGAATGCATCAATTAAAGCATGATGCAACATATTGCAATTAACAAAAATCAAAATGGTGACCGAAAGCATAACTAAAAATGATCTTAATCAACAAATCAGAAGCCTATAGACTCTTCTACTATGAAAACTGACAAACACGAACACATCACTTACCCATCAACATGATCATATGTATCGGTATCATGTCATTATTTGACATAAACATGTGTCTGACACACTGAATACGTTTTTGATTTGAAGTGTCGATGCTATAAAGATATTCTAATCAAGTGATTTTGATCACACCTAAAGAATAGCTCACAATCATCGAACCATTTGGTTCTTGGTTGGCCCTGTGTATGTCTAAAGAGTTTGTATCAGAGGCCATAAAATTAATTCTTCTTCAAAGTTCAAATCAAAACTTTCATTGTATAGAGTACCACCCTAACACCAAGAGAACAAGACAACTGTGACATAACAAAACTGTAACTTTTTAATTACCCAGAAAAGAAGTTTTACCAAGTTTATCAAACACAAATTAATGGTAGGATAACCAAGAAAATAATTAAAAGAAATAACAGAACAATGAAAAGAAGAAAAGAAATGGGAAGACCCACTATTGTAAATCATTACCTCAACTTTTTCCAATCGTAAATTAAGTTTGCATCCAATCGACCCACAAGTGTGTGGTTTGCAAACTAATATTATTATTATTATTGATAAAAGTGGTTTGCAAACTGGAAATGTATTCATGAGAGTTGATTTGTACCCACACTGATTACGGGAGAAAACGGGTGGAGTAATTTGCAATGTAACATAATTTACTTTTCAGCCCATAATAAGTTAAATTTACATCCCTCACCGGTGAGAGCTTTAATTGATGCCTCACCTTAGCCATCACCATGAATAAATATTAAAATATTTCAACAATTTCTCACTTAAATTATATATTTCAAATTTTTAGAAGTGCATCTGAATATTATTTATTTTTAAATTTTTCTTTTACAATAGATACATTTTATACTTGCATTTGTTGTAACGGATGACCACCACATTAATACATTTGATGACATAGATCGATATAAGTGAATAAGATAAAAATTTCATATAATATGATCTCTTAATCATCCTTATTTCCGACACCAATCAGCAATTGAGCAATCCAAAATAAATAAAGACATCATTTTTTATAAATTATCTCTATCAAAAGTAATGATATTTAAAGCACGTAAAACCTAAATTCACCACATAATGGAGTATAGTCCCCTTGCTAGACCTAATCCCCAAACATCTCTCTAAGGTGGAATTTACCGAAAGTAATACTGTGTCTTGGGACGATAAATCCTACTACCACTGAGGGTGCATGGGTCCATTTCCGGATTTAAATTAACGAAAATATATATTTCTTAAAGTGGTGATATATACTCTACTCTATCTTAGAATGCCACGTGGCTTTGGGCGTGAAATGAAATTATCCTCTTTTTCATTGATTCCGTCCGTGGTACACTCTCTCATCTCAATTCTCATCATTCACTTTATTATTATTTCTCAAAACAAAGAAATAGCAAGGTATAACAATTTATTATATTTCTCTTGCAATAATTCATTTACACACAACTCTTTCTAGTTGTATTGCATGAATTTTTTTTTTTTAATTTTATGTTAAAGTATAGTTTAATATGATTCTTGTAACTACCAATTAAATTGGCTTTGAATTCTGTTGTTCATGAAGGGATTATCCCTATTCCCTTGGCTGGGGAAAATTATGATTTTCTATAGACTTTTTTTGATTTGTGTAAAAGAGGATTTTCATTTAAGTAATATGATTATGAACATCTTCCTTTTCCCTCTCAAGTACTTTTGCTACTTTTGTAATTTGTAGTAGTTTCTGTGGTAGGTTAGAAATTTTGACACAGCAGAAAATAGGTTTTTTCATTTGAAAATAACTTAAAATGATGGATCCAATAAAAAATTGGGATATTTTAGTGGATCAAAAACATATTAAGTCTAAGAATCATGGTTATCAATATCTTACGATACATACAAGTTATTAAATACAGTATTAGTCACACTAGTTAGTTAGACTAGTTAATTGTTTTTATTGTATCTAGTACAAGTCGTATATTGATTTGATACTAAATTGAAACCAATCAATATATGTTTGCGGGTGTCTATTTTAAACATGAATCACAAGATGAATGTCAATTCATCAACATCACATGAATCACAACTTGGCCCTAAACTGTGTAACAAACCGTTTTTTTTGTTTGTCGTTTTGATTTATGGATTGAATCTTGAATTATTTTGAAGTCGTATATGATATATCATGAGCGTGTTTATTGCTTTTACTTGAAAAAGACATTTTAATTTGATTATGTATCTTAAAATTCACAATAAGATTTTATTCACCATTCGAAAGATAGTTCTTCCGATTCACGATTTGAATCTCAAATCGAAAACCAATGTAAGAATATATTATTTTAGCATACAACATTAATTTGTTATGTTTGGGTGGGATGCAGCTTAAGGGTCATTGATTGATAAGGAAGCAGCTGGGATTTCATCATTCCAAAAACTGAACTTTTTAAATCAGTTTGTATTATGGAATTCCATATATCCTTTTCAGATCATAAAGTAACTAAGTCCTCACCTTCCCCTGCACTCTGTTGTGTGGAGACAGTACCTCAAGATGAACAAAATTCTCATATTACAGCTTTTAATTCTGGAGATGGATCCACAAACTCAGATAATGAATCATCTTCATCAAAGAATGTGCGAGATGTACATATAGTAAGAACCACTATTGCACCTTGGAACATTGCACAACAAATTACGGGTCTGTTTACTTTGTGGAAATATTTTTTGTTTTCATTTTCTAAAATATGTGTTTATTTTAACTTGCTAATAAAAAGAGGTGAGATGAGACTTTTGAAGTGAACCATTATGATATAGAGAAGATGAAATGCTAGTTTGGGATGATGCATTTCTGGAAATAATGAAAGCAATTCTTTTGGTATTTACATTGTTTCTGAAAATGAAGAAAACTGTCCACTTCATGAATCTCTTGTCACTTAGTTAGTGAGTAAAGTTAACACAAATTTTAGAAAATGAAAACAAAAAGTATTTTTTGCAAAGTAAACGGCCCATAAATTGTCTATTTTCAGTTTTAAAACACTGTTGGACTCTTCCTGTATATAATTAGCCTCATAGAGGCCATGACTCTTGCAGATTACTTTTGCTTAACAAGTATTGATTTCATATTTTCCAGTCAATGCGGTTAATGGAGGACTTTCTTGATCTTGCTAAAGAAAATACAGAAAAGGATCTGGAAACATGTGGTATACTTGGTGCCTTTCTTGTAAGAATCATTTTAACACTGTCACACAGTTTATGGCATTATCATCATATATTTTTTACAACAGAACATAACTCCATCTTTAGGATCTTTCTGAGATTCAGAATAAATGAGATTCACATCCTCAAATAATCTTTGTTGCAACTGAGTTGCTTTTTCTTTTCCCCTCTCTAATAATATATATGTACTCTTGTCATGTGTGGGAAATAGATTCCTTGTTGTAACTACATCACACAGTGCTTTTAAAACAATGATCGAGATCGTTTAAAACTGATTTAGTGATTGGGTAATCTGAACAGTCCAATCTCAAATCCAAGATAGGTTACTGTGTGGTACTTTTACTGTAGTGCTTTTAATGCTACTAGATTATTATTTTTACTTTCTGTCTTCTGTGGTTACTTTTAAGTACATGCCATTATATTATAGAGATTTAAATCTTTCTCTGTAGTATTTTATGATTGAAAAACAAAAAATTTGATCTGATAAAATGATTTACAGAATTTGAAATTTATATGCGACGATGTCCTTCAATTATGCAGGAGAATAGAACCCTTTATATGACTACACTAATCATACCAAAGCAGGAATCGGCATCTAATTCTGTTAGTATCTGGTTTGCAACCATACATTCTTTTTGGCTTGGTTTTGCATTATTTTAGCACTTGTTTTCAAGAGGGCTTGGTTTTATTACTGCTTATTGCTAACTTGTGATGTACTGTATGACAGTGTCAAGCCACAAATGAGGAGGAAGTTTTCACAATTCTAAATGAAAGATCCCTTTATCCTGTGGGATGGATCCATGTATGTCCTCCTAGTTTTTCGCTGATATGACACTAGTTTAAGACTTTTAGCCCAACATTCCATATCAATCCAATCATTGATAAGGCATGTTTGTTTGAAATCTTTGGTTTGGATTGAAATATATAAATATTTTTCCTTTTGTTCTTTGATATTGTCCGCTTTGATCAAAATATGTATCACCGGTGTTATCTTAGGTAACATTTAGAGCGTAAATTATTTTAAAAGTCTATCAATTCGGGCCACCCCCATATTATACATGCATTAGTCTAATAGTGTTAGGTGTGAGTGATTGTAGGGAAAAACCAAGTCTCACATTGAAAAAAGATAAAGTCTAAAAAGAGTGGCTTGCCTCACTTTACAAGCTGGTTTTATAAGGATGAGTTAGGATTAATATAAAAACTTAATAAAGATAATATCCCCCATGTTACTCTGCATGAGCTCAACAACAGTAGTTCTCTGTGTAACACCAACACTTCACATTGAAGGTGTATGATGTCCGACATGTATTGTCTAACATCGACACGACAACGACACATGTAGTTATATTCAATTTCTTCTTTCAAAATATTATCGTGTCAACGTCTCAGTGTCCATGTCGTGTCCGTTGTCCTCATTTGTGTTAGTGAATATAGATAGTTCCTACTGGTTTGACTAATATCTAACCCTTCTCTTTTTCTAAACATTTTTAGACACACCCTTCTCAAAGTTGCTTCATGTCATCAGTGGATCTTCACACTCAATATTCCTACCAGGTGATTGATCCAAGTATAACACTTTCTTTTAAAAGCATTTCTTTGTTCCACTATCTTCAACTTCAAATTAGCATCTAAAGTGTTATCTCCTTTATGAAGACATGCTGCATAACATATTATGCAGTGAATTAAATAACTTCAAAGAGAAGTTATAAATAGGACAGTTTTTATGATTTTGCAGGTAAATAATGATAATCAACCTAACTATTATAACTGGCATGGATATTGACTTGAAATGTATTTATAATTTTGTTTTTTGCTTCGCAGTCCAATTTTGAACTTACAGTTTGGTGTTATTTTTTCAGGCAATGATTCCTGAGGCGTTTGCCATTGTTATGGCACCAAATGATACCTCAAGGTCTAATACTGGTCTTTCATTTGATAATATGGACAAATTACCACTACCTATTGTTTTTCACCAAAAATTTGGATATCTACTTTATTCTACTAGACAATCTTGTCTTTTTCTTTTCTTTCTTTTTTAAAATAATTCCTTGTAGTTGAATCCAATTTTGCATAATTGAGCAATAAAGGACTCTCTGATGTACAATATTTTGAACAAAACCTTTACTTGCTTCTCTTGAACCACAATTTAAGCCTATTTCAAAATGCTATGGTCACTCCACTAATGCAATGAATTTACAAGTTATATGTTCTTTTTTGCAGGAGCTGTGGACTCTTTCGCCTAACCGAACCCGATGGGATGAATATTCTAAGAGATTGTCCAGAGAAGGGATTTCATCCACACAAAGAACCAGATAATGGCAACCCTGTGTATGATCACTGCTCCAATGTGTACAAAAACTCCAATCTAAGGTTTGAAATCTTTGATTTACGCTAAAATGACTCTGATTCACCGCATACTATCTGACGACGATGTAGAGTGTAATTACAAGAAACATGTAATATTTATACATGAAAAAATAGTTCTGATATACAGTTATTGTAACATTTTGCTTAATTTAATAAGGCCAGTCTAATACTATCTCTTGAACGTTCATATTTATTTTGGATGGTAATTATTCAAAATAAATGGACAGGTTAAGGAAATAAACTCAAATTTATTTGATGTCTAGCTCTGCTTGTATCAGAATCTACTCTTGTAGTGCACTTCTAAATATCAGTAGTTAAACATGATTCTTCGTCCTGAATTTATGTGTTTGCTTCTCAAGTCCTACATGATACTTAAGCAATGAGCACGAGCACCAACCCTTTAGACCTGCAAGCCTCATTTGCTAAAGAAGGCCCTTCAAACCAAAGGCAGTCTTCTGCAGTTTGGTGTTGATACATACAGCTTCTATCTCCAACTGCCTCTGATATATGTAGCACCGTCACATTAGATTCAGATTAAAGGAGTGTCGGATGTTCGACATGTGTCGGTGTCGATATAGTTGCATTCAGTTACTCCAATTTTTAAAATTATTTTAGGTGTTAGTGTCAGTGTCGTGCATAGTGCATGTGTCAGTTTTTCAAGCCTCTAATGCTTCCTCAAGTCCTTCATCTCGATGTTTAGGCTCAACATATTAACCAGCTATCTTGCATATGTCATATTTAGCTCTCTTCTCAGGATGTTGCCTTCTAGTTTGATCATCCATGACCTTCGTATGTTCATTACCCTTCATTGAGTCACTTAATAAGAAGGTACAATTGAAAAGAAAAAGTAATTAATATATTACATTGAAAATTGAAAATATCATTAATCATTTGGAGTCAATTTTGTTTACAAATATATCACTATTTGTAGTGAGGAGAGAGAAAAATATAAAAAATTCTACTCCAATGACACAATATAAACATTTTTTGTCCCCAATTTTTTTACTCCCAACGTTTGTAAAAAACTTCACACGATTTCAAAAGTATAGTTTTGTATAGCATAAAATTGTGTTGTTTTCTTCCAAATTTCAGGGGTATATTTTTAAAGTAACTTGAGGTTTTGTGAAAAGTTGGATACAAAATTTATTTTTAATAATTAAACGTAGTGTAAATATAGACTAAGCCAGCGATCCATCTGAGTAAGAGTTTGTTAAACATCGGATTTCTCAACTCTCACATGTACATGACAACTAAATAATCGAACATTTTATGTACACTTCACGGTATTATGATGTACTATCTAACTTCAATCTAATAATGTCCATCACAACTAAATAATCAAACATTTAGTTAGATACATAATGAAATTGTACACTTCACAATATTAATATTATAATGTAGTATCTACATTCAGAATATTTATCTATAACTTCTTCTAATTTCGTTTGCGAGATTAATTTTTCATGTTAGAATATATTTGCATAAATATTTTTTTAGTAATTTTATTAAAAAAAATGTCATGCATGCATCTGATATGATGTTGGGACGCGATTTTCAAATTGGTTCTTTTAACTTTTAGAAAAATACATTTATAATTTTATAAGTTTAAACGGGTTTTCGATCCAATTATCTGACAATAAAATCAAAGTCCAAGATCGCTTTAAAAAATTCTCTGCCCATGCTCCATTTTTTTAAAGTTCAGCCGATTATTTTTTATGAATTGCATAAATTATTTGTTGTTTTTGTTTTTATGGGTTTCAAGAAAGATTTTTTCGTCCATCTTAATCGATCTTCAATCACAATACTTTTTTGTCAATGAATTTTATATTTAAAAAAAAAATCAATTGACATTACTAAATAAATAATTTCAATTTTTAAAAAAAAACTCATGGATAACTAATAATTCTATTTTATTTATTGGATAAGTTCAATAAATATATGATATATATTATACATAAATAAAAAAAACTACTATTGTAAAAAATTTATGTTTATTTTAAAAATTTAAATTAATATTCCAAATTTTGTAATTTTAAATAATAATTTATTAGATTATATAAAATTAAACTACTCTTGTCATAAATAATTGATAATTTTAAAATTAATTATTAATATTTTAATTTTAAATTTAATATCAAATTCAACTATTTTTTATTTATATTTAATTAAATTTTAATTTTAATTCTACTCTTGTTTTGCTAGTTTTGAACTCAACTCAATTAGGATTAGAATTATAACTATAGAGACAAGATATAATAGAATTCAATAATAACTTATCAACTTTATCAAACACTAAGTTGAAATAAAATATAATAGGCTTAATTGCAGTTTTAGTTCATCTATTATTGTCAATTCACGGAATTGATCCCCTATTTTGAAAATCGACAGTTTTGGTCCCTCCCTCAGATTTTTTAAATAAAAAATAATGATTTTTCATATTTTTAAGGATGTGACATACAATTAAATTAAAAATATGAAAATTTCGGAAGTTGAAATCTAAGTTTTTATAGCATTTTGTTCTAATTTCATGGAGGTTAATAATTCTACATTATCATATCATATGTCACGTTATTTAAAGTATCTCATATAATCATTTTTTAGTTAAAAAATAAGAGTGGAGAACTAAAATTGTCGACTTTTAAAATAAGAAACCAATTTCGTAAATTAATAAAAATAGAAAATTAAAAATGCAATTAAATCAATATAATAAATATATCATATCATGTCAACAGTAAATTAAAATAAGATAAATAAATATATAATATCATATCAATTATGTTGTATATTAAAACAACCATTAAATATTTTGTAAACACACTAAAGCATTAAGCCACCAATCTGAAAATACGTGAAATGAATTTCTACTTCTTCTACCAATACACCAATACCATGCAATCTATTATATATATTAAAATAGACTCCTATATAAACATGATCTAATATTGTGATATTTCATTCAAATATTATCACCTCAACAAAAAATCCTATGTGGCACATCTAAAAGGTTTTTCCTCTTCAATTCTCCTTATTATTCAACTTCTAATTTGCTTTAACACACATTTACTATTATTATTATTATTATTATTATTATTATTATTATTATTATTATTATTATTATTATTATTATTATTATTATTTAGTATCTAATGTTATGTATAACTATTAATGTGTCATGAGTTACAAATTAAAGTACAATCAACATATAATTTTTTTTAGTATACTATTCTACTTCTTCAAACAATTTCTATCAATAGTGCCTTGCAATCCAATTATTTTCAAAGAAGTAGAAATAGTTGGAAAATTCTTTTTTTTTTTTTTAAATAGACTCCCACATAAACATCATCTAATATTGTGCCATTTCATTCAAATATTGCTACCTCAACAAAAAAATCCCATTTGCCACATCTAAAGGCTTTTCCTCTTCAATTATC
>JBBPBQ010020322.1:10909861-10935785 GCA_037974755.1 Cicer yamashitae
TGAAAATTTTTTTTTTTTTTTTTAAATAGACTCCCACATAAACATCATCTAATATTGTGCCATTTCATTCAAATATTGCTACCTCAACAAAAAAATCCCATTTGCCACATCTAAAGGCTTTTCCTCTTCAATTATCCTTATTATTCATTCCAATTTGCTTTAACACGCATTTTACTATTATTATTATTATTTTATTATTATTATTATTATTATTATTATTATTATTATTATTATTTAACATCTAATGTTAAGTATAACTATTAATGTGTCATGAGTTACAAATTAAAGTACAATCAATATTTTTTTTTTTACGTATACTATTCAACTTCTTCAAACAATCTCTATGATTAGTGCCTTGCAACCCAATTATTTTTAAAGAAGTAGATATAGTTGGAAATTTTTTTTTTTTGCACAAATAGCTTTTGAGTAAGTGGTATTTTGTAACATATTATACCTATTTGCTCAGTTTTCTCAAAACATTGATTGTTGTTAGTTAGAGTATTGTTTTTGACATATTTGATCTCATCTACGACATGAAAATATATTGGCTCCTCAAAAGACAAAGAAGATTGTCCATATTCAGCTTTATATTAGTGTTATTATTGTGTCTTCGGGAGAAAACTATTTACTATTTATAGATAAAAGAATAATGTTTAATTTTTAAATTAAAAAATTATTTGTTGTTTTTTTACGCAGATGTTTTTTGTTGTCAAATTTTTTAAATATACTGCAATTTGAAGTTTCTACATCTGTTTTACTTCTACTCAACCGTACATACGAGTTGTTTTTGAAAATTCTCAAGTCATGTTGTATAGAAGTTTCATACTCAAAATATTGGAATTTAGATTTGTCATTTCTTTGACAGAATTAGAATGAAATGAATACCAAATAACAAAATCATTTTTATATTTTTCTAACAATATTTTGACTATAAATTTATATTTGACAACACACAAAAAAAAAAGCATAACTAATCTGATTTTGCGGTAGATAATTGCATATATTAATATTTATTAAAATACTTTTAAGATTTTTAACACTAAATATAATTTATGAATTTTGTTTGTTGGATGATCTTCACTATGGATTTTTAATACTAAATATATGAATTAGTTGCAATTACGTTCTGCAAAACATTTTACATATTCTCAAATGTGTATTTGTCAACTCATAAATAATAATTACTCAAATAAACTCACTTGAAAAAATACTCTACAAACAAAATAAATAAATTATATTATTTTTGAAATTTTAAAATCTTATTCACAATACTACTAATATGTTAAAGTCTATATATCCCGCGCAACGCGCGGGTTATATTCTAGTTTATTTAATATTCTCAAGCATTTGAGCTACATTTGCCAGATCAACCAACAAAGGCATTACAAGACAAACTAGCATTGGCGTCAAATCACATTCACAAATATTCTTTTTACTAGGATAATGTTTATTTATGCAACATTGTCAAAAAAAGTTTTATCGTCACCTTCACTTGTGGCTTAAGAACGATGTAACAAACTGTTCATTAAGATTGACACTGAAAATATAGATAAGGAAGTTGTGTCAATTACAAACCCAGTGCTTCTATTAACTCACATTTCGCTTTCTTTATCCTTTTCGTTTCTACTTTGCATTTATGCCTCCTTCAAATTCATTTTCATTCTCCTTCTGCCCCTTATTTGTTAGGCACACATGCCTTGTTCAATGCAACACAAATATCATTCAAAGGGCAAAGCAAAATAAGTCTAATCTCCCCAATCATATATTAGTTGCATTGGTATTCTCTTTTCTCCCCTTCTCAAAGTTATCTAAGGTTTAAATGCAAATGTTATTAAATTAGATTTTGTTAATTTTCAGGATCGAATTTGAAACTTCTTGTTTAATTTTTTTTCCAATGTTCTTTAATTCACCAACTGAGTTAATAGCTACATTCACGGAACGTTTGATATATGTCTTTAAATTTAAGTATTCCATTTTTCAACAATGTAATGTAATTTTTAGAATAAATCATTAATTTAATAATTTAATCATAAAAATATATTTTCTCTTCAATTTGGTCACTGAAATATTTTAATTTCATGAAATTAGCTTCTCAACTATAAATCTCCTTTCTATTTTTTAGAACAATTGAGAGACCAAATTGATGGATTAGTGGAAATAATTTAGAGAGTATTTATTATATTTATATAGTTCAGATATCAAATTAGAGAGATATTAATAGTTTATAACCAAATTTATTGAATATTTTTAATTTTATAACTTTACTGCTTTTGACACCCCCATAAGAGAACATTTTTCACCCGCCCGTTCTGACACTAAATTAACGTTTATTATTCTAAGGGCCCGTGTTTTGTAGCGTAGCTCCAAGGGCCCAATAAAACTTATTGCAATTTTCATTTTTCATAGTTGCTGGAGTTATAACTTATAAGCATAATTATTGGGACAATTTAGATTTGAGATGGTTGATCTTTTTTTTTTTATTTGCAAGAAAGGGTGAAGAGGACCAAAGAGAGTCATGGCTGGGGTATTAAAAAAGTGCATGATGCTGTGTTGTGCAACCAAGATTGCCACGGTATGTTGGTTATTGAGTTTTGATTTTAATTACTTATGTTTTCAAATCTACTCTTAAATATTTTCCTCCCTCTAATTTTATGTTTAGTATGTGTCAATATCATAAAAAATTAATTTATCCTAACTATTTATAATATCATCTTTATAATTAGTTATGATTTGTGGATTGTATAAAAGTCACATGTAAATTTCTAAATATTGAGTTGAAATTTTGCTCATAAAAGATAGTCATAATTGGTCATCATTTACCCCTGATGCCCTAGTCACTACCATGCCTTTTTATTTTTACAGTTTTGGACCACACTAAGCCCCATACCCATCAGATTTCACTGTTTTTTCTAGTTAGTACTGTTTATTAATTTAATATATGCAAGTATTTAAGAATCCTCTGTAATAATGCATGCTCCTTTCTTAACATTGAGTAATGTTATATTCTTTTAAATATATAATGATTAATGATATTTTTGAGGTTTGATTAAATATTAAATAAAAGATGTATATAAATTTAATATCCTAAAAATGTAGAATAATCATTTAACGAAAAAAATAAATTCACATATAAAAAAAAGAACTAAATTATTTTCTTTTTTTGTACAAAAATAAATTATTTTCTTAACATTATTCATTTTCATTTTACTAGCTAATTAACATAACAGCTATACAAAGTATTCAAAATGTATTTCTGTTTCTATAAAAAAAAAATATATTTATGGAAATAAGAATAATTCTATTTGTAGTATGGTAATTTACTGAAAAAGATAATACTACTTTTTTGACAAAAAACTGGAGATTTTCTAATTTTCAACGTCGTAATCCAATATTTGACCCCAAATATAAAAATATTAATTAATTACTCTGACCATTCCAAGTCTTCCATAGTTCTTTATCATTTAATTTTTTAAAGGTGTTTCAAATATTCAAGATATAATAAACTAAAGATTAGTTTCGTAATACATATTAAATGATAAAAACGGCCATAAAGTTTGATATATTGACACATATTTTAACTTATAATATATTTTTTTTCTATGTATTTAAGTGTGAATTTTGCTCATAAACTCTTTTGAAAAATAAATTAAAGATTACACACGCAGGAAGTACTATTAATAAAGCATTTATAATCTTTACATTAAAAGAAAAGAGAATTCTACAAAATAATAATAATAATAATAATAATAATAAAGTTAAAAGTACCTTTTATATAAAACAAACTAAAAATATTTTGATACAAATATATATCAACCAAATAATTTTACTAGAGAATGGTTGGTCTTTTTTTTATCAAATGTGTGTGGTTGGTGTGAGTGATAAAGAACTAGTAATACACCTAACTCTAAAAAGACAAATATTAGATTTATAGATAGTGAATTCTCATTAGTACAATTGATGGAATATAAATATAAATGTTATTGTAACTGTTTAATAAATTCGACGATCTTTCTTATTTTAAACTGAAACATCATTTTTTTATTTTAATTTTATGTTTTAATATCTTATTATACGAAAAAGAAAATACAACTTTGAGGAGAGAACTCAATGTTATGTATCCAACTAATTACTATAAATTACCGCAAATTATCGTGACTAATTTAATAAAATTTAATAATTATATATTAACAATATAAAATAATTTTATATTAACATCAAATCACAACAAATCTTATAATATAAGCATATTTTATAACCGCTTTTAAAAATAATTACCGCATCATTTACTCTTATTAATCTAGTATTGCACATATAGCAAATAAGTGAATCTTTTAAATATATTTTTGAATATGAGATAACTTGGACAACAATAAAATATAGTTTATCGGCGTAAACAAAAACTAATTATATATTACCAGTATAAAGTATAAAGCGTGATAAGTGGCACACCAAACGCGAGTTCTGTTCCCCTTCGTGGTCTCTCTCTATTGCTACCGCGTCAAACAAAACTCGATCATTTACTCATCTTATCTCTTTTTCTACACCCAAACTCTTCCCCTATTTTCCGATCACAAAAAACAAGGTTCGTATTCTATTTTATTCTTCCACCAATTCAGATCATGCTACTAATTAAGCTACAATTCACGTCACATATATAAATATTTTATAATCAATTGTCACTTCTCGTGTAAAGATATTGTCCTACAATTCAAACATATTTCTCAATTGTTTGATCTCTTAATTTTCTGTCAAATTAAAATTATATTGGAGAATTATTACATATTTATCAATTATTGAACAACAAATTGATCTGTTAATTGATCGGTGATTTTCTGGTATCATGTTGTTGGAGAATTAGTATTATACGAAGCGATTTTGTTTCGTTGTTTTCGTGTTAATTTATATTAACTGAATCTATTTTTCGTTTGTTTGTTTGAAACGAAATTAAGCAGAAAGAAGATATGGCTGCAGAATCATACGAGGAAACCATCGCAACGCTGACCAAGCTTCTCCAGTAACAAAAATCTCTCTCTCTCTTTCTCTTTCTTTTTCGTGATTTTTCGGTTTCGTAATTGAGACGAAGACGGTTACTAGTGTCATTTCGTGTCAATTTCTTTTGACAAGGAGGTGGCGGTGGTTCGGTTCTTGTTATTGTCATGCGGGACCCACGCGCACCTCCTCGGACGCGTTGTATTCCGCGCAATGTAACGGTTTCCGTGTCATTTTTTTAATTTCAGAGAGAAAGCTGAACTCGGTGGCGTCGCCGCCGCAAAGATTAAGGAACTGACGGCGGAGTTAGAAGCTGCCGGTTCGAAACCGTTTAACCCGGACGAGAGGATCCGATCCGGATTCATACATTTCAAAACGGAGAAATTCGAGTACGTCTCTTTTTTACGGTTTCGCTTTTACTGTGTTTAGGATCTTTCCTTAAATTGTCTTCGTGATACGAAATTAGGAACCTTCTTATCTACAAAGTAACTGTTAGAATTGGATAAAATTCCCTAAGATAGCATGAGAAAGAGGAAAAATAGATAGAGAAACTGAAACACGTATGTAATTTTATTTACTAAAGTTAAACTTATTTATTATCTATCAGACGGAGAGTAATTTCTTATGGTAGCATTGGTAAAATTTAATTTGACTTAATGTGTATTAAACAAAAACCAAAACAGTAGAGAATAGTGAATAAATAGAGTTGATAGCTGTAGTAACAAATAAGACAATTTATTAAATTTGAAGGATTCGATAAAATAGTTGTAATAATTCATAAAATCTCATAGTATAACAATAGAAAAATAACATACTAAAAGCTAGCTATTAACTCAAAAGTGTGAAATGCGACAACTTAGTATTTTTTTTTTACTCAAAGGTGTTTCTTACAAAAGACAATTTAAAGTGTTTAATCAACCGTATTAGTGAAAAATAATGACATGAAGTGAGTAAAAAATAAAAAGAGTTTGACCCTTATCTGCCGTGACGTTAAGTGGAAATATTTATTTTTATTTTATTTTTTATTTTATTAAATTTAACCTGTAAGTGATAGTACTTTCACTGAGATCTTGGAGGATGCTGTCTTCTTTTCAGGAAAAATCCTGATCTGTACGGTGAACTAGCCAAAGGCCAGAGCCCAAAGGTCAGCTGCTACTTTTTTTTTTTAACTCTAAAATTGTTTTTAAAGCATTTGTTAATATAACAAAAATAAAAAATTTATATTTTTTCTCTCGAAAATTATGTATTATATTTTTCTAGTACACAAGAACACATGTTAGCATATCTATTTTTAAAACTTCACATTTTTTATATTGGACTTCACACTTATTACATATCGTTGTCTCAAACCTATTTAATTTTATTTTTATATTCTTGTACATCGTTGTCTCATATGACAATAATAGTAATAATGCTTTAATTCTATATTTTAATAACTCTTTCAACAACCAAAAATACTCCTTAATGATGAACGCGTCTACGACTTTTGTTTTTTATATTTCTATAAAAAAATCATTGCATTTTTATATTAATTTGATTTGATATATCATACTCCATTATTGCATTGAGTAGTGCCCTATGCATTGACTAAAAATAATTAAATTGCATTATTGCATATGCAGTTTATGGTATTTGCTTGCTCAGATTCGAGAGTTTGCCCTTCCCACATTCTGGATTTCCAACCAGGTGAAGCCTTTGTGGTCCGAAACATCGCCAACATGGTTCCACCCTACGACAAGGTATATACTTAAATAAATATTACTTTGATTAATGTTTGATGAATAACTATGCAATTAAAAAATATATTTTGAAAGTACAAGGTAATCCGAAACATTAACTTATTGCATTTGGTTCCTATAACTAAGGAGTATACTAAATCGAATTATAATCATGGATCAAAACCAACCTTTAATAGTACCCAAAAGAGCAACTTTTAAAATTATTATATATATGAAGTATTATCAATTAGATTTTAAATTTATGAAAATGTTATACTTACTTATTTATTTAATACCAACTTTAAATTCAAATATTGAATTTGTTTAATTCACATTGCACAAAAAGTTACATAGAATAAATAACCAAAAAAAAAAAAGCAAGTGGTCCTCACATATACATAATCCTACTCCCTATAATATGTGGAGTCACTTCATCACTTCTCATTTTCATCAAATCACATGCTTCTTAATGTAACGACACATATTTGTTTTTTGACCAAATATTAGGACACATTGAAAGTTTTCAATTTACGACAAATCCAATTAAGTCGCCGTCAATTTATCTTTTATCAACAATTCGATTAAAATAAATTTATCACTATTCAAATTTTCAATTTTTTTAATTTACATAATCAATCAATTTTTTTAATCAAATTAAACACTAAATATAATAAAATATTTCTAACTAATCATGAAATGATTTAAATGATTTTAATATCCATATTTATTTGATTTTTCAAGGTTATTTATATTTTATATTTCTACTACGATTTTATTTCTAACACCAAATACTTCTATATCAAATAGTTAAATAGTTTTCGAAAATCTAACAATACTAGCACTGGTTGTTTTAAAAAAATTAGTTTTTGAAAATATTTAGTTTTAAATCTATCCTATCTTTCAATTAATATAAGTTTCAACTTTCACAACAAATTTTATAGATATGAAAGTCTGACTGGCCTTGTTGTTATTGCAGACCAAGTATTCGGGAGCAGGGGCGGCCATTGAATATGCGGTCTTGCATTTAAAGGTATTTTGTTGTTATTACTTATCTCTTTCTTCACCACATATTATAATGCTCTCTTTATATGGTTATGGTGGGTCACGTTGAATGGTATAAAGTTTGGTGGTGGAATGGAGGCCTTTTTGTTTGTGACAGATGGTGCAGGCCATTTGACATTTTTAATGTTGTATATTTATTGCATCTCAATTTGCATATCAACCCTTAGTTTTTATAAAAGATATTATAAATATTACTATAAATTTATTAATAAGTTTTAAATTTAAATTTGAAATAAAACATTCAGTTTAATAATATTAATATTTTATTATAAATTAATTATCATGAAACTTGTTATCTCTTTTAAGATAAAAAAAATATATTAATATTTTATCAATTAAGTTAAAATTTAATAATGACTACAAATTTTTTTTAATTATATAATCAATTTAATTTAATATAAAAATATAATATAATATTTTTGATTTTTTTATATAAAATAATTAAATTATAATTTAATTTATAAAAATTTATTTATTTAATTTATATATTATTAATTAAGTATATTAATTTTTATTAATTAAATTATAACTCAATTTTCTATTATAAACATACCTATTCATTTGGATCACAAATAAAACTATTCACGCATGAAAGTCTATTAGGTAGACCCTGACAGGGTGTATCCGAAAAAAAAAAACAAAACTAAGTCTCACAATGAAGGATAGAGTGTGAAACAATTTAAAAAGAGTAACACCGTTAACTTTAAATTAATGATGACTCAATATAAAAATGTAGGATAGTGTATATCCCATTTAAAAATCAGGGCGGGTCCTTAGAATTTTAATGTTTAGGCAAACTACAAAAAAAATTGTATTTTTATTTTTAAAATTGTTAATAATTTGTTTATAGTTCAAATTTATAAAAAAAAATTGATAAAAATTATTTAATTTATTTTGTGACATAGTAAATTGAAAATAAAATTTTCATAATTTTAATTTAAAAAATTTCTTTTAACTGATCGTACCAAGAAAATTAATATTATTTTATATTGTTGTGCATACATTAGAGAAAAAAAATTTCAAACAACTTAATATTATTTAGTTTAATTTTAATTCAATTATTAAAATTTTTCTAATAGTTTTTATTTCTACAAATAGAACTTTACAATTAACATTAAAAAAATTATCATATATTTTAGATAAATTTCAAAATATTTATAACATACTTTCGAATTAAGAAAATAAAATTACTTTTTGATATTAAACAAAAATACAAAATATATTATATATTATGTTATTTAAATCTTCTATTAAATAAAATTACTTAATCCAAGATATATAAAAAGAACAAATCTTAAAAGACTATTCATCATAACGTTAGTCGTGTCTATTCAAATGAATTTTCATCATAGTATTTTTCTATAAATTTGATGTTTTTGAATTTTACACACTTAATCTTCATTTTCATATACAATAATAATATAAAAATAACTTTGCATTGATGAACAAAATGTTGCAGTAACATTTTACTCTTTTGTTTTTGGATTCTAAAAACGCTATGCCTTACAGGTGGAGAATATTGTAGTTATTGGACACAGCTGCTGTGGAGGTATAAAGGGGCTCATGTCTATCCCAGATGATGGGACCACTGCAAGGCAAGTTATTTATTGATATATTTATATGTTGCTTAGAGTAAATTAAGAAGGAATAAACTATTTTTCCAAAAGGGTGACTATTCAAATTACATGCGATGAAAATTTAATTAATTTAAAACATTATGATAGCTTTTCAGTACTTCCAAATATCTTGTTGATTCACAGATCACCATTTCACCGCATAGTTGAAATGTATAGTATACTTATCATTCACACGCCAGCATCAATATATATTAATATATTGATTATTAAATAATAGTGAATATAAAGAAAATAAACAACATGATATTTCCCCGCTGGGTTCCACCTTATTGGAGACAAGAGAAAGCCTGACAAATCAAAAGGAAGAACCTTTTGGAAATTTTGCTTTGGGCATACCAATAACAAATTAGATCCTTTTGTATATCATATTATTAGTTTGACTTTGTGGGTTAAGGGAGGAAGTTCAAATAAAATGATAGTCAGTACACTTTAATTAATAATAATTTTTTTTATTCAATTTTCAATTTTAAAAAGTAAATAAATGAATAATATTAATGTTTTTGTTATTAAATTACTTTTTATATTTGAATTAATTTATTATTACAAAATCTATTTGTAAAGTAAAAAATATTTTTTTTTCTTAAAAACAAATATTTATTATCTCACAAGTTGATTTTATAATAACGATCGTTTAATCATATATAAAAATTTAATTTAGTATCAAAGTTTATCGAGTCGTCGACCACCATTTCATCTACACATCATGTCAATATTATTGAGCATGAAAAAGTGTATCAAGACAAACTTAAAAATATTTTATAAAAAATAATATTCCTTATTTTATAAATCGATTTTACAAAAATAATAATATAAAAAAAAAACTTAATATGATATCTAAACTTATTTATCGAGGCACTCACCATTTATATTTACATATCAAATCTAATAGGACTGCATGTAAGGATGTGTAATAAAAAAAACCATGTCTTATATTATATAAAAGTTAAGATATACAGATAATTTATAAAGAAAACCACTTATAGCCTTATAATACATCAGGGTCTAATATATGTGTCTTTTCATGTAAACGACAATGTATCATCATTCACGGGAAAGGAGAGGAAAAGATATAATGTATAGATATGATTCTTTTATTAAGGATTTTTAAGTGAAATGTAATCATCAGTCCTCACTCACTAACTAGTCATTGGATATATACTTGCATGTAAGATTCTACTGTCGACTAACTACAATGTAGTAACTTTCATGTACTCTGTAACATAAGACAAATGACTCACATAAATCATCTTGAAAAAAATAATAATAATTTCCTTTCCATCATCTTTTGCAGTGATTTCATTGAACAATGGGTCCAAATATGTAATCCAGCAAGGTCCAAGGTTAAAGCGGAAACAAGCAGCTTAAGCTTCTCAGAGCAGTGTACAAACTGTGAGAAGGTAAGCAAATTACACTTCAATCCAACCCTTTTTAACTTGTTTAATTATTTTGTGACATACTTTGTTCACTTAACAATGTAAATTATAAGTCTCTCTTAAAATAAAAATCCTAAATATAAGTTTCATTTTAAATTATCAGATTTATTGTTATATTATTTTTTAAAATATATTTTTCATTAATATTATTAAATGTATGTTTAATATTACAATGAGTTTGTCAGAATCACAGTTAAACACATTGACATTCAAAAGCTTTGAATTTGAATATCACAGTGTCTCGCCGTGATTTAAGCAAACACAGTGTGATACCAAACATACACTAAATGTCTTGAAATATCGAAAACCAAAACTAAATGTATTTCTATATTAAAGGATATTTTATGAACATTTTATATATAAAATACACTACCTATTTTCTTAAATAATATATGTGAAAGTGACATTGAAGTGCAGGTTGGACTTACAGTGAAATTGTTAAAATCACGTTAAATCACTGTAAAAAATGAAATTATTAAAATCACCATGATATATGCACAATATACACTTTATGATTTTTACAAAATTATGATGGTAGCATGATTTTAATAATTTCATCATCCTTCCAAACATACACCCAATATACAGTGTTTACAAATTGTTATGCCATCATGTAATTTAATATTTTGCTTCCTAATTCTAATGCAGGAAGCTGTGAATGTATCACTTGGGAACTTATTGACTTATCCATTTGTGAGAGATGGGGTTGTGAACAAAACACTTGCATTGAAAGGAGCACATTACAATTTTGTTAATGGAACTTTTGAGCTGTGGGATTTGAACTTCAACCTTTTGCCCTCTGTATCCATTTAAGATCTCTACAACACCAAAGTAAATTTGCAGTGCATATTATGAATATTAGTCCTCCTTTTGGCAGAGTATTTTGTCAGTTGTAATTGGTAAACCACTCAGAAAGATGCAAACATTCAGCAGAAATAATTGTCTGTGAACAAGCAGCAATAACTCAATCATTTTTGTTTTCTATCGTTGTCTTTTCTGTTTATGTATAGTACTTTTTTTATATTTTAATTTCTATTTAACGGATACTTGAATGATACGTTATATATTAACTCATAATTATGCGTTATTGTTGGAGTATAAAATGTGAGTAAATAGACTTACAATTTGATGAAAAAGAACATGTTGAGTAATAAATAAGTGTTGGAGTTCATAAACTTATTACCTTTAAGTTTTTATATGAAGATACATTGTTTAAATCATTTGTATTATTGTACTTAGCATAGTACAAAATTTGTCTAGAGACATGTAAGGGACGACGAAATTGATACATACAAATTGAATGTATATTTTCAACAACCTCTTTATTAGAATACTACTTTGTTTGGATAAACATATTATGCTCTTATAGTATAAGCACTAATATATAAGTTACATTTACAACACAAAGTAAAATAAAATCGAACTCTTTTTTTTGCATTTTATGTTTATCATTGACATCTTAATTCTCAAAAAATTTATATTAAATATTAATTAAAAATATTTAAATTAATATTTTAAGTTATAATAAAATCAAGTGAAAATAAAATATTAATATATGAATTAAGATTGTGGTACATTAGACTCCATTTAAAGTTATATTAAATTTATCATTAGAGGTACTTTTATAGTTCATCAAACATTAAATTGAGACATAATATCATGAATTATTATATCATATTTCTTTTTCTGAGTCATCAAAGAGACCCTAAAAATTTAAATTGTTTATTATATTTTATCTTATCATACTCTCTTATTGGATCAAAAATTGCCACGATCAAAGACTTATTCCATTCTTTGTGCAAAGTCATAATTAAACTGTAAACACAAGGGTCAACAAACTAAGCATGTATTCCAAGTGGTTTAACATATTTAGAGCCATCACTTAACAATACTACTCCACATAGCCCTCTGCAATACTACTCCACACATATAGCTTGAATTATGACAAAGATTGAAAAATATTTAGTTTTGAAAAGGCAAGTGATAAGATTGTTGGAATTAAATAAAAGCCTCCAACTCTGTTTACCAATCATGAAAAGATTACACACACTTAAGTTTTTGAAGCTCATACTTCTATCACACTTAAGTTTATCCCATTTGAGCCAATTTATGCCTCTTGCATATCCTCCATTTCCCCATAAGAAAGAATTCAATTAGAGACAAGGGTAATAAGAAGATATTCATATTATATGATAGCATCGTTTAGACAACATATAGTGAGAATTTTACGATTCAAGAGAGATTTATATTATTTTAAGAGTTAATTTTAATAATTAAGTCTGACGCAGTTTCATAAACAGTTAAAATATTTTTCTCAAAACATCTGTTTCTCTAATATTTACTAACATTTTGAACTTAATTCAATTCTTTTAAGTAAAATTTCTAATTCAAATTTTGTAGATTAAAAAAATATGTATTTGTATAAAGACTTCACTAAAATGATCAACTCTTAATTATTAACAAAATCGGTAAACCCTTCACATTAATTATATTATTAAAAAATTGTAAAAACATTTATAAAAAAATTTAAATCGGTAAACCCTTCACATTAATTATATCATTAAAAAATTGTAAAAACATTTATAAAAAAATTTAAATTAATTCGACAAAAAAAACTCATAAAATAAAACAAATAAAAATAGAACCAAAACAAAACAAAAAAAGTAATTTAGTCTACTATATTAATGAATGATAGCTTCTCTTCTCATTCCATAAAACCCAACCTCGACGCTTTGCATATAATCACATCAGTTTCAGTAACAGTATCAGTATCGGATTTATCTCTTCCCTATCTCTCATACCAATTTCACTTTCAGGTAACAATTTCAATTTCAATTTCTTTCCCCTTTTCCTCTCTCTCTCTATCACAACATCACTTCCTGTTTCTTTCCTTTTCCACTTCTCCACACTCGTGTTTACGATCCTAATGTTGAAATTTTTTACTTCAATTTTCGTGATTTAAGCTCCAATCTTGAGCTTTTAATTTTATTTATGTGAATTGTATTTGGAATCTATAAAGTAGGTTTCATGGAAATGGAAATTTTGTATGAATTTGGATCTTATTGTTGTCCTTGTTTCTGATGTGCTATTGTTTTTTATATATTTTTTGCCCTAGTTTTGACCTAGGGATATTGAAATTGAAAATATCAAAACTTTCTTACCCCCTAAGTTGGGCCTAGTTTTATTATGGGTTCTAATGTACTTGTAATTGATTTTGATTGAGTTTGGTTTCATGTTTTTTAGTTCATATTCGAAATTTAGGTGTGTTACAACCTAAGTTGCATCAAACCTTAAATTTTAAGTTGTATGTAACAATCTTGTTGTGTATTCATAGTGCGAAATGGTCCGTTTTTTCTGTTGTCTTAGTGGAGTTTGTTGTGGTTTCTGGGTTTTTGTAGGATTTTTAATATGGCAGATACAAAACAAGGATTGAGGAAGCCGGTGTTTACCAAGGTTGATCAGCTTCGCCCTGGGACCAGCGGGCACACCTTAACTGCGAAGGTGGTTGATACGAAGATGGTGATGCAGCGTGGTCGTTCTGATGGTCCTCAACCCCGTCAAATGCGAATTGCTGAATGTTTGGTTGGTGATGAGACTGGAATGATCATATTCACTGCAAGAAATGATCAGGGTATATTGTTATTACTTAAACTTTATACAAGTTTTCCTTACTGCATCATGGTGTTGCATTGTCATCATATATTTAGATTTTTATTGAATTTTATTTTTGGGGCTGGAGGAACGACATTCTTTTGTTATTCAGTATGGGTGTACACGTTGCATGTGTCATGTGTTTTATTTTTTCGGTTTTGTGCGCACGTTCATTTATGTTTTGGTGTCTGTTACTTCTTGTATTTGTATGCATCATGTGTTTATTTGTCAATTTTGTCGGCGTCTGTAATTTGTGTTCAATGCGTGTATTTTGAGCCGAAATCCTACTGTCTAAAGTAATTTGGGTTGAATAATTGCAAATGTATTTTTTAAATGTCGAGTATATGCTTATAAAATGAAAATAAATAGCTACAATAACTGCTCTTAGAATTTGTGCTAGCCCTAACTCAACCCTAAAAGCTAGGTCATGTGGTGCAGATTTTCCCAAGTCATATCAGTACTATTTGTCATATTTCTAGTCGGATCCATCGAGAGCGTGGGCAAGTGCTAGTGGCCAAATAACAATGTTGAGGTTGTAAAGTTTTAGATAATAAAAGAAGAGATAAACCAAAATAAAGGCTTAGTAATATTATTGTGGTATTATATGATAGATGATTTGATGTTACGAAAAGACAAAGCAATAACATATTTATACTAATATACAACACTCAAAATCTTTATTGAACAGGGAAACAGATCATAATATATCTAAAGAAATATAACAATTAATCTAAGAGATGGTATAAGAATATAAGATATTCTAAGATAGGAAAATAATCTTATGAGATAATCTATGAAAGGAAATTAATCCTATAAAATAATCTAAGATAGGAAACTATTCCTACGATGCAATTGAAGGTGCTATAAAATATTATAAAGATATTATAATATACTTTGCCTTAATCCAAATTAATGTTATTACCACACAGCCCTTGATATGCTAGCAATGATTAAAAAAACTTGTTATTTTAAATCTTATACATAAATCATAAGTTAATTTAATTTAGTCTCAATAATTATAACAATGTTTTGAATATCTATCTCATAGGAAACTAATCAAGGCAGTCAGTTGTGTTGCTGTTTTATTTTTTTGGTTTCTTGACGCAAAAGGCTATACATGACATCCATTAGCCTTTTCTAACACTAAAACCAACTGTATAAATGCTTTGTATCAAGTTTTTTTAGATATGAAAGTAAGAAATATCATTTTGTAAATCTGTTTAGCATATGGTGGCATGGGGGAGAAACATAAAAGTTGGAGAGATAAGGATTGTGGATTACTAACATTTGTCATTTAAAAAGAAATGGGTTTAGCATATCTGAACCATTCTGTCACTTGACTAAAAATGTATGTATCTTCTGTTTAGCAGCATTTGATAACCTTAAAATATCTCGTTAGACCTTACACATTTACATTTGAAAGAAGTACAGAAATTTTGTAACACTTAACTATGTATTTTCAAATTTGGGTTGTGTTCAATCTGATCCAAGCCTGTTGCAACCCAAATGCAAACAGCCAACAGAGAAACAAATTTCTCAACATCTTGAATCTTCTAGAGTTTGTTGCTTCACTAACTGACTGCAATAGAAGCCAGGAACCTTGATTGTAAATATGTTTATTAATATGTGTAGAATATCTTTTTCCTAAATGATCAGATTAATTAACATTTTTGGCCATGAGATATGCCTTTTTTTTTTTTTGATCTGAATGATTCTGGGAAATAAGAATTTATTGATTTTTTTGTCTGAATTGTTGTATGAAAACTGAGAAATGTTTTGATTTCCAATGTATATGTGGAATTGGAGGGTAAAATAACAGAAAATCAATTCTTGATGTTCTTGGTTGACATAGGCCGACATAAAAATTTGAGTGCTTCTGTCTGAATCTATTTGGAGTTTGTGTGACTGTCACAAATTGTCTGGGTTATGCAACCTACTAATAAGTGATACCTGCTCTTATGGTTGCATTGGCCATAAACTGGGATAACCAGGAAAACATGTGAATCTGTGCTATCTTCTATTAACCAGCTGTATCTCATTTTGGATTTTCCTAGGCACTGAGCTGTTGAAGCTTTCTGAATATGTGACTGAGAAGCTGTTAAATTCATTTTGGTTGAAGAGTTTTTCTTTTTAGAGAGAGTTATAGACTTCCTATAAACAAGGATAGGGAAAAGGATTAGTAGCAACTACCCTAAAACAGAAACAACAACTAACAAACAGAAAATAACTAACCTAACTAACTAATCCAACAACCTTTAACTACTCTAATGCTAATCAATTATGCAGATGCAAGATTTCCCCGATTGTATGTTTTGGAATTTGAAAATATCTTTATTTCACTCTGGAATGCATTGCACTCTATGCCCGAGAAGTGTAGAACCAAATGAAGTAAGATATCAATAGGTGTAAATTTAAAACAATGGGGACTAGCTCCTTCCAAGAACAGAACAATGCAGGAATTTGGGTTAGGTCAAAAGTCCAAAACACATTTTCTTTTCCTGTTCCCGTTAAATAAGCTTTAGAATTTGGGTTAGGTCTAACTCAACCCGAAAGTAAGTTCCAGAGGTGTTTGTTAACCAAACCTTTATAAGGACTACTTCGACCATATCTTAACTCTCTAGTTGATGTGGGACCTAAACATACTCATTCACGTTTGGCACTAGACATCAAGAGTATTGGGCGACACACGTTTGTTAACACTGTAGATGTTCAGTACCAGACGTGAGGGCATGAGGGGGTATCTTAATATCCTACATCAACTAGAGAGTAGAGATATGGTCGAAGTAGCTCTTATAAAGCTTTGGGTAATAATCACCTATTGACCCTTGGTGAAGCATAGTTTTTGTTGTCCTTTTAAAAATTTCTTGATGTTCTCCTCTTTGTTTACCATTTTTTGCATATTACTATTTTTTTCTTCTCTTTCTGAGTATTATATTTTCTGCTTTATTTTTTTTTCTTTCTTTTCTCTATTTCTTTCTTCATTATCTATTCTATATCTGCTCTATTTTCTTCAATTTTTTGCTCTATTTCGTTCTTTCTTTTGCATATTACCATTTCTGCTCTACTTTTTCATATTCTATTTTCTTCTTTTTTCTACATTTGCTACATTTTTTAAATTTCTTTTTGATTCGTGCTCTTTTTTAAATTCTGTTTTAAATCTGCCATTATCTAAATTCTATTTTTAACCCCAGGTGAAGCATCATTTTTTGGATCTTTTTTTGCTGTTTTTTAGTGCGTGTGTCTGTATATACGTGTGTGCGTGTGTTGTGCTTTTAATTTGGCTGTCATACTTCCGCCATAGGCTATTCCATGGCAGGTTTTTTTTGCCGCCATATTCAGCACCAACACTGATCTCTAGTTGACGTGAGATCTCAACATAAGCCAACCTCCTTCTCCTTCTGCTTCTGCTTCTCCATCTCTATCTCTCTCTCTCCACTTGACTTCTACACTACAGGCCAACTTAACTACTAGTTTTGCTAATATTTTACCAAGAATTTTTAGATTGTAAATTTTTAATTCTCCCTAGATAGTTAGTAATACATGTCAAGTTGTTTTCAGCATAGAAGTTTAAATGAAGTTCCATGTTTATGGTAGATAACAATCTTGGAATACTATTTTATCTTGAATTTTCAAATTAAGTTGCTAAGTGAACAATATTTCAAATATGATATATAATGTCTACATGCTAATGATGAGTTTTTCTTTAAAATTACTTATGACTTAATTTGTCTCTTTGGCCATGAATGAGTTTGAGTTTTTTCTTTCATTACATCCTATTTCCCGTTGTTCTAATTTTGCTTCTTTTCAGTGGATTTGATGAAAGAAGGCTCGACTATAATCCTGCGTAATGCCAAAATTGACATGTTCAAAGGATCAATGAGACTTGCCGTGGACAAGTGGGGCCGTGTTGAAGTCGCAGAACCAGCTACCTTCACTGTTAAGGAAGATAATAACTTGTCCCTGATTGAGTATGAACTGGTGAATGTTGTTGTCGAATGACTTGTTGCGAGCATTCTGAAATGTTCTAATGAAGAATAAAAACCATCCAGCAACGAAATCTACTTTTATCTATGGGAAATATGATCATGCTCGACACCGTTCATCTTACTAGAAATAGAGATTTGTGTAGCCATTAGTACCAAAAGCCGCTTCTTACTGTTGCAAGCCACAGAGTCAATGGATCATGTAGCTTTAACCACCAAAGAGAGATGGTGAATGTAAGTGGAAGAAAAAAAAAAGGGAATTGGCTTCCAGATCATACTTTTTGTTATGGCTATCTATTTTTATTTTAATTATGTGTATCTTCATCTACCATGGATTATATGTATCACAATATTTCATGTGGCCGGTGAATGTTTATAACTTTATACCTAATGCAACCCTTTGTTTAGTCACAATCTTCACCATGATCTACTACTTGATAGACTAGATTGATTGCAACATTATCCATTGATTGTGAAAAAAATTATCTGCAAATTGCGTTGTTAAATGACAGCAGTAACACCATGGCAGAATGGTATTGTGGAGGCAATTAGTGAAGATAGGCTCGTCATGGCAATGCCATTGGCTGCAATTACAAGTTTTTATCGTCGAAATTTGGCTTCGGACATCGGGCCATATGATAACATTTGCTGCAAATGCAAAAGGTAAGAAAATCATTGGTAATTAAAGATCATCAAGTTATAAATTATACTTGGCTGGTGACTAAACTCTGATAATATGGATTACATCATTTGGTACACACATGTGGATAAACTCTTAGAGATCTATCATATCATTATTGTTCCATTTGCCTGATGTTTGTTTCATCACACTTGATAACAGTATCATTTTCCTATGAACATGTTCAATATCATGTGCCATGTAATTATTAAGTTGGTTTGAATAAGTAGTGTGTAAACTATAATGTCTTTCCTGATCAATAACATGCCATGTGATTATTAATTTGGTTTAGATAAGTGGTGTTTATACTTCAATTAACAATGGGGAAATCATGTTGTTTCTAACTCATAATTAAACACGAGACATTCTTCTTCAATATGACAACAAGTGGATGTTGTTTTTCGCCTTTCATTACTCAACTTCCCTATAATTTTTAGTTGAGAACCTTCATTTTTTTTCTTCTTTATTTATGGTTCATTTGGAGAAAAATAGACACAAAAAATAGTTAATAGGTCATATCATTAAGTGAATTCTACTATCATTAAATTATTTTTTAAGGTGTTTATCCGAACATCAATTTGGGGTGAGGAAACCATGCCCAACCCAAAGTAGTCCATGTCCTCAAATAAATGAGTAACTAATAGCAACGAAGTATTCAAGAGGAGCAGATTGTTTCAGCTCAATAACGTCAAGAATTTCTAATTATTGTATAGAAACAAATTCATCTTCAAAGTATTTTTCTTTTTCAATAATTTTTTTATTTGGACCTTTTCTCTTTCCTTTTATCTGAGCATAATGATGTCCATCAACCAGCCACTAGAGTGAGTTTGTTATTCCTAAGGTATATAAGTATGAGATGAGATCAAATTAGAGTTCTCAAGTTTTACTAATTACAATATTCCAAGTTTTAATAAAGTGTTTTCGATAATTGATTTTGCTTAAAAAAATGACCATTCAGTGTACAGTTTTGAGGTATATTTTACTGATACATACTTGAGCAATTGTTAAGCAATTAATTAGTACTAAATCAGTCTTTGTTCAGTAGATATGGTTAAAAAAATTACATATATCATGTAAGACAAAGTGTACACGTGAAGCTGAAGCCTGCAGTTGAAGAATAATATTTGATATATAACGCAATTAGCATGTGATTAATTAACATAATATTAAAGTAAATGAAATTCTTGAGGGATAGAGTTTGAGGTTCTAATACATACGTTTGAGGACAAAATCAAAATCCCTATAGTATGGGAGAAGAAATAAAATAATGGCTTATCCATCTTCACCATACTTGCTACCACTAAATGGCTTAGTTGTACACAATAAAGGATCACAAACAACTGGATGTGTGCTATATTAGTAGGCCCTATTCATCATTATATATATATATATATATATATATATATATATATATATATATATATATATATATATATATATGTGGATAAACTGTCGTTTTAGTCCGTTCATAAAAGTATAAGACGCTGTTATTTGGTTCTTGATTAAGCTAAAATCTTAAATTAGTTATCTAATCATCAAAATATCAGTCAGTTTAGTTCTTAGCTTTATAATGACACGAAATATTTTGCCACTAAATTGTATTTTTTTTTAAACTTTTATAATAGTAAATTATATTTTTCAATATCTATTTTAATGATTCAAAAACTAGTTTGAATTTTTAAGTGAATTAAAAATTAAAGTGACATTGTCCTACGCTTTCAAGATCTAAAATGATTGTTTAATATAATTAATTATTGCACCTTCTTTGTCTTTGTATGATTAGTGGGAATCAAGCTCCATATGTCCATATGTTATCATATACCCTTTAAAACTATAGTGAAAGGACCACTCACATGGCTCATATTCATTATACATAAAAAATAAATAAAAAAAAAAATTATTTGACAAAGAACAATGGGTTCATAAACAAAAGGATGACGAATAATGAACGTCATGGTAGTCACATATATTAATTAATAAATTGATAATGTTGGTCAAAAGTTTTAAGTGTGTGATAACTACCACATTAAATTGTGTACTTTACATAGTTGATAATGGACAAATTAATACAAACAGTAGGATGCAGATAAATCAAATAGGACTAACTAAACATGAACTCAAGATCAAATAATAGGGATGGAGGCAGAACTCAGTTAGAGTCGATATACAATGCAAAAGCTTTACCAAATGAAGTATTAGCATTTAATAAACTTTTCTTAACAAGTTTGAAATTGACCTCATATTATTTTTTTTCTTTTTTTTATTTAAAAATTTTAAAGTGAGAGAATGACGTCTTTTGCAATCTTTCAGATATAATATCCGTTGTTTATCAATAGATCAAACCATTCGAGTTTATATTATTTATTTTATTATAAATGAAACAACTAAATTTTTTATAAATTACATACATACATATAATATTTTTGATAAATTTTTTATATTTATTTATATTTTAATAAAAATGTTAAAAATATAAATAAACTTGTCTTATGAAATATCAATTCATTTTTAAATTATACATAAAATTATATAAATTTTTCCATACTTAATTTAGGCAATAAAAATTTTCATTTCAATGATCAGGTTAACTTGGAATCTAGAAAGAAAAAAGATTAAGCAGAATAAATTTAATTAAGATTTAATCAACACATGTGACAATAGATTCATTTGTCCAACTGAATTCATTGGCTGGCCCAATAGTGAGTTAGGCCTAACACAAACTTTATTATAGGCCTTCTTGCTTTATGTGAGAAATCTTTGGATTGAACATTTTTGCTGGCATATGCTACTTTTTTGTTTATAAATTAATGACATAATATTTTTGCTAGTGGTCTAAACCTATAACTTTAGTTTTGTTTGGGAGTTATTAGAAGGGAAAGGGAGGAAAATGATTTGGATCGAGGATATGTGAAGAATGAAAAGATAAAGGAATATTGTACTTCTTTTGGGAGAGAATTTTAGAAGGGAATGAGATGAAAATGATTATAAATAATATTTTATTTACTTATTTTGTGAATATTATATAAAGAAATAGTTTTGAAAATTTATGTAAAAGTTTTTTGAAATTTTCAAAAATCCTCTCGATGCATTTTTTAGTGCCTCTTTGAAAAATGTTAATTCAAGGAAGAAAATAAAATCTCATAAAATAGAAGGATTATTTGCATTCAGGTCCTATTTACTCATTTCTTTATCCTCAAAATCTTCTCCACTCTTTCTCTCTAAATATATTAGTTAGAGTAGAGACTTTACTGATTAGCTAATCTTCAAATTCTCTAGCTTTATGTAATAATAATAATAATAAAGGGATAACTATTGATTGAAATATTATTAAAATTGAAACCTTAACTATCTATATTTTCTCTCTCTCAATCATTGTTTTGTCTTATACCAAAATAATCGTAATTATTGTTTTGTCAGTTATATAACTATTATTTTTCTAGTCGAAATATAAGTAAAAGTTAAGATGTATTTGACCTAAAATTTAAGTCAAATATATTTTGATTTTTGTTTGTATTTGTAACTAGAGAGAGTATAATTATAATTATCCATTGTAGCATACTCTATTTAATAAAGTCGAATCCTTAATTAATAATACAATCCCTCTTTGTTTGCCTATATAATCAATTTAAATTTAAATGATATTCTGCTGAATCCATACTTGATCATTTACAAGTTTACAAGCTCTATATGTTCATATTTGTCAACAAAAAAAACCTCTATGTTCGTATACCAAAGTTGCATTGGTTTGAGTAGAGCTTAACTTAAATTCCTTAAGTAAAGTTTCATATTTGCATCTTGTAAATGAAAAAATTATATTTGCATCTTGTAGATACTTCACAACAATATTATTATGATGCTTATTAAAAAAGTTGTAGGTACATACTAGTAATTTGTTAACACATGTGAATATATTTTATAACAATATCAACTATTATTTTTTTTTTCATATTCATTTTACTTTTTTAATTTGCAATGCAACCCTGTTTTTTAGAGGATTCAAATGTGATTAACTTTATCCACATGCACATTGTTCTTCTTATATTGTAATTGCACAACTAATTTCAAAATCTTTACATCTAATTAACCAGCATCTTAATTTATAATGACATACTAATTAGTAATTAATTATCAATCTTTTATCATGCATATGTACCTAGTACTAAATAAATCATACATAAAACTTTTTTGTGGTCCAAATCTATTAAATACCATGTGCAATTGCAGATTCAAATTGAAGATTATCATGTCCTTGTGATAAAATAGAGTACATGATATTGAGTTTCGCTTCATAGGGAAGTTTGATTTGATATCTTACTAACTCATGCTTCCATTACAAGCTCATATTGCAGGAGATAATTCAGTGCTCCATAACATCATGCTTAGCTTTCTTTTGATCAGGAAATTAAACATGCAAAGAAAATGGATCCATTAAGTGTAACAAAACAAAACTTACGAAATATTGACACAGACGTGAAAATCAAAAAAATGATTTAATGAATCATATGTATCAATGTTGTGTCGTCTTCGAACATCAGACATATTTTTGATTTAAAGTGTTAATGTTACATTATATAAAAAAAAATGGTAATTATAATGTATAAAATGGATAGAAAAAGGAATGAATAAATAAACCATGTAGCTATACACATAATAATTTATTTATTTATTGAATTAAGTCAAACAAACTTTAATCTATTTGTAAAAGATGGTAGAATTTGACATTTTGCATAATGGCATTGTTTTAGACATAAAGAAAGTTATATCATACATGGCTAGCCCTATCTCTAATCAATAATAAATTTAATATTCAGTATCACTTTATTTATTTTTTAGGTGAAATTTTTATATATTTTTTTCTAAAAGTACAAAGAATTATTTAAAAGGCACACTCTTTCAACAAATCTTGAATCGTATACACTAATCTGAGATTGTTTTACACATGAATGTTTCTTTCACGGTAAATTTGTTAGAATCACGTGATGAGTGATTGTAATTTTACCGAACGTAAACGTTGTGTATGATTTGACTTTTTATATTAGATTTTTCTCTTTTTCCCAATTATATTAATAGTCATAAGTGGTGTATTTTTATAAAATGTTAAAATAAGGGGTTAACTTTTTTTATGTTCAAATAATTAACATATTAGCAACACGTCTTGCAAAGTATATAGAGATATAGATAATTTGTTTCACACTCAATTTGAGTAATTTGAAAATTTCTTGCTTTCCTACTGTGAAATGTTGACTTTTTCAATTATTTTTCATCCTTAATGTGAAACTTAAAATGAATAAAGTTGATGTCACTTACACTGTTGATAAAGAAGCCAACTAAGAGGGTAAACTGACAATACCTCACTCTGAAAAAAGAAAAAATAGAACTATTAAAGTGAGATACTCTGCAGCAGAATAATGCATATAAAAAGAATAATACTATTGGGAAGGAACATTTTTTGTAACATAGAAACTTAAAATAGTGGATTGTGTTTAACAAAGAAAAGAGTATGCATGTGGTGTCACATGAGCTTTAGAAGCTCTAATATGAACAGGCACATGGAGAATTTTCATCATTGAAACAACTGGCCCTGTCTTCAATTGATGAAATTTTGTTAGTTTTTAATTATACAAGTTTGAATTTGACATTATTATTCTTTTGAGTACTCATTCACATTACCAACAATTAGATAAGGTATAGTTAAAAAAATAATATTTTTTGACATTCATTCATCACTAAATAAATAGCCAATCAATTAATTAAAGTTAGAACATTGAGAGTTTGAATATCTTAAGTGATTTGAGTTAAGGATGGAAGGAGTTAGACACACTAAAATTTATTCAAATTTTAATAAAAAATATTGTAAGTTTATTTGCAGATATATTATTTTTTATTTTAGCGATTTGAACCGTAATATTCTTAATCGATATAAATTTTATCAATTTGAATTAATGAATATTTTTTAATTAAAAAATAAAAATACTATTGAAAATTCTTAAAAATTGGTTAAGAGAATAAATATTGAAATACACTTTCACTATGTAATAATCAATGATAGCATGTTGGTTAGGTTTTGCTAATCCAGTTAAAGCTTTGGAATCAAATAAGTGATTTCTTTTTGCACCAAAATAAGAATTTATGTATAAGAATTTATGTGATTATTAGCTAATGGCTAGCTAGTATGCATGTTTTTTTGTTGAACTCATTGAATTTGAGAACATGCAATTTTTGAACTAACTTTGTCACACGTTAAGACATCTAAACTTACTAGTTTTAGCTATACATAGTTAATTACATATCTATCTTAATTAATTTTCAAGCATGTTATGTGGTCCAATGCTAATTAAATAGCACAAGCCTTCGCCTATAAATATATCCTATAGTCATTTAATTACAATGTGAAAGAATGAAGTTTTCTTTTGTAGGATTTTTCCATTTTCTAAATCGAGTATAAAGAGATATGGATTCTCTGCATTATAAAAGCTAGTAGTTATCCTTGTAGTGTAGTTGATCTCGACTATTGTTTTGAGATTTGAGGATTTAGATCACATATTTTTTTTTGTTAGTGACATTCGTTCATTAAATTAATAATAAACAATCTCAATTATTTATTTATGATTTTATTTGGTAAAAATAGCGGATAAATTAACTAATATGAGAAGAATTTATAGCGGATAACTGTTAAATTAGTTGATTTAATTTGAAGTTTTTGTTAAAATTAATTGTTGAACTAATTGAAAAACATAAAAAAAAAAAAAAAGATATTTCTAATTAATATTTA
>JBBPBQ010020322.1:10935855-10954424 GCA_037974755.1 Cicer yamashitae
AAAAATAAAAAAAAAAAAAAAAAAAAAAAAGATATTTCTAATTAATATTTAAAAATTTCAATTAAGACAATGAAAATAAACATAAAAAAGAAAAAATAAAACAATATAAATTATAAATTCAAACATTATTTCAAATAGCTTTCTAAACATGTCTATTAATTTAAACGATATAAATCATCCGGTATAAATTTATCTTTTAACTTTATTAAAGAGACTCTAGATCACACAGTGGAGATCAATAATTATATTTAGGTACAAAGATATAGAGATGTGAGAAGTGAGAAGTAGGCAAGATAGTGAAGTTAGGGATATAGGGTACTATGATAAGTAAATGCAGTTCAACGCTCCTTTTGCTTTAATAATGAATGCATAGTAAGGAAATTAAATAGACCATAGTATATGAAGAATAGGAAAGCACAAAGATAATGGATTACATGGGAATCAATAACTCAAAACTGCAGTACTAGTCATAGAGACAGTTTCAAGTTGTTTGCTTTGAGACCAACTCTTTTGTTTGAAAAGTTGTTGACACATAAATTATTATGTCTCATAGTACACTACTACGTGCGAATTACGAATATTTTATGAAAATTGTTTGGTCAATTTGTTCTGAGAAATTGTTTCGAATCATATCAGAGTCAATTTATTGTAGATTTAATTAATATTTTCTTTGAAATAAAATATAAGAATAGATAGGTTAATTTTTTCAGTTATTTTTTATTTATTTATATTTCATTTCAGAATAATAAAGTCTATTAACACAAGTCTATAAATAAATACATATCTCTCACGTTTGGCGAAGTCATTGTTACCTGATTCAAAAGCAGTGGATAATATGTAAATCATGATTGATGATGAAAAACCACCTAATCGAATTCACGTCACTCTTTCTAAATGATCCTCCTATAAAAGAATCTTTTACTTCATATTTGCAACACTAACTCAATTGTCCGAGTGATTTCAAGTAAATTATCTCATGTCGATGAGCTAGCTCTTGTTGTCATCCTCCGCCGCACCAATGACACTCCGTCCACAACACGAGATCCTTCTTAGATTAGGAATTAGTAAAATTTTGGAATATCTTAAATCGAAAATACTGTATAACAATAATCTTTGTATTAACCAACTAAGACAGATTAATATAATAAATTTCAATTTCATTCATTCAAAAAATTTGTTTTTTTTTTTTACAAGTGAAATTTTGTTAATTTTAAAGACCAAACTATGTGACATTTCAAAAATTTAAAAATGAATTGGTGATTTACTTTGTAACATGCATACAAACTCCAAGTCCTTATAAAGGGTACTTGAAAGTAATACATTTAAAGTCACAACTTTTGATGAAGTGGAATAAACCAAATCCAAGTATGGAAACTCAATCCATTCCTTTTTGTTTGACAAAAGAGCCTTATTACTAATCTAGCTCTTTTATGAATATATATGCATTCATGAAAATCCAATATGCTAATGAAAGAAAGTAGAAAGTGCAAACTAGGAGAAGAATATAAACCATATAAGATGAGAAGGTCTAGCAACTTTCTACTTCCAACAAGTAAAAATGTACAAGAAATCAAAAATCAAATATTTATTTATAGTGAGTCTAGTGACCTATTCACAATTAATGAGATAATAACTTTATACTACCTATCAAACTTAATTCCTAAGATTAAAATGTAGAATGAACAGAGGTAGGGTACTAGTACCATATATACTACAATGCATATATAAAGCATTGATGAATTAATTTCAAACATATATTAAATCAAAAGGACCATTTATTTGGAGTAAAAATAGTTTGAACAAATTTATTAGACATCATCATTACCATCATATCAGCTGCATTTATTTTTCATATCTAAATAAAATCAGAACATTTATTTAATTTTCCATGTCAGCACTATACTATTGTAAGACATTGATGGATTCCATAAGCAAGTTGGAGATAGTGTAGTCATGATGACATATTAAAAAGGCATTGCCATTTCTCTGTATTTATAGATTATGTGATGATTTTTAGTTAACTAAATATATATTGTATTATAAATTAATCAAGTGTATTAAGTTGTACTACTAGTTTAATTATAAAATATGAATTATAAATTAGTAACTAGTGAAGGATTAATATCCTTGAGTGATGTTTATGACATAATTCATTTTCCTCAAAATTCCAAAAGAGACATATGCTTTTGATTGATTGTGTTCCATTAAGGATGGAAAACTTGTCAAAGACTGTAAATTTAAAGTTTGTATGACAAAGTTCTTACAAGATTATTTTATAAAAAATAAATTATGAAAAGAAGAGATTATGCTTCAGTTTCACTTTTTTTTATAAACAAAGCACATTAAAAGTCACCCATATTCTATAACCATTCTGAATTCAACAGTTGGTCCTTCCAATTGGAGAAATAAAATGGACATAATTGAAATTTTAATAATTGTATTTTGGTATTAAAGATAAAGCAAAGAGAGGCATAAGGCAGGGAAAGGAAAAATACACATTTTATAAAGGGACATTTCACATACATGAGCATAGAGAATTTGTGCATGCCCTTTACCTTCTTTTTAAGGGTTTTTTTGTTCTTTATTGTCCTATGTAAAGAGAGGCAATAATATTTTTTTGAATATGTAATGGAGGCAATTAATTGAACCAACCTAACAATCTCAAAAGTTATATTGACCAAATTTGTGTAATTACTTCTTAAAAACAATTGTCACTTTTTATTATGTGAAAAATGATAATTGTTACGAAAATTTTCACAAAATATTTATCGACATGACTTGTTTTTTATAAAATTTATTTAAATGTAATTCTATTCTTTTTATTTTATCACATTTTTTATTTTGGTTTCTTTTTCGAATTTCATGATTTTGATTTTCAATTTTTAAAATTTGTGTCTTTTTTCTTTCAATTGTATGATTATTAACTATTGATTAGTTGCATCTCTCAATTTAGCTTTTAAAGATGTTTTTGCCATAAATTTATTGTACTAAATAGTAACACTTTTTTTTTAATTGTCTCTTCTCCACTCAAAGTAATGATTATCATTTTATCTATGCATCTAGAGATAAATCATTATGAAATAATTGAGATTTATTTTCTTTAAATGATATTTTTTTTCACACATTAGTCATAAATGACCTTTAACAAGAATTTTTAAAAGATGAATATATTTATCTTTTGTGTAACACTATATTTTAAATAACAATTTTTACAATGCAATTTAGAGAATGGAATATGCATGGAGGACAAAGATATATAGAATAGGAAGAAGAAAAAAACGGTAAAAAGAAAGAAATATAATGAACAATAACAGTGATATAAAAATAAATTAAATAAGATAATGAAAATGAAAATGAGATAAAAATTATGCACTATAAACTATTAACTAAAACACTACTTGAAGTCTCTATTTTGACATCATACAAACTTATACAAAATAAATATCCTTTATATGGTAGTAGTTTAACCTTGACAAATAAAGTTTAGTTGATATATTTAGAAAAACTATCGTGTCAATATAATAAGAGTAATATAAAATATAAAGTTGATTTGGTAGATACAATCAATAAATTAATAAGTTGAGTGATAAGAAGATTGAAGATTTTATATGTCATTATCTGCGATATAACACATTTTAACATTAGAGATGCCTATGGGGTGACCAATATAGTAACTACATTAGGTCACAAATTTTTTTAGATCTCATTAATTTTTAATTAAAAAAATAGTGTTAATCACTACGCGAAAAAACGCATATTACAGCGCTTTTTTTAAGTTATTTACAACGTTTTTTCAAAAAAAAAAGCGTTGTAGTTACCAGCGCTGTAAAAAGATACAACAGCGCTTTTGTTTAAAAAAAAAGCGCTGTAGTATGGTGGATATATTGCGCGCTTGTTATACTCCTTTTACGGCGCTTTTCACAAAAGCGCTGTAATAGGTGCTTTCATATAGTTGATTTGTTATGCACCTTTTACAGCGCTTTTTCACAAAAGCGCTGTAAAAGGTGCACTTATATAGATACATTCAAATGCACCTATTACAGCGCTTTTTCACAAAAGCGCTGTAAAAGGTGCACTTATATAGGTACATTCAAATGCACCTATTACAGCGCTTTTTCAAAAAGCGCTGTAGTAGGTGCATTCAACAGATGCATTATTATGCACTATTATGCACCTATTACAGCGCTTCCTCAAAAAAACGCTGTAGTAGGTGCATTCTAAGGCACCTATTACAGCGCTTTTTTGAGAAAGCGCTGTAAAAGGTGTTTTTTTTTTTTTAGTTTTATTAAATAATATGATGTAAATTTTAAAAAGCGTTTTTTTAGAAAGCGCTTTTTTCAAAAGCGCTGTCTTTTAATCCAGAATCAATTCACAATTTTTATTCCAAAATCATTTTCCCCTAGAATCATTTCACAATCAGTCAGTAGTACACAACAACAACAAAACAGCACTAAAACACACAAGAATCAGTACACAACAACAGATTCACTATTTCAAATGCACAAATATTCACAACAATCAGTTCATAATTACATATTCACAACAACTCAGAACTACATATTCACACAACTACCTATTCATATAACTATCAGATATTCACTATATTTTCATACAACTACTCATATTCACAACCTAGTATATACACAAACAGCACAGAACTCCCATATCCCTTGCAGCTTGCCATTTCCCAGCAAATCAAATAATATTCATTTCAAGCACATACTGACACCAGTCTTCCTTTATCTCTGTTAGTTCTTCTTCAGAATACGATGGACTGGAATTGTCAAAGTACTGATATAAAAATTGAACATAAATAAGTTAGAATCAAATATAAACATAGTTTATATATGAAAATCAAATAATTAAAATACCGTACCGTTTCTGGGATTATAATTTGATTCTTATCAACAATCTCCTTCATGAATCGCAATACATAGTACCCACAGTCGATGTTGTTAGTTTGACGAGGGCACTATAAAATAAAACATATAAGTCAATAATTATTTAATTGTGCATTGATTGTAAGTGAAATTTAAAAGCATATATTTCAAACCTTTATTGGAATCCATGTGATGTTATTTGACTCTAGCTTCGACACTGTCGCACCTCTTTGAGCTCGAAAAATTTGTAAAGCACTATCGAATAAATAAATGTGATTATTATAGCATTAACAAACACATTATTTATATATATATATATATATATGTAAAAAATAAATGAATATTACTTACGTGTCGAACAAAGCCTTTATCTCGGGACGATTGTTGTAATGGCCGTGCAAGGGATCTAGATAGTATATAACTTCAGATGTCGCATTGATTGCAATTAGTACCCAATGTGCCCTACAACAACAAACATTTAGTTTACACAACTAATAAATTAAGATCTCATAAAATAAAAAAGATATAAATATAGAATATATAATTACGTACCCTGAATTATATGGTGCAAGGAATAACTTATCCTTCTCTTTATTTCCTAATAGTATATCTAAAACGTATTTATTTACATTCGCTGGATCGTGTTTAAGCATCGAAATCTTATGCGGAGACAAGAATGAAAATTTATTTGACAATCTGCGCGCGCACACGAACTTCTCATACAAAAACCTTCAATAAAAATTTCAAATTAGATTAATTACCAATAAGTTAAATTAATTACAAATAAATGCGATGAAAATTAATTTTTACCTCATGTAAATGCTCATAACAGTAGCACTCAGCTCCTTATGGTCGAGAAGTTCGTATATGTGCTCTTTTTCAAAAAATTCTTCATACGCGTCTCCGAATAGATCTTTATCCATGCTTATTATTCGTGAATCGTTGCTGCCCATATTTTTTTTTTGCCTGTATGTCAAGACACGACCCATATGGAGCAAGTCGTGGCTGACTTATTTTAGGAGCAGGAGCAGCAACTGATTTTACACGATCCAGTTTTTTAGCAGCAACGACTTTGGCCGCTTTATTACCCTCCAGCTTTTGCAGTTTGCCAGTTTTATTAACCTCCAATTTTTGAAGTTTGCCGGCTTTATTTTTGCCACGAACATCCAGTCGTGGTGCGACAGCTGGCTTGCTGGCTTGCTGTGCGGGTTGTTTATTAGATTGAATCTAAAAAAATGAGGTTAATCAAATTGTTAGTTTATTGAATCAGAAAAAATGACAAACCTTACAGAATAAATGTTACAAACCTTTTCGGGCGATGTGACTGTTTCGTTTCTGGGAATCTTCTTATCATTCCCTTTATTAGACTTTGTTTGAATCTAAATAAATGTGAAATTAAAGTTAACATTGGAAAAAATTCAGCAATTAAATATAATCAATTAAACATACATTTCAATTAATTAAACATACCTTGTCAAGGGCAACAAGATGTTTGGGCCATGCCACGTAGCTGCCAATTGCTTCGCCCAAATAATTCAGATCTGCATCGTTGTCCGGTACAGGCAACGGTGCTGTTGGTTCCAAAGCAATATCTGGCGATACTTTGACATGGCCCGCAGGGATTGGTGTGTTGTGCAATACCTCGCCCGGAGCATTGCACAATGTTCCCTTTCCGACCTTCCGATGAGTGGGGGAGGATAAGTATAGCACGCATGGAGTGACCCCCTAAAATCAATGGTTAATACATAAGTATGTGAAAAAATTAACTTTAATGAATTTCTTATTTTATTAAGTAATTAATTACCTCAGGAAGACTGTTGAGACCAACGTTGCAACTTGCGTTTTCACTCTCAATGTGAATTTCACGTTGGGGTTGGTCCGCAAGTTGCTTGTCTTTATTTGTCTTCACCAAGAGGGCCACTTGCTCCATTAATACTTTAATCTTCTCTAATACTTCCTCGTTAGATGGATTTTGACGCTTCTCTTGTGAAAAATAACTTCTAGGAGTTACGCCAAATCCTTCCCCCTCACGGGGCCGGAATATTCAGGAACATTAAACACTTTACCTAATATGTCCCTGCAACTTGCCTTGTTGTCCTCTTGATTTTCCGATTCAAGATTCGCCTAAAATACACATAGGATTAAAAAGATAAGTTAAATAACATTTTTAAAATACAATATTAAAAAATATTAAAGTGATAAATATACTTACACAAAGTTCTATTACTTTTTGTACATTTTCGTTATCAACCACTCCGTCTTTATTTACACGAGCTTCCTTCCACAATACATGACGACCCAACGGTTGATCGGATTGGGTGTCTTGTAACTATTATCGTTAAGATCATAAACAAAATATTAGTTAGATAGTATAGTTTATAATATACCACATTAATTAAATAAAAGTGATGAGGAATAACTTACAAGTTTTTGCTCTAGACGAGCATATCTCATACGAGATTTCTTGTATGGGTGGGGAATAATTTTTTCCCTCTCGCGATTTGCCTTACTAATATTCTAAATAAAAAAAATAACAATCTAGTAAAAATTTAAAATACGCAATGAATATGAATAATAAAACAAAAATGCTAATAAATTAATCACTTACAACAAATGCGGGGTCGGAACGTTTTGATACGAATGCGCTTCATTCCTCATTTGATATATAATGTTTATATATTTTTGGAGCTTCCGCATTCGTATTTCCTTCACGGTCTTTTAAATAGCAATTAGAGAGGTGAGATCTAAAGCCCCGGTGTATTTTCCCGGCAACTCTGAGCACATAGCTCTTTCTCACCTCATCAAGAACAAAAGCTGACTGCAAACCAAATAAATATATAGTTTGAGTAAAATACTTCAAAGCAGTATGTAAAAATTTATAAATAATAGGGTGGAGTAAAAAAATTACATGTATATCAGCGCACAATACATCTTTGGCATTCTTCAATGCCTTATCTCTCCAATCATCTATTGTGATTGAGATATTTTGACGAACAACAGCTCCAATATAACTAACAAACATGGAACTGTTGGGGTCAATAGGTTGACCACTCTCATTCCATCCAACCTAATAAACTCATATAGTAAGTACCTCAAATTATAAATAGCAAACAAGGTAAACATCAAACAAAGTATCGTATAAACAGCAGAAACAGAAAACAACAAACAAAGTATACCTCAAATTTTTGCCCAGTACTTCTTGCTTTAATAACATTTTGCATTATTGTTGCACCACGTTTGACTTCATTTTCGTAAGTCTTAGTGTTGCCAACTTCTTCATTTTGACAATCTAACTCCTTGTTAGTATCCATTTATCTACAAAATGCAGTTCAACATCAACATGCAGTTCAGTTTAGTTCAACATCAACATGCAGTTCAGTTCAGTCTAAGTACGTAGCAAAATAAGTTAACATGCATTTTAGTGAAACAAAAAACTAATAAATACAATACCTAAAATAACTCTTTTTAATGCTTAGGGTTACGGGTTCACAGACGAACGGCGCAGAAGACGATGAAAACGAGGGCGAACGGTTACGAAAGATCGTAGGGTTACGGGGTTCGCAGACGAAAACGAGGATGAAAACGGTATTACTTGATGTTTATGATGTTTATGATGTTCGCAGACGATCGTAGTTGTAGGATGAGAGTAAGCAATGAGGAAGAAACAAGGAAAACTGAAACTGATCGTAGGGTTCGTAGGGTTCGCAATGAGAAGGAGAACGCAAAGGAAACTGAAAAATTTACGTAATGAACATGAAGCTGAAGAGGTTTACTGTTATATATAAAAACCTATTACAGCGCTTTTCCAAAAAGCGCTGTAATAGGTCTCATCATTTTAATTTTTAAAAGCCTACTACATCGCTTTTTTATAAGCCTTTTAAAGCGCTTGTGAAAAAGCGCTGTAAAAGACCTCCTTATTTTTATTTTTTTAAAAGCCTTTTACAGCGCTTCTACAGAAAGCGCTTTAAAATGCCTCTTTGTTTTATTATATGCAAAGGCTGTGTGACCTTTTTACAGCGCTTATGAAGCAAGTGCTGTAAAAGACCTCCTTAATTTATTTTTTTAAAACCCTATTAGAGCGCTTGTTTAGAAAAACGCTGTAATAGGGTTTTATATATGAAATGCCACTTTGTTTTATCATGTCCAAAGGCTGTGTGAACCTTTTACAACGCTTATACAGAAAGCGCTGTAAAAGACCTCCTTATTTTATTTTTTTAACCCTATTACAGCGCTTTTTTAGAAAAGCGCTGTAATAGGGTTTTATATATGAAATGACTCTTTGTTTTATCATGTCCAAGGTTGTGTGAACCTTTTACAGCGCTAATGAGGAAAGCACTGTAAAAGAATTTATTTTTTTATGAGCCCTCTAAGAATTTATTTTCTTCCAAATTAGTTAAATTTGTTTTTCATAAGCCCTGTAATAATTTATTGTAACATAAGCCCTGTTTGAACATAAGCCCTGTTAAAATAGTTAAATTATTTCTTCCAAATTAGTTAAATCATAAGCCCTGTTTGAACTTGAACTGATCAGGTCAAGTTCAAATAGTTCAAGCTAAATTACCTGATGAGGTCAAGTTCAGTATACAATTACATACAGTATAAGCAGAAAATTACAAATTAACAGTTCAAGCTAAATATATACCAAAATGCTCAATTAATTATGGCAGATCAAACAATTAAATTACACATGAACTCAGTTCAAATTACATGGATTAAAAAATTAAACACATTAAGATGCCCTTCTTTTTTTCTTGGTGGGATTCACATTTGTTTGTCCATTAATGATACGAAACGATGGATTAATCCAAATTCCCTCATCATGATCATCTCTAAGATATAAACCATCATCAGTTGAACCAATTTCATGTGGTTTTGATGTTGCAAAGAAAAGATCATTAGCAACATCTTCATCATTATTGTTATCATCACTTATTTTATTGGTCGATAGGACAACGGACCATTTATCATCAGCAGGATCAGTGACATAAAACACTTGTTGAGCTTTCGACGCTAAAATAAAAGGTTCATCTTTGTATCCCACCCTATTAAAATCGACAAGAAAGAACCCTGACTCATCAATCCGAACGCCATTATTATTATCGACCCACTTGCAACCAAATATGGGAACACGAAACATTGTGTAGTCTAGCTCCCATATGCGCTCGATAACCCCAAAATATGATAGATTTGCATATATTGGGTTCTTGTCTTTTTCACTTGAGATATGCATCGCTTCAGCTACGAGAGTGACTCCGCTCTTTTGCATAGTTGTTTGATCATCTTGTTCTTTGGTATAAAATGTGTAGCCGTTAATTATATAACCTGTGTAAGAAAAGACATGTAAACTCGGACCATTTGCTAGCCACCTCAATCTCTGTGAAATTGATCCGGGGTCTACATCAAACTTTGACTTTATGTGATTTTTTAACCATGTTATGAAACTTCGATTGTGCTCTCGAGTTATCCAATTCGATTCCTATTCATGTTCAAACTAGATAATTGATCCATGTGTATTGTAACATACGGCTAAACCTCATCATCATTGTGCAGAACATACAATTGTGTCTGCTCCCATTCTGTCCTTGATATAGTCATTAGTCTCTTTCCAATTATCCCTTCTCCTGATAATCTTCCCGAATGACGAGACATGGGAAGCCCTATGGATTCAACATTTGACAGATATTCAGTACAAAATTCAGCAGCTTCTTCAACAATGTACCGTTCAGCAATACAACCTTCTGGTCGACTTCTACTTTTTACGTACCCTTTTAATATTTTCATATATCGTTCTATCGGGTACATCCATCTCATATAAGCTGGCCCACAAAGTTGTGTCTCCTTAACAAGATGAACAGTAAGGTGAACCATTATATCAAAAAACGAGGGCGGGAAGTACATTTCAAGCTCACACAAAGTAACAACAATTTCCCTCTGCAATCTCGGTAATTTCTGAGGATCGATCACTTTACTACAAATTTCCCTGAAGAAGAAACATAATTTAGTTATGGCTCGGCGAACTTTTTCAGGTAAAATTGAACGTATACCTATTGGTAGCAAATGCTCCATTAGAATGTGAGCATCATGGGTCTTCAAACCTTTTAACTTGAGGTCTTTCATACAAACTAAAGTTTTAATGTTTGAAGAGTATCCTTCTGGAACTTTAACTTCGTGTAGAAATTTACACAAAACAATTTTTTCCTTTCTAGATAGAGTATGAGCGGCTGGAGGTAGATATGTGCGATTTCCTTTCTTTACGGGACCCAATTCATTTCTTATCCCCATATCGACCAAGTCCAATCTTCCATTGATGCCATCCTTAGACTTTCCTGGTACATTGAGTAACGTACCAATAACACTGTCAAATACATTTTTCTCAATATGCATCACATCGAGAAAATGTCTTACATACAATGACTTCCAATATGGCAATTCAAAGAAAATTGACTTTTTCTTCCACCCAGTTTTGACCAGCTCTCCCGCAAAAGGTTTGCCAAATTTATTGGTCAAACCTTGTACTTTCTCAAGTATTTGATATCCAGTCGATGCTACATGAGCTCTATCTTCCTCTGATTTTCTATTGAATGAATTTCTCCACCCACGATACTGATGACTATAAGGTAAAAATCTACGATGTCCAAGAAATACATTCTTCTTACAATGTTTCAACCGCATCCAATTTGTACTCTCTTCACATATAGGACATGCACACTGACCTTTAATGCTATATCCTAATAAATTACCATATGCTGGAAAATCATTAATTATGTCGAACAACATAGCCCTCAAATTGAAACATTCTTTCTTATACCCGTCATAGACTTCTACACCTGTCTCCCACATAATTTTTAAATCTTCAATTAAAGGAGCCAAGTATACGTCGATATCACTCCCCGGTTGTTTGGATCCAGAAATTAACAGAGACAACATCATAAACTTACGCTTCATACATAACCATGGAGGTAGATTATAAATCAACAAAATCACAGGCCACGTGCTGTGTGAGATGCTTTGAAGACCATGTGGATTCATTCCATCAGTAGAAAGTGCAAGGCGTAGATTTCTCGACTCTATCCCAAATTCAAGATACTCGTGATCAATTTTTGCCCATTGCGGAGAATCTGCAGGGTGTCGAAACTTTCCATCTCTAATTCTTTCATCTGCATGCCATGTCAAGTGTTTTGAATCTTCTTCATTGCGATACATGCGCCTAAATCTTGGTATTATCGAAAAATACCACACGACTTTTGCTGGAGTAGATTCTTTCTTCTTATATCGAGAGACATTGCATTTCGGACACGCCTTTAGTAATTCATATTCATTTCGAAATAAAATGCAATCATTAGGACACGGATGAATCCTTTCATAACTCATACCAATAGAGCACAAAATTCGTTTAGCCTCGTAGGTTCTACTGGGAAGTTCATTATCATCTGGCAACATATCTTTTAAGAGTGTTAGTAATTCTGTGAAGCTTTTATCAGACCATCCATTACTCGCTTTTAAGTTGTACAACTTTAGTATCACAGAAAGTCTTATGAATTTAGTACAACCATTATATAATGGTTTCTCTGCATCATTCAACAAGCTCTCAAACATTTTAGGACAATCACGAAGATCTTCTTCAACTGCTTTTGCAGTCTCCTCAACTCGGTCCGGCTCATATGTATCTATGTCGAAATCAGTTGAAACATATGTATCTGTGCGAGTGTTTCCATTGATTTTCTCACCATGTCTTATCCAACATGTATAGCTTTGATCAATTCCATACCATACTAAATGTCCTTCCAATTCATCTGCTCTAATGCGTTTTCCAAAACAACATTTTAAACAAGGACAAACGACTCTATTTGGATCTTTTGCATTCATCACTGCAAACTCAATAAACTCCTTCACTATATTTTCATACTCTTTTGTCAATCGATTGACAGACATCCATTTTCGGTCCATTTATATGATCTATATATATAAATGCAATTACACAATAAGCATGATTTCAAGTCTGATATATATGACCTATATATTGATAATCCATAACTCATATTGATATATATGACCTATATATTGATAATCCATTTATATGACCTATATATATAAATGCAGTATACACATATCTTATAATATTGGTCCAAGATTAATTGATTTCAAAACATAACATATATATCATGTAACAATTTATCAGTTTGAATTAGTGACAACAACAAATAAATAAAATAAAGTACCTGAACGTTGATGATCAATTTGTTTTAAAGGAGGAAGAAGGTAAATCAATTTGTAGATAGGCTCACAGGAGGGTTCGCAGGGGTGGGGAGATGAGAGTTCGTAGGGTTTGGACAACGTATTAAATTTGTTTTAAATTTGTTTTTATTTACTTAAAGTGAATGTTTTTTATTTAAAATGAATGATTTTACAGCGCTTGTTTAGAAAGCGCTCTAATAGGTCCTATAAAAATGTGAAAGGGCAAGCCTATTACAGCGCTTGTATCAAAAGCGCTGTAATAGGTCATTTGATTATGAGAAAGCGCAAGGCTTTTACAGCGCTTAGACAATAAGCGTTGTAAAAGCTATGTAACATAAGGTGGGAGCGCTACATTTTACAGCGCTCACAAAGCGCTGTAAAAGGCTATGTGAGAGCGCTTGAATTTACAGCACTTTCTAAAAAAGCGCTGTAAAAGAGTTGTAAACATTATGTGCAAGCGTATGTGACCCTGTATGACCCTACAACAGCGCTTTTTTTACAGTGCTTGTAAAAAAAGCGCTGTTGTAGCCTCCGTTATTTTTAAAAAATTATACAATAGCACTTGTATTTAATAAGCGCTGTAAAAGACGCGCTATAAAATGTCATTTTTGACGTAGTGAATTTTATTAATATTTTTTAGGCTCCATAGTTCTAATTTCACTAACTTTTGGTCCCAAAAAAGTACTAATTTCACCAACTATTGTGCTATTAACTCATATATATACATTTTAAAATTATTCAATTATATGAATACATTTAATATTTAATTGTCTATTGTTTAATATTGTTAAAATAAATTAGACCTAAAAAATTTAATTCTATTGTTAATTTTTAAAACATCTCACTTTCAAATATTACTTTACTCATCCATATTTGTTGGGTTGCCTGACTAACAATTTTTCATTTTAAAAATTAAAATAAATATTATAAGAGTAGTATGATAGTAACAACAATACGTAGTTTTGAAACAAATGTAATATTATTAAAGTACTATTAAGTAATTTAAAATTAAATTAAATTAAAATTTCATATCTCTGTTATTTTCTACATTATCATATAAGTTTTTTTTTATATATCTCTTAAATTATTGTCACATCACCAACGTTGAAGATCAAGTTAAGATAACACCAATGTTAAAAAATTTAATGTAGAAATTAAAATTGTAGAGAAAAATAAAAAGGATCAAAGATTCAAAATTATAGATTTACTAAAATGCGGATCAAAATTGTATTTTAGTCAATTATTTTAAATTTTGTTATGTGTGTCAGTTACACGATGAAATTTATAACCTATGTTATTTGATACAGAGATAACAAATAAGCTAGTTGAAGACAAATGAGCTTTTAGTAAATAAGCTAACAAATTGAATTTAAAATATTTGATAACATTAGTTGGTGAACTAATTGATAAATCTAAAATGGGATACATTTTTTATCAATATTTAATTTTTTTTAATTACTTATTTTAGCTTTAAAAATTCCTAAACATATATCAGAACTTACTTTTATTTACTTTAAACATGTATCAGAATTTTTTTTAATTACTTCTTTTTAAACCTTCATAAGAAAAAATCAGACTAATTAAACAAAAATTTGATTTTTTTTTCAGAAATTTTTAAAGCAAAGAAAAGTAATTTTAAAAAATTATAAAAGTGGTTTTAAGAAATTTAAAATTAAATTAAAATACCATATCACAGTAATTTTCCACATTACCATGTAAGTTTATTTTACACATCAGTTAAATTATTGTGACATTACCAACATTGAATCTAAAATTAAGAAGAGGAAGCAAATGTCAACATTTTTTAAAATGGAGAATCAAAATTACAAGGAATATGATGGGAGACTAAAACTATATTTTAAACCAAAATAATAATAATATTTTCACAAAAAACATATTTCCTCCATTTTAGATTAACTATTGTTTAAGTTTTTTATACACAAATTAAGAAAAATAATAAATAGTTAGTTGGGTGAAACAATAAATTCTCTTTTTAATATATTTTATGAGAATAAATTATATGTAAAATTATTTTATATTAACAAATAATCAATCACAACTCACTCATTGTTATATAAATGTTTTTATTTAAAAGATGTAAAATAAAATGTGGTAAATTAAAAATTAATATAAAATAATTTCTAGTGGCGGTTGCTGAATAATCTCTACGCACTTTAAAAATATAAAATGATATGACAATTAATTAAGAATATATTATTAAGAGGGTTTTGATAATATTTTTTGCAGTGGTGGCCTTGTTTGCGAAAGATATAAATGCATATTGGTGTGGTCCAATTAATATTATTTGATGTCATATTAAATCTTTATGTTGAGTTTAACTTATATTTTAACAGAATCAACTTAAAAGTTAAGAGATGTATCTCTTTTTATAAATTTATTTTAAGTTTAATTTGTCTTTATTTAATGTGGGATTTGAGTTTTCTAAATTCTATTTGTTAGATCAATTATAACTTTTTATCTTTTAAATGTAATTTTTTAAATGAATTACAAGCTCATTCCCAAATCTAATATATCTTAATATGTTTTTTTTAACAAAACCCATCAAGTTGTTAAATACATCAAATTTGTCAATTGGGAAAACACAGGGAATTACTGTTATACATTGAGCATTTGGCCAACACCAAGTATATCGTTGTTTTGTTTTTTTGTTTATGTATTTCCTATTTATTTTAAAAAAATTATATTATCTCCTATATTAAAATTTATATATTAAAATACTTTATGTTTTTTTGACCTCGCATCTCCGTAGGTTAAGATCAAATTGAAAGTCATAGATGGTCGCATCTCTATAATGGATCTCATACTACAAAAATAAATTATCATTTATGTAATTCTAAGGCGAAAATGCAACCTATAAAAAAAACTATAACATTTTGATATATAAATTTTAATGTAAAGTATAATGAAGAATTTTTTTTAAAAAAAAATACATAAAATAAAACCTATATTGTTTTATCTCCAAACTTGATTAATATAATTTATGTCATTTTCTAATTATTCATTTCCTATATGTTTTCCACGCATAGACACCAAATGAATTGCCATGTTAATATTGACTAATACGTTTTATAGGGTCCATCTTCACATGTGTCCTAAATACCAAGGATCCTATATCATAGTTCTACACAATGATATAATTCCCTTTTGATGTTGTCTACGCTGTTTCTTTGTCGTTCCACGTGTGTGTTTCGTTTTCCTTCTGCTCCTGTAGGGAGATTGTGAAGAATACATGTGAGTTGTTTTTTAATTGAATAAATTATAGTTCTAAAATGTGTGTCAATTTAATAATTTAAATTTATAAATGATTAGGTTATTCTTTTAATTTATTTTTTACGACGGTCAAAATGTTTATTAAATTTTTTAATCTGTAGACTAAAAATTTCATAAAATAATTGATGTGTGAAACATTTTGACTCACAAACGATTTAAAAAAATAATTTGATATTTATAAATTTAAAGTACTAAATTATCATGCTTTTATAATTTTAGAACTCAAAATATTTAGTAAAATGTTGTGTATGTCCTTATACATTAGAAATTTGTAATACAATCATCATAATTAAAAAATAAATACAAATATTTGAGTTCTTCAATTTATCTATTACTTTTGCCCAAATGTTATACGAGATTTATATTTAGTACACTTTAATCTAAAATAGTAGACAAATTGAAAAACTCATGAAAATATCAATTGTAATTATGAATTTCAGTGGCCTTTTTGTTCTTTCTAAAAAGTGTAGAAATATGAGGAATAATTTAACTAATATAATCAAAAACTATTTTGAATAAAATCACTCTAGACTAATTGCAAACAGCTAAAGTTTTGCCTTACAAAATCGGAAGACAAAATTTACATAGTTTGGTAGATGAATTAAAAGAAATAAAATTAATATTCACAATAAAAATATAATGAGTAAAATTCTAATTCCAATAAATATTTTTCTGGACAAGACTAAGGTTTAGTCTATTCCAACTTAGATCCAAAATCAAGGAACCAGTGAATTAGGTTGCCGCAATACACTAGAAAGAATGTGAGGTGATGGAACATTGGAACTCATTTGGACGTAGTTCTTGCTACACCACTTGATGGTGATCATGATGACTAGATCTGATCCAAACTACACAATGGTACAATCATTAAATTATCACAAATGACACACGTCCATAATTAAATATTGATATGCATATTACATCGAATACAACTTCGGATACAACTCATTAATCTTAAGATACTCATTCTGAAAGAGATCCTATAAAAAGAACATTTGACACACGTTAAAGTTTTACCTTAAACCTTTCACTCCAAGACACAAACTTACTCGATCGTCAAAGAGTCTTCGTAGTCTACTGTTGTACTTTTAGGATTTTTGAGGAAGTTCATAAAAAGTTTGAGAACTAGCTATATTAAATCACTTTATCTAATATTAGCTTCCAAACTTTTGTATGAACTTCCTCTATTTTTGGATCTATTGATAATCAATGAAATCACTAAATTTAGAGGTGACAATAAAATTCATTTGTTCACATCCATAAAATCAATCCAAAGCAAAATTAATTAAATCCATCTATTGTAACCATGAAAAACTAATAAATAGGATGAAATCCATCCATTTCATACAAAAGTTATTAACAATCGATTCATCTATATTTGAAATGCATTGGATTACCTCAAATAAATTTCATCAATTACAGTTCAAATCAACTTTTATCAATATCCTTTCCGTCCATTTGCCACCCATATTCAAATCAATTTTTATGCATATATAAATTTGATTTTGCTAAAAGTTTAAGAAAAATAAATAATAATAATAAGGTTTAAATATGTTTTTGGTCCCTGTAAATATAACTTTCTTTTTTTTTGGTCCTCGTAATATTTTTTTTTGGTTTACATCCCTGTAATATCAAAAAAGATTTATATTTGGTCCTTAACGTTAAGTGGACGTTACAAAAACGTTAACTGACAAACGGAAACAGTTTTTGGTCCCTGTAAATATAACATTTTTCAGTTTTACTCCCTGAAAAATATTTTTTTGAATTTCATCCCTGCAATATTCAAAAATCTCCTTAAATATAAAATAACATACAAATTGATCTTTATTAATAATAAACTTATGCCAAGTAATGTTTAAAATATTTTCACTTCAATAATTTAAAATTTATTAATCTTCTATTTTATTTATTTATTATCATTAAATTAATTTTCATTTTCTATTTTAAAAAAATCACTAAAATCTTCTATTTTATTTAACTATTATTATTAAATTAATTATATTAGTATAAAATAATGATTAAAATAACTTTAGATTTAAGCTTTATAATTTTAACTAAAATCTCCTTTTACGCTTTAGATTTGTTTCATTATAACTTAAAATAAATAAAATATATATTAGGTGATAGATTTATTTTAATCATTATTTTATAATAATATAATTG